>QLTV01001134.1:288538-311280 GCA_003457575.1 Thermophis baileyi
GAAATAAAGGTATGGAAGGATGGAAAATGATAGTTTCCCCCCCCCCCCTCTGATCTAAGTAGTCTGTGTACTTTGGCAGCGGGTAGCAGTCCCTCCAACTTTGGAAATAACCCCATGAAGGAGATTAAATAAACCTGCAAATATAAACAGCAAATATAAATACCAGCGTGCTAAGAGGTCTGTAGTTTGTGTTTTCGTGGAAAGGCATATATATATTTTTATACTGTTATACCAAGAATATTGGCAGAGAGGGAACTGAACCAATTTCCTTCCCTTGTTAAAATGCTTTGCTTCTTCCTTCAAATTTCAATGTGGCTCTTAAACTTTTAGGACTCCTTTCTACTTTAAAAAAATTATGGAGGGCAGCAAAAGAGGTTTTTGTTTGTTTGTATGGGTTATGTTTATCAATATTTACAGAATTAAAATTAAAATGGATGCATTTGCTGCCATTACTACTTCTCACAAGTGTTTGATGGGAATTTAATGTTGTATTATTTTTCAACATTGCTTGACAAATTATTTCTATTTGCACAGCCCTGAGAGGGTCCCGAGGGATCCCCAGGGGTGCTGGGACCAGATTTTCAGAAAAACCAGTTTGCATAAACTGTTAGGATGACAGCCATGTACTCCTGAGCTGCCTCTGCTCCTGTGCCCAGGGAAGGAAGATTGACGTCCCTCAACACCATAAGCCCAGGCAATTCTATTGCCAATTCATCCACAGCACCAAAGCAGCATGGGCGGGAATCCATCATGTAGCAGGAAGGCTTGATACAAGGAAGGAAGGCAGCCAACCCAACTGATTCCTAGAACCAAATCATGAATAGGTCTCACATTTGGCTATCTGCAAGGTAGCATCCCTAGCAGGTAGCAAAGCCAGGACTGGATTCAATGGAAAGCAACAGCCTCAACTGATTAGTGCATCAATATCAATGGCACAGAGGTTGAGCAGTCTGTTGAACTGGAGACAGTATGTAAAGCTGAATGCATTGGAAAAGATCACCCCTGCACCCATCAATTTTGGTGTGGAGGATGTACATGTCTACCCACAGGTTCTACATGTGCAAGCCACATAAAATGTTTTGGAATCTTTCAACATGCCTACTGCATTAATAAACAAGTAAGCAAATAAATAGAATAGTGATAGAATGTAGCCCCAGAATCTCAATTGCTCTAAATTACTTCTGCTGTCTTCCCTAGTATAACTCTCTGCAATGAGGAAGATATATTTAACTGAAAGAAAGGTGTAGCTTGGAAATAGAAGGAATTATGTAGTAGAGAAACCTAAGCATGTGGCCTTCACTTTTTCAGACTATGCAAACTTTATAATACAGTACATCCTCTACCTTGTAATCCAAGAGATCGGAACAGAACTGGAGTTCTAATATAGGGCCGAGGCAGAGTACATGCCACCCCTGAAGGACTCCAGTTTACTACTGATGCTTTACATTTCCCTGGCAACAATCAATTCTTTCCTTCTGTTCCTGCTGCCAGCAAGCTCCGTGATGGAAATCAACATTCTCATCAATCAGATATCCGAGGGGCAAAAGCTTTTTTTCTGCAGAAATGCTGCTGGACACAAGAGATTTGGTCTATATTACTCCTAATAATCCACTACCTGGCACTGCATGCCATTGAAAAAAAGTGTTTGGTTCTTCTCTTTCCATATAGTTTTCTTTGACTAATACCAAGTGTGTGATCAAATATTTCTTCTTTCTCAACCAAGGACAATTCTGCATGGCAGATTTAAACTGCTCATCTTCCATGCTGAAACCAGCTGGAAGTTTCATTTTAAGAAAGCATTGCTGGATTTCAAGCTTTGGTAAAAAGGGCAGGCAGGAAGTTCTGTCTGGATGGCAGTGATCACAGCCCCCAATGGGTAGAGTCTCCTGCTGCTTTATCCACATCCCATCTGTGCTGGGAACAAATCCCTATTGCCTTCTTTTCCACAAGCGGGTCTTTGAAGATATGTTCTTTCCATTGAAGATCCTTTCATATGAACCCCTATCCAGGAATTGCCTGTTGTACTGACATTTTGAAATTTGGTACATAAGCAAAAAGCTTCAGGGCTTTTGAGGAGAATGTTGCTTGCTCAGAAATGAACATTTCTAGTGGGGCTAGAAGGAGAAACCAGAAGAACTTGTGTCAATCTCACCCCAGTTCCAGAAAGAAAGAAAGAAAGAAAGAAAGAAAGAAAGGAAGGAAGGAAGGAAGGAAGGAAGGAAGGAAGGAAGGAAGGAAGGAAGGAAGGAAGGAAGGAAGGAAGGAAGGAAGGAAGGAAGGAAGGAAGGAAGGTTAGGGGCCCTCTCTCAACCCAACTCACCTCATAGAATTGTTATTATGAAGAAAATATAAGGAGGAAGGTGTGTTGGATATGTTCAAAAATAATAAAAACACGGGAGAAATAAACTAAACCAACCAACCCACCAGACAACGGGTCAGGGCCTGAGAAAATACCTTTGTTCTCCCACAACGTCTCCCAGAAAGACAAATTTTATCTTCTCCAAGCAAGTGGCCTCTAGGCCAGCCAGTGTGATAGAGCTGGAATTTGAGGAATGTTAAGCATTGTTTTCTGGGCAAGCAATGGACCAATAGAGAGCTGGGGAGCATCTCCCCCACCTCCTTTGTAGCCTCCAGAGCATCTTTGGTGTGAGTCAAGTCAAACATTGGAGGGTGTGTTGTGTGTTGAAAAGCTAAAACAGGGGCCTTCAATCTTGCAGAGGCTCAGGAAGGAAGGAAGGAAGGAAGGAAGGAAGGAAGGAAGGAAGGTTATCTGAGGGACCGTCTCTTGCTGGTCACATCTACCCAACCCACCAGAGCGGGGAGGCAAGGAATGTTGTGGGTCCCATCCCCTAGGGAGATACATCTGGTGGGACCCAGAAGAAGGGCCTTCTCCGTGGTGGCTCCCTCTCTCTGGAACATCATTCCCCCAGACATTAGACTGGCCCCCATTCTAACACTCTTTTGGAAGGCGCTGAAGACGTGGTTCTGTCAGTGGGCCTGGGGAACCCAGAGCAGGATGGAGCCCATTAAATGGTTTGTATGAATGTGTGTTGTCACTGGGATGGGAGTGGGTGGGGGGTTATTATTTTACTAATTTTATTATTTTTCTTTTTATTCTTTTTATTTCTTTTATATGGTTTTTATATCCGTGTAAGCCACCTTGAGTCGCCATGTGCGAACAGGCAGCAATATAAGTTTTCATTCATTCATTCATTCATTCATTCATTCATTCATTCATGAGTTTCCGGCACTGTGCATGCGGTCGCCATCTTGTTTTCGGCTTTCTTTCTTTCTTTTTTTCTTTCTTTATCTGTATATTTTCTTGTATGAAGGAAGGAAGGAAGGAAAGAAGGAAGGAAGGAAGGAAGGAAGGAAGGACGGACCAACATTTCACTTGCTCTGTGAAATTCACTGGTGAAAAAAAGAAAAAAAAAGGTCATGGGAAAAGAAATCCCTAAAGCTAATTCAGATGTACCTGAAAGAGTTATAGTGAGTTAGTTAATGCAAGTCTCCTTGAGAGGCTTTCACCACTGTCTCTCAGTATCTGGACTGGGTTGCCTTTCTTGAGATGAATATTCAATGTATTTGGCCCCCCTCCCTCCCTTTCCCATAATCTCTAACAGGCTTTCATCTTCCTACAGTGCTTGATAAAAAGACTCACCTATCGTTACTGTAATATTTACTTCCCATTTGAAATCAGGCCCGGATTTTTCTATGGCACACCAATAAATGCCAGCATCTTCCTTTGTGATGTTCTCCATTCTCACTGTGAATTCAAGTTGCGTGTGATTGTCCTTGATAACAGTTCTGCCAACTCTCTTTTCTTCCTCATTCCCGTCAGTGTTAACGACATAGTTACAGTAATTCCAATCAGAGCCTTTGCACCAGTACTTTTTGTAGTTATGATAACCTTTTTCATATTGACACTTTACACACATCGTCTCACCAAGCGAAACCTTCAACATCGAAGGGCCTCCAACGATAGACGTCAAACCTGAAAAAGAGGAACATCCAATCTCAGGCAGCCATTCAAGCCATTATCCTCTGTGCAGGTGGAAAAAGTGGTTTTGCCATACAAGGAACAACAACCAAAAAAAAAAAAAAAAATAAAAGGAACAAAAAACAAAAAAAAAAAAAAAACCCTCAAAGAAGAGAAGGGTTTTAAATATTTCTGTCCCCTATAGAAACATTAGTTTTACTCTGTGGAGTCTTGACTTCCTCTGATGAAGAGATGACATGCAGATTCATTCTCTATTAATAAAACAACTGATGGATAAGTATATTGGAAGACTAAAAATCAAAAGGTGTTTGTTTGGTATATGGAGATCAGGTGAATTAGCAAAATAAATATAGAAATTTAATATTCTCTCTCTCTCTCTGTGTGTACAATTCAAATGAAACTAACATCAGCCTAACTGTGTTCCTCCTCAGCTCCTTCAATATAGCGGTAAAAAGGAGAAGGATACAGTATTTTCATTCTAGTTTATAATTTCACCGTAGTCTGAAATCAAATTGACTATAATTAATATTCATTGTAATTTGTTAAATTAAGCCAGATTCATGAACTATACTTTGATCTTGACCTTTGCTTGTTTCGAGGAAACCATAATTAAAATTAGCCACTGATTTTGGCTTGGGATGTCAAATCAAGCTGGGTTTAATTAAAGAAAGATGTTCAGAACTTTTCCTTGTGGTTTTTTCAGAGAAGGTAGGAGGGCATTTAAGCATGTCAACCCAAGGCTAAACGTCTCACAGAACATAGGACTTAATGGGAAATCAGCAATACAATTGCCGATTGTATTTTTTTGCAAAGGAGACCCCCATCAGTCAGAGTGAGGCAGACTAATCCCTGGAGCTCTTTTCTATTATTTCTTTGAAATCTGACGGCCATGCTGAACTGCCAGATTGGATGGCATTCTGCTAAAATCAGCGGCAAAGCTGTTTTGACAGCTATTTCATGGGCTAATTTTAATATAAACATGCAGGACTGCTTCATTTAGGCCTGGGGAAATTAGGTGTCTTCATCTTGACATTTTGATGGGTTGAGTCAAAAGAAATCCCTGATATTGAGACTGGGTAGCTGAAAAAAGAAGGAAACAAAACCAGTTTGTAGAATTTAGTATAGGATATAATGGTATATTAAAAGGATATTTTAGTACAGGTAGTCCTCAACTTACAACAGTTCATTTAGTGACCATTTCAAAGTTACAACGGCACTGAAAAAAGTGACTTATGACCATTTGTCACACTTATGACCATTGCAGCAACCCCACGGTCATCTGACTTATATTCGGATGCTTGACAACTGACTCACATTTATGATAGTTGCAATGTCCCAGAATCGTGTGATCCCTTTTTGCGACCTTCTTACAAGCAAAGTCAATGGGGAAGCCAGATTCACTTAACAACCATGTTACTAATTTTAACAACTGCAGTGATTCACTTAACAAATGTGGCAAAAAAAGTCATAAAATGGGGCAAAACTCACTTAACAGATTTCTCACTTAACATAAATTTTGGGCTCAATTGTGGTTGTAAGTTGAGGACTACCTGTATAGATTATAACCATCTTTGAAGTTTAATTCAGGCTAGAGTATCAAGGAACAGATAAATGTCCATTCTTTTTTTATAGAAGGAAATTCCCATTGTGAGCGGTAATTTGCATGTGATCCCAATGGGTTTTTGGGACTGTGAGTACAATCTGAGAGTAATTTTAGCATTCTTCCCACCAGGCCATGAGGCAACACAAGAATCAATAAAGGAGAATATTAGTAGCTCAGGGTAGACATGAGGGGTCCTTGGTGCTTTCTGAACTTGGTTGTTTTCTTGCAGATGTTTCATCACCCAAACTAGGCAACATAATCAGAGCTAGCATTGATGATGTTACTGATGATCAGCACTAATGATGTTACCTAGTTTGGGTGAGGAAACACCTGCAAGAAAACCACCAAGCTCAGAGAGCACCAGGGGCCCCTCACAGCACAAGGAGGCCAGCATCATTCTGCCTACTGTTGTATACAGTTGGAATTTTCTCTGCTTTGTGAACAGGCCAATGACTGATTTACCATTAAAGGAGGTGGGGAGAGGACTTTTCAGGTACAGGGATTGGTGGATTTGCCTGTCAATGGGACAAAACTTCCAGCAGTCACTTTCCAAAAGTAGGCTGGGGCTGGCCTAGTAAACGTGAAGGGACATTTTACCATGTTTAATGAAAATGTAAAAAAGCAAAAAAAAATTGGATACAAATACATACGTTAATCTGGAAGATTTTCAAGGCTAAAGTACTATTGAAACCAGAGACTTTTCTTTCGGAAACTCATACAGTCAGAGTTAATATTGTAATTGTGCTTATATTTGCTTCAGAAGAAATTGGAAATTTCTTCTTTCTGTTTATTGTTCTCTGTCCTCTGCAATTTTTTCTTTTTTCTTTCTCCCCGCGCCACCTTTTTTTTTTGTTAAAGATTGGGTTACTTTTTATGTTCTTTGTGAATTTTAATAAAAATAAAATAATAAAAATATATATGCTAAAGTAAGCTGGGCCTGGGGGAGGAACTGCATTTTGACTTTGGGTCTAGGACAACTCGCTGCCGCTGGATTGCCGCTACCAGCTCACTGCCGCTGGCTCACCACCAGCAGCTCACTGCCGTGGGTCTCTACCACTGGCTTGCTTCCACTGGCTCGCCCTGGCTGGCTCGCCACCAACAGGTCGTCCCAAAAAGAAAAGCCCTCATCTGCAGAATTTGGCTTGGTGACATAACAGTACAGCTATCTCACCTGTACTGAATTGTCCCGCAGGGCAAGTTGCCCTGGGTGAGTCATCTTGCAGCGACTTACTCAGGGTGAATCACCTGGGGCAAGCCAGCCAGGATGAGCTGGTTGGGACGAGCTGGCAGAAGTGGGCCAGCAACAAGGACCCAGTAGCCAAAAGCCAGGGTGACCCGGTGGCGGCGAGCTGACCCAGTGGCGGTAAATTGTCCCATTCTGTTTGACTTTAGAGGGGCAGGATTATCTATCTCTCTGAACCATTAAATATAAGCATTTTAGCCATTTTGATGTGATCTCCTGTTCCAAAACAGATGACCTAAAAGGCAGGTTGCTGTAGCATCCTATGGTTTGCAAGGACCACTTTCTCTACCAATGGAAGGTAGATCTGGACCACTCTGAGTAGTTGACCAGGCCCTCTGTAAATCAGATTGTTAAATTGTCAATTCAGAGTAGAAATGAATGCCCCAACATGCAACACACTCTGATGGACACTGTAGTAGCCATAAGCACTCTGTAACATATAGAGTCAGGACTATTACTACATGGATTTGACAAGCAAGCAGCTCATTTTACAGAGGTCCTGGTTTAGTCATGGGAAAAGTCAGAAGCTACAGAGAGAAGGGAGAAAGTTTGCAGTAGCTGAAAGAGGCCTACATGCATGCGACACAAGTTGTGCGTATAGCGGGACTAGCATGGGGAGGAGATGAAAACACTATCTCACTGGATCAGGAAAAAAAACTCCAAAATTAGTTAGCCCTAGCTGTGGACTGGGAATAAAGGGATACATCATGCAGATGTGTCCTTCAAGAACAGTTAGGGAGGCATCCTTTGGCTGAAGTTTCAGAACATGGTAGATGAGCCCTGTGTTTACGCTATTTTTGTTCCTTAATGTGGTTACTGTAAAGCAAGTGCAGCTATGAATATCCAAAATCACGTTCTTTACAACACACAAGGGCTTCAATCCCATGCACCTTATCAATTAATAATAAAGCAGCGATTAGACATAATGTTTCCCATTTGTTTTTGCCTTTTGGGGAAGTCACGTCAGTAAAAAGCTTCCATGGTCTCTTAACAGATTAGCGATGGAAGCTAATCTGTTATGGCCATGATCCTAATCTGTGATGTAGCTTTCTGAGAATCATACTTTCTTTGCCTCGAGAGGAAGGGTGAAAAGAAGGGATTGTTATACATATGTTTTTAGAACAGGAGAGAGAAACCTTCAAAATCACCTTCCGCTAGAAATAACAAGAGCAAATATAAAGTATCCTACACTGTAATTTTACCATGTCTTCCTGTGGTACATGTAGCCAACAATTGCGTGACACCATCAACAAACTATCACTGACCATTCCAGATTTTGAATATCTTTGCTTCTTTTCAACCTCAGAACCCTGGACTTTTTTTTTCCTTTTTACACTTCTGATGGAAAAGAAATTTATATTCCGGCAATGTTATTCCTCATTTGGGAGGGTGGGGGAAGGAGATCCTTTCTCTACCTACCACATATAGGAAGTCCTTGACTTATTACAGTTCATTAATGACCGTTCAAAGTTACCACACTACTGAAAATAGTGACTTGTGACTGTTTTTCACACTTATGACCGTTGCAGCAACTGACTCATATTTGTGACAACTGACTCATATTTGTGACGGTTGCAGTATCCCAGGATCATGTGATCACCTTTTGCCACCTTCTTACAGGCAAAGTCAATGGGGGAAGCCAGTGGTGGGACTTGAATAACTTAACAACTGGTTCTCTGGCTGGGTAGGCATGGCCAGTTGGTCATGTGACTGGGTGGGTGACGTCACTCATCACACCCAGCCCCGCCTCCCGGCCACTCGCCTCAAAGGCAGAGGTAGGATTCAGCCGATTGGGGCTAATCCCACCACTGGCTGGCCCCACCCATTTTTGGGCTGTTTTTGGCCGTTTTTCGGGCCATTTTCAGGTAATTTTTGTCCGAAAAACGGTCTGAAAACGGCCCCCAAAAACGGCTTGAAAACAGCCTGGAAAACAGGCCAAAAAATGAGCAGGGGCGGGGCCAGCCAGTGGTGGGATTTGCCAGTTCGCCGAACTGCACAGAATCTTAACTACCAGTTCGCCTGAACCAGTGCGAACCAGCAGCAGCCCACCTCTGGGGGAAGCCAGATTCATTTAACAATTGTGTTACTAACTTAACAACTGCAGTGATTCATTTAATAAGTGTGGCAAGAAAGATCATTAAAATGGGGCAAAATTCACTTAATAAATGTTTCACTTAGCAACAGAAATGTGCTCAATTGTGGTCGTAGATTGAGGACTATCTTGTACTTTGCTTCCTAATTCGGTTTCACTTGGCCAAATTCATGGAAAGGTTTTGTAAGATGCTTTGCCAGCTTGCTGAGATGAAATACTCCAGTAGCTGGAATTGTTTTCTTGAAAATGCTGGCAAAGGGGAAGTAAATTCTGTCCAATTTGATGGAGAAGAGAGTCAGCCAACCAGCTGACTCAGAGCTCAACTCAGAGCTCAACTCTTGGCAAACTAGGGCTGGATCCTGAAGGATTGGCACTGCTCAAAGAGCAAATCAAAGTCACGCTAACCGTATCTGAGCCTGTGTAGGGTGAAGGCAAACTGGGGGACACCTGGGTTGCTTTTCAAGTACACTGGAGATGTTTTGCAGTTGGAACAGATGTGGTGCAGCAATGCTCAGCAATTGGAAACCTAGTGGAACCAATAATTTGGAGACAAGCAAAATAAGGAACTTCATCTGGAAAGAAAAGATAAGGTTGCATTCACCTAACTAGCCACCCTGCCAAGCCCCATCCCGATATCCACAATCCAGAAACCCTTTCAATGTTGCGGTCACATTGCTGACTCGGCCATCCAGAACAACTGCAATCACAAAACAAAACCGTAAAAAGCCCACAAAGAATAGTATTTGGAACAGAAGTGGGACTGACCAAATTGCAGGGCTAGAAGACGAAAAGACTCCAAAAGCAGAACTTGAGGGGGAACAAAGGCTGACCACACATACAGTATCCAGGAAGAGAACTTCCTTCATGAAACTGTCAGAGAAAATAAGAACTAACGTCTCGACAAGCCAGTAACCCACATGAAAAGCTATCTTCAAAATGTTCCCAAATAGTACTTTGAAAACATTTGAATTGTGGTGCTTATCTGGAACAATATAGTAGAAGCCTATAATTTAGTTTTCATTAACAAGGTGATCAGAGAGCTGTTAGAAGGGAAAGTTCTGAATGTCATTTTCCAAGTAATATTGCTTCTCCCTACACTGTTCACCTTCTCACAAGAATGGAACAGACACTGTTGCTTAAAACTATGCCTTAAAACTCCAGATCAACCACAAAGAAACAACACCGGCTATTCAAATTCTTCATTTCAATCACCCAGATCTTGCAATTTCTTATGATTTTTTCCTTAAAAAACCGAGCTATAACTGCTTGTGATCTGGTTTAATCTAAACCAGTGGTTCTCAACCTTTTTAATGCCGCGACCCCCTCCCCGCCGCCGTGACCCCTGCCCCGCCGCCTCCCCGCGCGCGATGAGGTGACAAAGGGGGTGTGGCACCAGGGGTGAAATGTTCCCAGTTCAGCCGTGCCTGCGGGTCGCCGGACAGCCGGTAGCCACGGAAGCGGGAGACTTCGCCCACCCGCCCGGACGCTGCCATTTGAGTTCTTTTACCCTCTGCGCATGCGCAAAGCATTCTGGGAGCATTTCCAAGATGGCGGGCTAGCGCGTGCGGCGACCCCTGTGAAAAGGTCATTCGACCCCCAAAGGGGTCGCGACCCACAGGTTGAGAACCGCTGATCTAAACTATATTACTCCTTGGAAATAGCTGCCAATAAGAAATAAAACAAAATGTTTCTCCTGAAATGAAGTTCTTCTAACATCTGTTCATTGTATCTCCACATGTAATGACTGTTTACTGATGTTGCTGCTAGTACATTAAGGAAGGAAAGAAATTTTTCACATTGTTCTACAGAAATGAAATATTTTGGGGTGGAATTTTACACCACTCTGTACAGTTACAAAAATATAATAAATAAATGCAAGCTATGGAACCAGTGCAAAAAAATAGTTAATTGGAATCTTCAATTAACTCAATAATAGTAACTGTGAGAGGGGTCTTAGAGTCCTAATGGACAATCACTTACATATGAGCCAGCAGTGAGCTGCATCTGCCAAAAAAGCCAAGACAGATCTAGGTTGCATTGACAGAAGAATAAAATCAAGATCACATGAAATGTTAATACCACTTTATAATGCCTTGGTAAGTCCACACTTGGAATATTGTATCTAGTTTTGGTTGCCATGATATAAAAAAGATGTTGAGACTCAGAGTGCAGAGAAGAGCAACAAAGATGATTAAGAGGCTGGAAGTTACAACATAGGAAGAACCGTTGCAGGAATTGGGTATGTCTAGTTTAATGAAAAGAAAGACATGATAGCAGTGTTCCAACATCTAAGGGACTGCCACAAAGAAGAGGGAGTCAAACTATTCTCCAAAGCACCTGAAGGAAGAAGCAATGGATGGAAGCTAATCAAGGAGAGACGCAACCTAGAAGTAAGAAGAAATTTCCTAACAGTGAGCCTTTGAGGGTCAAATGACCCTTTCACAGGGGTCGCCTAAGCACGCGCTAGCCCGCCATCTTGGTGACTGGCAACGCGCACGCATGGGGCGGGGCGGGGGTTGCGGCATTAGGAAGGTTGAGAACCACTGGTATAGAGTCTCCTGCTTGAGCAGGAGGTTGGACTAGAAGACCTCCAAGGTCTCTTCCAACTCTGTTATTCTATTATTTTGTTATTCTTTAGACTAGAGAACACTCGCTTGTCACATCTTATCACTATTAACTCATAAGACTCCTCCCCTTTATGGCTTTGATGCCTCAGATTCTAGGAATCTGCTGAGACACCTGGATCCAACTATCTCTTCCTGTTATGATCCCTTAGTGTAAACTAATATAAATCTCTCACCTTTTAGGAAGAGTTCAGAAAGGAGGAACAGTCCCACAGTCAGGTGCTGCTGTAGCATGCTGTCCTTCACTGCACACTCACATTCTCCTTTAACTTCTACCTGTTGGTTTGACTGCCATCAAAGATCTCTTCAGAAAATCATTTTCCCCTGTCATTTGCATAGCACATACTTGAATGCAAATTGAAACACCATTACTTCTGCTTTTTCCACCCAGTTATGAGAATTCTTCTTGCTCTTGATGAAGAAAGAGGAAGTAGAAGTCTACCACCAATAAATTACAACTTCAGTTTTTCAAGCATCTTGTCTGAATATTAAAAGAAAGGAAATGTAACCGTAAGAATGATCATCCTGAAACTTTTTCAGCAAAATCAGGATTTAGGAAACAGCCACTTTCTCTGCACTGAGAAAAGAGAAAGGCCACACACTAAGAGGCTTCTTTACATGAAAAAAATAAAATAAAAAAAATAGTTTTTGAAAGTGGAAGTTGTTTGATTCTGTAAGCATTTTCTACCATTTCTGAAAGATTGTGACAGCATTGACCGCAGATACTGTATTCAGAGGAGCATGAAGGTCTTATTATAAGCAAATACAAAAAGGGGGATCTAAAACACGAAGAATCTGCAGCTACCAAGTGCATTAACTTGCAATCCTTAAAATAAGTACAGAAGACCTGAGGACTTCAGCTTCTATGTAGATACAGCAGAGGCAAATACTACAGGTATGCTGAAAATAAACACATTTTATTGGCAAAAAGGAGCAGAAAGAGTAACATGCTTGGTGACAAACAACAGATTTTCTAGAAATTTGATGAGAAAGTCTCTTCAGTAGAAAAAGCTTCATATCCAAGTCCACTCAAAGCCACCCACACAAACTATCTCTACAATTTACAAGGGCAGAAACTCAGCAGCACCCAAAAGGAACTGCTTTAAAAAATAATACCCTATTCAGATTAGCCTGCAACACACTGGAATTACAAAGAGCAGAAATAAATTACAACACAACACGTTTCAACACAATGGATACTAGTGCAAGCTCAGCAAAAGTACAAGTCACCCTTACCACAACAACACAAATATTGCAACCCAGAAAAAAAACCAACTTGGAAACTCACGTTGCTCCAACCACCTGGAATAGCCACAGCATATGAACCAACAAAGTCCCCACAAAGCATCCTAAACAAACCCAAAGATCCAATATCAAAATAAGACAAAATGGGAATTATCCACAAAATAAAATGCAATGACCACTATACAGGACTGACAGTCAGGAGTCTAGCAGAACATGTTTATGAACATCAATTAGCTGTGAAAAATCTATAGTGCAACTTCATTAATTACCTTGACACCAGGGTGACCCCAACTTACAATAGCAACTGTTGCGGTTCCAGTTTCCATCATTAGGCAAATCCCACACAGTCAGTGTCCTGTAGTCACATGATCACCATTTGTGAACCTCCTGCCAACTTTCCCTTTGACTTTGTCAGAAATTGATAGTGAAGGTTGCAAATGTTGATCACATGACTTTGGGACACTGCTACTTTCATAATTGTGATCTGATTGCTAAGCACTAGAATCACGATCATGTGATTGTGGGGAAGCTGTGATGAACACAACTACAGGGAACAGTTGTAAGTCCCCTGGTTCGGTGCTATTGTAACTTGGAACAGTTGCTGAACAAGTGGGCATTAAACAAGGACTACTTGTAACTTCAACTTGAAAATAGTGAAAACTTAGATCTTCAAAAATGCAAGAGAATTCAGCTGCCAAGTGAGGTTCTTTGGTGGACTAGACACCCAAGGAGGAACAGGGATGGTATTGCGGCAGAGATTGGTGGATAGTTGGTGAATTCTGATTGGTGTGGCCTCTCCTGACAAGGAAAGATTGTGAGATCACCCACTAGCACTCCAGACAATTGCAGTCCTTGTGATGGGACTGCAGGAACTGAGGAACTGAGTCAAAAGGCTAGAGCAGTGATGGCGAATCTTTTTTTGCTCGGGTGCCAAAAGGGCACGCGCGCGCACAATAGCACGCACGTGCGTGCCCACACACATAATGCAATGCCCCCCGCACATGCACGCACAACCCCCCCCACGCTGCCCCCCCCACGCATGCGTGCAGGCCTCACTGAGGCCTCCGGACTTCCAGTAGGCCCATTGGGCCATTTTTCGCTCTCCCCAGGCTTCAGGAGGTTTTCCTGAAGCCTGGGGAGGGCGAAAAACAGACCCGACAGGCCTACCGGAAGTTCGGAAACGAACTTCCGGTAGGCCCGTTGGGTCCATTTTTTGCCATCCACAGGCTCCGGAGGCTTTCCTGAAGCCTGGGGAGGGCGAAAATGGCCTCCCCCCGCCCTCCGGAAGGCCAAAAATCAGCTGGCCAGCGCACACATGCACGCTGGAGCTGACATAGGGCAACGCCTCCCGCGCCCGCAGATATGGCTCCACGTGCCACTTGTGGCACGCGTGCCATAGGTTCGCCATCACGGGGCTAGAGTTTGATGGATTTCAGTTAAGCTCACAACTGTAACACAGCCTAACTGGACACAAAGTTCACAAAGGCCTCACTTTTTTAATCACTATTGGATATAATCAATTTACAGTTCAAGGGGGGGGGGAGGAAAGCTTACCTTTTCGCTTCCCTCTTGTAATTGATACAGGTTCATTTTGGATTAGAGTATTAGAAAGGCAGCTACCAGGAAAGCCACAAAAACAGCAGGAGAGAGAAGAGGATTGTTAGAACAACATGAAAAAAAGAGGAATTACACCAGAGTTGTTTCAGAAAATGTTTCAGGAATTAGGTAAAAGGTTGTCTAAACCACTTAACACTCAATTGGTAGCTTTTGAAGACAGAATGGATGAAAGACTTGTAAAGTTAAAAGAAAAGATAAAAGAAGAAGTTAAGAAGATGGAAAACTCTGTAAAACAAGTCACTGGACAAAGTGACAAAGTGGAAAATCTGGAAAATAAGACAGAAATTACAAATGGAGTGAGGGAAAGAGATTTAGATAAACTGGCATTACTGGAGTTGAAAGACAAGGAATTTTGCTTGAGATTCAGATTGATTACAGAAGATTCTGGTGAAGAAATTAGGGAAAGGGTAATTAACTAGCACATATGTGCGAGGGGAACCTTTACCTTTACCTTAATTAAAGCTTTATCATTTTTTAAAGGAATGGGATGAAGATGATTCAGAGGCATATATGTGCGAGGGGAACCTTTACCTTATAGAATAAATACAAAATTTGCAAAATTAAGAAATGTTCTGAGGTAAGTCCTGGTGCTCTTTGTCGGGAAGAAGATAAGAGACTAAGTTTTGCAGCAGCATTTTAATACAAGATGTAACAGAAGCCATCTTGAGAAAACTGCATTGGGAAATGCCATGAGTTAAAGGGATAAGCAGGTAGCCCACGGAGAGTCATCTACCATCTTGGTCATGTTCAGACCAGGACAAAGACCTGCCAAATGGAATAGAAAAGAGATGGCACAATTAGGAGCTTTGTCAATCGCACCATCTCAGACATGAACATTGCAAGATAAAGTCTGATAGCTGAAGGATGTCAACACTGATGCCTAAGGTGCTCCAAGAAGCATGAAAGGCCATCATATCTAGAAAGATTATGTGCAACGTTCCTATAACTTCATTCTTTTTTTAAAAGGGCATAAGAATATGAACAGATTGCTAAGGATACCATTCCCAACCTCATATCCTCAACAGAGTTGAGCGAGAACTCAAATCATCCCATCCAACTAATCTCAGGAGGATCAGGTTGGGAAAGCTGCCTTTAACACAGCCTGAATCTATCCTGCTTCCTAGGAAGAACGAGGAAGTGACTAAAAGTTGTAGGAGGAGTATAAAGGACCATTCTGAGTAAGAACTTAAATGAGTAGATTTATGAATTAATTGAAATCTGGCTTGTCGTTTAAGCATTTCTCCACCACCACCTTACTTCCTGGAAAAATGCAGGAAGGGAGGGAGGAAAGGTCTTAGTGATTGTATCATCTCTTTCAAACTAGGGCCGTGATGGCGAACCTATAGCACGCGTGCCGGAAGTGGCATGCAGAGCCATCTCTCTGGGCACGCCAGCCGCCACCTGTTGCTCTTCTGGGTTCCGGTGCACACGTGCGCGCTGGCCAGCTGGTCTTCACGCATGCGGGAGCGCCGGAAACCGGAAGAGCAGCTCCCTGGCGCGCATGCGCATGCGCATGCTGGGAAGCTGAGCTTCTGGTTTCCGGTGCGCACATGTGCACCGGCCAGCTGGTATTTGCATGTGCACCAGAAACCGGAAGGCCAGGTGACCAGCGCACATGCACACGCGGGAAACCGGAAGCTCAGCTTCCTGGAGCGTGCATGCGCACTGGGGAACTGCTCTTCCGGTTTCCGGCGCTCCCCCGCCCGCCTGTGCTCCTGTTTCGGCACTCAGTGCCGAAAAGGTTCGCCAACACTGGACTACGGCAAATGGGTCATGATAGGGACAGGGAAGGCCCTTCACACATTGTGCTTGAGTTGCAAAAGAAGGGCTATATTAGTATATAGTAGCAAAAAGTCAGAAGTCTGGTAGCACATTTTCAACTAGCACATTTTATTAAAAGGCATATGCTTTTATGAGTTGCCAAAAATCTATGATCACCTCCCATACACACACACACACACACACACACACACACATTGAGAACCATCACTAATGTGTTGGATGCATCATCCCCATCCATCAAAATATTCCCTTTAAGGTGCAGAATAAACTTGATGTCCTACTTTCTATCTCTATTCTGCTGCTGTGTATGCATAAAAAGATTAAAGCTGGACTAATCAAAGAATCCTCCCTTTGAGACTTTCTCTACTAATTAATCATCCCATTGTTTCCAGTGCCTCTGGAAAATTCTGTGCCTTTTGATATAAACATCTAACATACATTCTTGCCCATTGTTCAGGCTTCTCTCCCTTTTCTCTCTCTCTGTTTGTGCCTGCCTTTTATCCTGCTTTTGCCAGTTTAAAACAAAACAAAACCCATATATGGATGTTTAATAAATAAACATATTTTTGTTGGTTGAACCGAGCGATGTGTGTGCTTGCTCTGATCTGGATAAAGGGACTGACTAGGAGGCTGCTGGGTACAAACCAACTGAGGATAACCCATAATAATTTTCCAACATAGTCTACATTCATAATTAATTCACTGTAAACTTTTCAGTTGCTGGAATTCAAATTGTTACTGCCAAACAGCCCCTTCTTGCTTTAAAGATGGATACATATTTCAATAATTTATACTCCATTGGTCTGTGGCTGAGTAAAGTAGACTTATTGTTGGTTATTAACTTTATTAGGGTCAACCAAAACAATTCGCTTTGCTAACTTTCAAGGTCTCCAGCACTTTTTTTTTTTTTTTACCAAATCACTATCTGCCACCTGACCTGATAACATTTTCAGGTGAACTAAGAAAAACAAACTGCAACTCTGTAGCATCGTGTTGATTGTTTGTAACGAAAATATTGCCAAAGTATAAATTATAGATTATTTTCCCCAGAACAACTGTCGGTCTTTAAAACAAAACAAAACAAGACAAAACATCTAAAATAATTGTAGCATTCTAGCTCCAGACTATCTCTTTTTTCTGACATTGGACCTCTTACCTTGATTCTGAATATAATGTATGTAAGGCGGAGGTGGGTTCGCACAGGTTCTATATAACCGGTAGCAAACCGCTGTTGACGTCATGGAGCCGGTTCTGTCGGTGCCGGTCTGTGGACTCCGCCATCTTTTTTTTGGATGTTTTTTGGATATATATTTTTTTTGCTATTTTTTCTTCTTCTGCGCATGCGCAGAAGCCGAGTCCCCAGCCCTGCGCATGTGCGGCCATCTTGTTTTTGGTTTTTTGGGGGGGGGTTATGCAAATTTTTGGCACTGCGCATGCGCGCCCCACGCGGCACGGCCATGCAGCGCGCAATGCACGCGCAGCCACGCGGTGTGGGAGGAAGCAAACCGGCGGCAAGGTAAGAGAACCCATATGTGCTAGTCGTTCCCGACTCTAGGGGGCAGTGCTCATCACCGTTTCTAAGCTGAAGAGCCAGCGCTGTCCAAAGACGTCTCCGTGGTCATGTGGCCGGCATGACTAAACGCCAAAGGTGCATGGAACGCTGTTACCTTCCCACCAAAGGTGGTCCCTATTTTTCTACTTGCATTTTTTACATGCTTTCGAACTGCTAGGTTGGCAGAAGCTGGGACAAGTAACGGGAGCTCACTCCATTACACGGCACTAGGGATTCGAACCACTGAACTGCCGACCTTCTGATCGACAAGCTCAGCGTCTTAGCCACTGAGCCACTGCGTCCCTTCTGAGCCACCGCATCCCTAATGTATGTAGAGCTAGCTAATTCTGAATGGATCAGCAGAAGCAGCCCTGGATTAACCATTAGACAAATTAAGCCCATGATCAGTTCACCAAGGAAAGGGGAGCACTAAAATTTTTTCCTCTACTTATCATGCCCTTAGCTCACGGGTGTCAAACTCGCGGCGTCACATTGCCATCACGTGACGTTTTGTGATGTTTTTTCCATTCGCGGAGTTGGGGTGGGCGTGGCCTGCGCATGATGCATCCGGCCCATGGGCCTCCAGTTTGACACCCCTGCCTTAGCTCTTTGACTGCCACACTCAACTTTAGTTTTCAGTACATTTTCATATTTGCATTTTCCCCCTTATATAATAATTTAATTTCAGCAGACATTCAAAAGTGTTGAAAATCTGCATTTTTTTCCCCTATGCCCTAGTTATAAATAAATAAATTTCTTATTTTGGTTACTATATTTAGTGTTATTTTTTAAAGTTTATATTTAATATACTTGCAGGATCCAGTCTAGAGGATAGCCTGGAAGAAAGCTTTAATTTTGAATCTCTTATTTCACCTTCAGCATTTATTGACATTAATGACTTGTCAGTGAAACAACGGAAAGGCCAAGGGGCGCTATTGTTGGCCTGTGCTTTGGGCATCCATTGGCTTTAATCTGTTCTTGACTAAAAGCCTTTAATTGAAAACTTTCAAGATAGGAGGGAGATCCCAGCATGGCTGGCTGAGGAATTCTGGGAGTTGAAGTCCACAAGTCTTAAAGGTGCCATGGTTGGACACCCCTGTCTTTAGGTTCAGGAGCTACTGAGCAATGAAGACAAACTGATTCTTGAAAAATCTGAGCATGATTTTTAGTTCAGTATCTAATGAAACCTAAGTTGCTCTACCATTCATTCGTTTCTAATATCTAAGAGGCTGCCACAGAGAAGAGGGGGTTGACCTATTCTCCAAACCACCAGAAGGCAGAAGAAGAAGCAATGGATGGAAACTAATCAAAGACAGAATCAACCTAGAAATAAGGAGAAATTTCCTGACAGTTAGAACAATTAATCAGTGGAACAACTTGCCTCAAGAAGTTGTGGATGCTCCAACACTGGAGGTTTTTAAAGAAGAGAGTGGACAATCATTTGTCTGAAATGGTGTAAGGTTTCCTGCCTGAGCAGGGGGTTGGACTAGAAGACCTCCAAGGTCCCTTCCAACTCGGTTATTCTGTTATTCTGTTTCAAATCCATGTCTGTGTTTCTCTGTAGAAACAGAGATGATTTGGCTAGTGATAGGCATAATAGAGCAGGTGGAACACCGCCAGTTTTCATTTGGCTCATTATTCCTCCCAAAATGCTAATCTGGTTTTCTGTCTGATTTTCTGCAGACCATCCTGGTGGGAGACAGCGGAGTGGGGAAGACGTCACTGTTGGTCCAGTTTGACCAGGGCAAATTCATCCCCGGCTCTTTCTCTGCGACTGTTGGCATCGGATTTACCGTAAGGACCACTCGGGTGCCACATCTGTTGGGGAATGGTTTACTCTGGAAGTCTTGGTGTTTGGCTTCTGATACAAGAACTCAGCAGACGGTCATAGTAAATATGTTCAAGCAGACAGATCTAGAGAAAAAAAAACTAGTATGACAAATAATGTGGTAATGTGATAAATGTGTTATGTTGGAATTTAGGGTATCTCCGCACTAGGGATGGCTAGGGGTTCTTTTTGGCTGGGGGTTGAGTTCCTTCAAGTCTTGACTCCTGGTGACTACCTGGACAAGTCCCTGTAGTTGATTTGCCAAGATGTTCAGAAGTGGTTTGCCCTTGTCTGCTTCCTAGGACTGAGAGAGAACTACTAATTTTCTAGCCTGGTGCCTTAAACCCTACACCAAACTGGTGTTTAAGAGTGTAATTAATGTAGGCGAGTGTACAGGTAATCCTCAACTTACAATCACAATTGAGCCCAACATGTATGTTGCTAAGTGAAACATTTGTTAAGTGAATTTTGCCCCATTTTATGACCTTTCTTGTCACGGTTGTTAAGTGAATCACTGCAGTTGTTAAGTTAGTAACATGATTGTTAAGTGAACTTGGCTTCCCCATTGACTTTGCTCGTACGAAGGTCACAAAAAGTGATCACATGATCCTGGGACACTTGCAAACGTCATAAATGTGAACCTGTTGCCAAGCGTCCAAATTTTGACCACGTGACCATGTGATCAGGTCACAAGTGTGAAAAATAGCAAGTGCAATATATACCGCTTCACAGTGCTTTTACAGCCCTCTCTAAGCGGTTCACAGAGTCAGCACATTGCCCCCAACAATCTGGGTCCTCATTTTACCGACCTCGGAAGGATGGAAGGCTGAATCAACCTTGAGCTGGTGGGATTTGGACTGCCAAATTGCAGGCAGCCGGCAGTCAGCAGAAGTACCCTGCAGTACTGCACTCTAACCACTGCGCCACCGCAGCTCATAAGTCGCTTTTTTCAGTGCTGTTGTAACTTTGAATGATCACTAAATGAATGTTTGTAAGTTGAAGACTACCTATATTGCGTGTCTTCTCAGAAACCGGGGAACGTGATGCGTATGGATGGTCATGAAAGACTCATTTATCAGGAGACAAATTGTAATCTTAGGCCATGCTAGGATAGTTTTTACCTGGTATGTCTCTGTAACTTACTCTGAACTGTTTTTATTTTATTTATTTTATTTTCTAAGGAACCAACATACGACTAGGAAAAGATTGTAGGTTGCAATTTTGCCTTGCAATATTTTTCAGTTTTTAAACCTAAAGTAACAATAGCCTGGTATTTCTTTACATCCTAGTAAAATGTCTCAAATTAAGAAAGCTGATTCTCAGTCAACCAAACAGATGAGTATAGCAGATAAAAGTATTATTTTCTTTGTTCCCATCAATCACCCTCCTCAAGCAAACCCTCTGTGCTCCCTCTGCTAGTTTCCTTCTTTTTTTTCTCTTTTCTTTTTTTACTTTCTTCTCACTTTTATTACTATGTAATGGAAAGCCGTGTCCTGTTTTACCAAAGAAGTCCTCTTAGGTGCCTTGGGAAGCTGATGAAGTTGCCTATCAGACTGGGCAGTGATCCTATTGGGCTGATGTTGAGATTTCCAGACTGAGAGGTTGACCCTTTGGAAGATGCAACTTAGAACAAAAATGCAACTCTTAGCAAATCTGTTCCCAAATCAGCCTCAGCTCCTATAATAAGAGACGAGGTTAGAGGAGAGAAAAAGAGGAAGGGGTACCTTTATTTTCATGCAGAAAAGAGAACTGTTTTGCAGTGTTTCTCAATCTTGGCAGCATGAAGACATGTAGAATTCTGGTAGTTGAAATCCATACATCCTCAAGTTGCCAAGGCTGAGAAACACTAGTTTAAAATAAAATGAACAATTATTTAGTTGATCGTTAAATCTTTTAAGACAATACAAATGATTTAATTTTTTAAAATATTTATTTATTTATTTATTTCAGGTTGTATGTTCTGTTTCAGGTATCAAATTATTTTGGCCTTCATTGGGTGCAGGAACAGTTTCCATGTGTTTTCCACATCTTTTACTAGTAAGATGAGGGGAAAATCTCTAACTCTGGGCACTGGGTCAATGTGTGCCCATGTTATTCTTTGGCATCACTGCAGAAGTGATACACCACTGTCATATTTTTGTTTTTAACTTCCCAATGAAGCACAGATTTCTGGGTGGCCTCCTGTCAAAGTCCTCATTAAATGTAACCCTGCATTTTGAGACCAGTCAAAATTGGCTATATTTTACCACAAACATATTTGGGATAGGCTATGCCTAGACTGATCTGGGTCTCTTTCCCATCTAAGTCTTTTTCCATTTCTGTACCCTCGGTGTTTTCCTAAACCTGCTGATGATAACTCATAGGAGGGCAGTATCACTGTAGTCTGTAGATATCTAAACATACAAACTGTGAGCACAGGATCACAATTGGTACACTCTGTACTGCAGTACGTGTATATATAGAAAACACAACATTGATTCTAAGAAGGAGGAGCTTTAAAGTGCAACATCTCCCCCTAGTGGCAGTTACTCGGCAATTTTAGTTAAGCAATTTTTTCTCTTTCTAAGACTGGCAAAATTGTTAGTTGTGAGATTATTACAAAAAGGAAATGTTGATTTAAAAAAAAATTACAGTCAAAATTGTGGAATAGGTGAAACAGATAAATAATTAGCATACACCGTTGAACTGGAAGGGAAACAACCTTTCCTTACTTGTAAAAATTAAGAAATACGAAATATGAACAAACAAACAAAAACTGCAAATCTTCTCACAAAAACCACACAAATCCTGACAGGCTGCTTGTTAGATAGTGGGTAGAGATGACAGGAGACAGACTTCCAAAGCAGCTCTTTATTTCAGCTCTTGTGTAAGCAACCAGCAAAGAGCAGTCTGACAGCTTGCCCTTTTATAGGGAGCTGTCAGACAGACCAGCCAATAGCGTTTGAGCTTTTTCCCGCTCAAACGCTGGACCTGGTTGGAACCATGCAACACAGTTGAAACAGTTAGAACATAACACCCCTCCCCTCCTGGATGGAGCTGTCCAGCATACGTAATCACGCAGGTAGGCGGGGCGTTATGAAGCCCTACTAGACCTGCGCAATTCAGATGGCGGTGAGGCAGCGGACTGTGCGGCCAGGTCTGCTGCCGTGCTGCCGC
>QLTV01001134.1:314778-325312 GCA_003457575.1 Thermophis baileyi
GCCTGGCTGGTTGAAAGTGCTGAAGAAGCTAGTCACAGTTCTCCTGGCCCAAGCCCTCGTCGCCACTGTTAGATAGTGGGTAGAGATGACAGGAGACAGACTTCCAAAGCAGCTCTTTATTTCAGCTCTTGTGTAAGCAACCAGCAAAGAGCAGTCTGACAGCTTGCCCTTTTATAGGGAGCTGTCAGACAGACCAGCCAATAGCGTTTGAGCTTTTTCCCGCTCAAACGCTGGACCTGGTTGGAACCATGCAACACAGTTGAAACAGTTAGAACATAACACTGCTCTATCGACAAAAGTGATACAAAATTTTGTCAAGATCTGGCGTTGCCTCCCGAAAACATAAATTTTTCTAAACCAAAAGGAAATCATTTGAATTAACATGCAAATGTCATCAAGGAGTTATCATAGAAGGGGCAACTTCAGCCATTAGATCCAACTTTCTTCTCGATGCAGGAATCCAAATATAAGTGTTAGATTGGCGAAAGGAAGAGGCAAAACACTGCTGGGAACTATTAACAATCAGCTCTGTATTCAACAACAGTCAGTAACCCAGCCAAGACTCTGCCAGACAGCTAATCCTTTTATAGGAGAGCTGTCAGGCTATCAACCAATCACATTCAAGTGTTTTCCCGCCTGAATGGCGGACAAGACTGAAGACTTCGCATCAGTTGAAGTGAATACATAACAATAAGCATCTCAGATAGATGGGTGTCTAATCTCCACCTAACCCTTCCCATGAAAGGCAGTCCACCACCTCTTTGAGTATCTGATTTCATTGCTTTTTGCCCGTCACTCAACTGAAGTGTGCCTTCTGATAGCTTGATCCCATATTTTTTTCTACATTTTGGAATTATGAAAAAACAAGTCTGAACGTGTGCATATATACTGTACCAGAGTATGTATATAGACTTGTGTGACATCTCTTCAAGGTCCTGAGGTTTCCCCTCCCTCTGCTGTCTCTTCTACACATTCCCAGTTACTTCCATCTCTCTTTGTAGAATTTTTAAGAGTTTTTAATCCCTGGATCTTTCTAGTTGCTGTTACCTCTCACTCTTAACAAATTTGTTCGTTTGTTTAAATCCTTCTTAAAATTTGATGCAAGTGGAATCTTGCCAGTACAGAATATATTGACTCTACTGCATTATTTCCTATGATTTGGAGACTATATTTCTATTGATGCAACCTAAGATTGCATTTTCTTTTGCAACTGCATTGCACTGCCATATTCAGATTGCAACCAATTATTATTTCAAGATCTTTTCCATTACGACCATTACTGTGCCTGGTATCCGCAAGTTATTCTCATACATGCGATTTCTGTTTCTTACATGAAGAACTTTTGCATATGAATGTATTAAATTTCATTTTGTTATTTCCGTTCCATGTCTCTAATTTAAGATGGTTTATTAGCTGTCCTGCCCAATTTTATTTTGTCTGCAAATTTCTCAATTCCCTCCATCAAATTATTAAGAAAAATGTTGAAGAGTGCAGAACCCAAGACTGAAATAATTGTTTTTGTTAAGAAATGGGGGGGGGGGAGAGTTCATGGGTAATTTACACCAGGGGTCCCCAACGCCCAGTCCGTGGACTGGCACTGGGTTGCAACATGCCAGAAACCGGGCCGCACAAACAAGCAAAGCACCATCCATGGGCTGCAGGCTACAGGCAGCCCATGAAGCCATGTCCCCTCCGGTCTGCGAAAAACTTCTCTCCACATAACCGGTCCCTGGTGCCCAAAAGGTTGGGAGGCCACTGATTTAAACCATATCTCTTTGGGATGGAATTGAAAAATAAGGTATATGATCTCCTCCAATTTGCTGATGAGGAGTCCATTCAATCGTGTCCAATTCTCGGCAATTCTATGGGCCAGCTCTTTTCACATTCTCCAGTCTCTCTACTGCTTCTTTCAGTTGCTGCATTCCTTTCCACCAGTAGTGAAATCCAATTTTTTTTACTACCGGTTCTGTGGGCGTGGCTTGGTGGGCATGGTGTGGCTTGGTGGGCGTGGCAGGGGAAGGATACTGCAAAATCTCCATTCCCACCCCACTCCAGGGGAAGGATACTGCAAAATCCCCATTCCCTCCCCACTCCAGGGGAAGGATATTGCAAAATCTCCATTCCCACCCCACTCTGGGGCCAGCCAGAGGTGGTATTTGCCGGTTCTCCGAACTACTCAAAATTTCCGCTACCGGTTCTCCAGAACCTGTCAGAACCTCCTGTATTTCACCCCTGCTTTCCACACTTATCTTCACTTGCACTCTCTTTCTCTATCTTGAACCAATCAGCAACTCCATATGGTGTTCGCACAGTGGTTCCCTGATTTATGTATAGTAACTGCACCAACTTGGCCAAATTTGTTGATACCACCGGGTTTTCTTAGGGCTCTCTACAACTTCTCACAATCAATACAATCGATAAAGCAGATGTAGATGTTCTTTTATTATTCTAGAAGCAGATGTGCAATATTATCCCAAATGCAATGCCCCTTTATAAAGGCAGTTTGAACATCTGGCAATTCCCTTTCAATGGATAGCACCAGATGTTGTTGTACGATCTCAAGGACAATCTTGCTAGTGTGAATAATGAGGGCAATGGTGCAGTAATTAGAGCAATATTTTGACTCGGCCTTTTTTGGCCATGGGATGAACAGTGATCATTTTGTCAGTGGTTTGCTCTCCGAGCTTGTTTCCATTTAGTTCCCGAAAGTTTCATTACCAGACCAGGTAATATCATCAGAGGGATTTTCTTGTCCTATTCCTCTTTAGCTTATATATGTCTTGTGTGCCAGTGTGGTCAGTTGGTCGTGTGATTGGTTGTTTGTTTGGAGCTATAATTAAATTCAGAGCAGCTGATTGGTTCTCTTGCTGATTGGTTGTTCAAATGGTCTGGTTTCTTACATATTCATATGCTAATGAAACAAATGGGAACTAAATGGAAACAAGCTCAGAGAGCAAATCACTGCCAAAATCTAAAACATGAGCTACAAGTATTTTCTATTATTTCAGAACACTGATCATTTCCAATCCTGTGGGCATGTGTTCATTTTCCAAGTTTTCTGGCACAAGGCTGGGATGGTACAAGCCTTAGCAATTCTGCAGGGATGGTATTAATATGTTGTCCTGTTCATCCAGCATAGCCATTACATATAGTGGCTGTGGTGACAGGGTTTTCTCTAAATCCATATAGAAGTTATCAGCTTAGGAAAGGCTAATTTTGGCCACCACAATATGAAAAGGATGTTGAGACTCTAGAAAGAGTGCAGAGAAGAGCAACAAAGATGATTAGGGGGCTGGAGGCTAAAACATGAAGAACGGTTGCTGGGTATGTCTAGTCTAGTGAAAAGAAGGACTAGGAGTGACATGATAGCAGTGTTCCAATATCTGAAGGGTTGCCACAAAGAAAAGGGAATCAAGCTACTCTCCAAAGCACCTGGAGGCAGAGCAAGAAACAATGGATGCAAACTAATCAAGGAGAGAAGCAACCTAGAAATAAGGAGAAATTTCCTGACAGTGAGAACAATTAATCAGTGGAATGGCTTGCCTCCAGACGTTGTGGGTGCTCCAACACTGGAAGTTTTTAAGAAGAGATTGGACAACCATTTGTCTGAAATGGTATAGGGCAGGGGTCCCCAACCCCCAGGTTGTGGCCCACTACTGGGCCGTGGCTTATTCGCAACTAGGCCGCACGAGCACATGCACACGCAGCTCAACTTATGCAAGTCAAGCATGGCCCGATTCCCTCTCCCCACCCTCCTGCTGGGCCACCAAGCCACAAAGGTTGGGTACCACTGGTATAGAGATTCCTGCTTGAGCAGGGGGTTGGACTAGAAGACCTCAAAGGTCTCTTCCAACTCTGTTATTCTGTTATACTATTCCTAGTTAACGAACACTAATGTTAACCAAAATCCCTAGCAGAGCCATATGGAAGCAGGCATTTCAAAATTAACACCAGAGGAAAATAGGTTGATGTTCTGAATTCTGGGCTTGTTTAGAACAGATTTCATGTTGCTTATTTGGTGTGGGGTTTTTTTGGGGGGGAAGGGAAGATTCCAGAAATTATCAGGCCTGAGAACTTAAGGGGCAGAGGAGGCAAAATTACCTGTATGTGATAGGTGGGTAGGGAGACCCATTGGCACCAGCAACAATTGGTTGTGTATTTTTCTCCGGATAGAAAGTTCATTTGTGTACGTGCCTGTCTGCAATTTCTAATTAATCATTCATCTAGGAGGAGGAGATCTTCAGCAGGGAGAAAGGTGTTGCCATAAGTTTAAAGAGACTCCTGTGGGAAAATCCAGCCTTATGTTTACATCTTATCCTTTTAAATGAGAGAAAAAGAAACAAGGCAAAGGATATCTCTGGATCAAGGGAGGCTGTAGATAAGTAAAAGTATTCAAGTGGCAGGTTGTTTAGAAGAGAATTTACTTTGGAATGAATGAAAGATTGCAGACTTTGCTGTGGCCAGAGGCCAGAGCTGTGGTAGTAAATCTTAAATTTGAAAGAGGTTTTTTTTTTTTTTTTTTGCTGTGCTGGCTGTCCTTCATTGCCTAAGAAACTGAACTGTTTGAACCAGGAAGTTCTTCATTCCAAGTCTTTTTAATTCCTCTAAGAGAAGCCATTAAATAAGATCAGCCTTACTTCTCTTATATCTACTGTAGACATAAAACCACATTGCTTCTCACAGTGGTTGCAAGGATTATTGAAATAACGTATTGCATATACTGTATAGCTCTTTGAATATAGGAATTTTGTTTTATTTTGAGGAAAAAACTTCTTCCCTTCCCTTCCATAATGGCGCCTTATGCAGAAGCTGAATTTAGGTTGAGGTTTAGAGCACTCTAAATGAGTTTATGAGGATCTTGCATAATCGCTTACTATGAGAGAAACTTTCCCTTTAGCTGACAAGGGTAGGCTTTGAAGTAAGTAATGTTTCTGGGTATGCTACCCACAAACTCTAAAAATGCATTCCAGTGAACTTTCAAGAGATAAACCAAATAAGCAATAAGGAAAGAATAATCGGAAGAAAGTTGAGAAGACTATCTGGGCATGCTCATGTGATTTGCATTGGGAAAGAAACGAAAACAAAATAAACTCCCTGCTTCATTTTTTGTGGGATCATTAAGTTCCTATACAGTAATCCAGAACTCCATTCTGTTCTTGATCCACATGACAGTCAATGAATCACGTGCAAAGCTCTAGAAAAGGTTGCCTTCTAGATCAGGTGTCCACAAGCCTGGATCTGCAGACCGGTACCAGTCCGCAACCCATTGGGAACTGGGCTGCAAAAGCGGCTGGCAAGCATACAAACCTCCATTTGAGCAAATGGCAGGCATGTGCAAAACTATCCACTCCCACCCCCCACCGCTGCCAGTCCATGGGGTTGGAAAGGTTGGGGACTGGTATCCTAGATTTTAACTCGTTGCCTTAATTCCCAGCCCAGATAGATGGGTTCTTGATGTCTTTTGGTTTTCAACTCTCAGAATATGTAGCCAGTTGAAGTCCAATTACACTAAGAGTGCCATTTGGGAGAAGTCTGGAGTTTTGCACTTATTTGGAGGGCAAAGGGGTTCATGTGAATGGGAGACTTTGATGGTCCACAGAGGTGTGGAAGACATCACTTGATTATTGTGTAACAATATAAATCCTGGCTTCATTATTGTTATATTGGCACAGTGATGGTTGGTTGATACTATAAATCATTAGCGGTGAGAAAATGGCTCATGCAACCTATTCTCTTGGCAGCAGTGCAGTTTCCATTCTTATGCTTCAGCTTGGTCTTTTGATCTGATTGATGATGATTTGACAGAATATTAAGATAAATACATCTTGCTATATTTCAAGCATATAAATGTTTACTATCTTTCCCTGTGTCATCTTTCTGGGTTTATGTATCATGGGGTTGAAATTCTGTAATTTCATGGACTCCAAATCAGAGACACTGTAAGACTCGTAAGATAGTCCACACAAGAAGCACATCCAGATGAACTAATTCTTACTTTATTGTCAGGTTACCTTAACAGTATTTTACAAGTCTAAAAATTCATTTCCCTTTTACAGCCCAAGAAATTAGGGAGGTCTCTTCTGAGATGTTTGCTATTGGCAAAATCTTTTTGTGGGCTAAGCCATTTCTTATCTGCTCTCCTGTCTCCCAAGATCATTCCCACAAGCACACAATCTTTGGAGATTAGTGAACACATTTGGAATTTCTGAGAGTTGTAGGTGTTCTCACAAAAGGACCATAATAAGCATGAGTAGAGGAAGAACTAAGAAGCTTATCTGTTTACAAAACGATTGTAGATCACGGAGGACATGTTTAGTGACCAAACCCATTTATTCAAAGGTAGATTGTTGAGGTTACTTCTCTCTATCCTCATTTTTCGAAGTGTACTTTGTCTCCTCAATTTTATCCTTGCTTTTGGGGTGGGTGGGTGGGCAGGAGGAAGTCCTTTTAAAGAAGTGCTGAGTAAAAACCATCCATTTCAAAGAAAACTGTAGAAGCCCAGAGGCAGTGCTGGAAATAAATAGTGTGCTGGCTATTTTCCCCAATGAACAGAATCTTTAAGACAAAATGCCAGAGATCCTAGGATTAAATACAGCAGGGGTCCCCAACCCCCAGTCCCTGGACCGACACTGCTCTGCGGCATGCCAGAAACAAGGCTGCGCAAACAAGCGAAGCCCCATCCGTGGGATGCAGGCAGCACACGAAACCACACCCCCTCTGGTCCACGGAAAAACCTCTCTCCAAATAACTGGTACCTGGTTCCCAAAAGGTTGGGGGCCTTTGAAATACAGGACACCCAAAGATAGCGGGACCTGTCTCTGCATTACCCTTTTCATCAAGAGTGATGGACATGAGTGATGGATATGACCACATGTCCTTTTCTTCAAAAGGATCTTTCTGAGATGAAGCTGGTTTTGGCTTATTGAGTGGAACTCGACACTGTGGATTTATGAGGAAGATGTTATCATATTATCTGTCAACACCTTGAGACATAAGACAGGTCCAGTTTGACAGCCACAGCTCTTTGGGAAGAGAAAGCTTCTTTTCTCATGCAATTACCTGAAAATTTATTTGCATAGTTAACCCTCTCAATCCCTCCCTTTGTTCACCCCAGCCCCACATCATACTACTTGCAATCCCCAGACCTATCGAAGATCTAATTTATGGTCAGTTTTCAGAATCCGGTGAATTTATTTTTCTTGAATATTTTCCATAGCATTGTTAACAGGGACTGGAAATACAGGTTTCTCTAGCAGGGGGTAGTGGAAAACCAGAGCAAAATAAAAGGTTATGGAGACCTGGAAACATTATTAGGAGAAAAAAAAAACTTTATCTGGATATTCCATCTGCCTTGTATTTGCAGGGCAAGGAATTTGCAGGCACCATTATTTTCTAGACAAAACATTGCTAAATGGAGAAGGAGAAAAAAAATATCTTACTTGTTGCAGTTAAAATGACTACATTTCCCAATATCCTTTTTATTACAAGCACTCCTAATTCCCTTTTCTATTACTTGGCTGTTATATATGGCAATTATTTCTTCATTTATATCTAAATAAACATCTTCCCTCATGACTAGGCAAATAAAGCATGATGGAAGTTCAAACATTTGAAATCTGAGTGCTATTTCATATCAAAAAGTAGTCAAAGAGTATTCAGAGGGTACAAACCATAATTCCTTATTGGTTAGGGTAGCACCATTTCTCCCAGACAGCCAGACCACACCCATACATATATGGTTATCGTGTTACCCTCTTTTGGAGTAAGTGAAGTTATGCAAAGCGCAGAAGAAGCGTGAGAAGCAATAGACAAAAGCAATTAAACCCAAGAAATAAGAGAAAAGGAAATTAACTAAATCTAGTTTACATCAACATAATTTATTATAACTCCCACAACTTTCAATCCTTGCAAACTATCCCTTCTTCCACTCCATCCATACACTCCTTCATGCCGTTATTTTGTTCTTGAACTTTTCACCATTCATTTTTTGAATATCCCTTCACATTTGCATTCCTCTCAACCCATTCATTCTTTTTTTGATCAAGCACTTTCACATGCTTCTTTCACACTAGTCACTCATTTTTCTATTCAATTCACATTCATTCTTGACTCAACTTCTTGTTTTACAGTATCACTTTGTAGTCTCTCATTCCCACTTCATTCGTATTTCTTCTGACACACTGAGCACTCTCTTCCATATAACAAAGTGGGTAGAAATGTATTCTTCTACCCCAGCATTTTCAATTACTTTGATAAATACTCATTATTTATATCAGACAATAGGCTATATTGTTACAAGCATTTGCACTTCTTAAAATGTCTCAATCCAGTTTACATATTGAGTAAGCAAACTACCAATGTGCAGAAATTCATTTATTTGCATTATCTTCTTGCTATCTGCAATCTCCAATAATTCATTTTGATTTTCCAGTCAAACACAACAATATCCTCTGGAATGACGCCCCCTCCCATCCATATATGGTGAGTCCTCACTGTGAAGAATTCCCCCCACCCCCCAAAGAATTTGGGTCCAATTGAGTGAAGTTCTCTTTTGCTTGTCTTAATTAACCTATTTGGTCTGGCATTTTATATAATGGATTGTTTTCTATAATGATATATGGTTCCAATTCCAAAACTATAAAAGCAATTAAAACAATACAAGCATTTAAAATAATAAAATGTATATGTACTACCTGAAAGGATCTGGTGGCCTAGAGATTAAGATGCTGGTGTCAGGGTTCCAAATAACACCCCGAACGTGACAGCTGGGCTTGTCCACCAGATGGTAGGCAGTTTGAGACCCAAAGTACCGCATGAGGGGGTGAGTTCCTGTTCTTGTCTTAGCTCCTAACAACCCAGCAGTTTGAAAGCATGCAAATGTGAGTAGATAAATAGGTACCACTTTGGTGGAAAGATAAAGCATTCCATGCAACTTGGCATATAGTCATGCTGGCCATGTGACCATGGAAATATCTTAGGACAACACTGGCTCCCTCAGCTAAGAAATGGAGATGAGCACCGCCCCCTAGAGTCAGACAGGGGAAACCTTTATCTTTACTTCTTATATGTAATAATTAGCACTTTGGCTCAGAAAACAACCCAAAACCAGTGCAGCAACTTTAAAATAGATGTTGGTCTACTAAAGTAGATTGCCCTAGTAGCCAGGTGTTTGCAGTCCATACTAGTTATAGCTTCTGAATTGTTTTCATAGGCAACTACATATAGTATATTACAGGAGTCCAGGGGGAGTGAATCACCAATCAATACATTTCTAATCCAAAAGCATTTCGTATCTATCTATCTATCTATCTATCTATCTATCTATCTATCTATCTATCTATCTATCTATCTATCTATCTATCTATCTATCTCCATCCATCCATCCATACACACACACACACACACACACAGAGAGAGACACATACATACATACATCATTCATTCATTCATTCATTCATTCATTCATTCATTCATTCATTTTCAAAGTTCTTAACTGTCCATCTCCACCATGGATTTAACAATCAAAGGATCATTACACATCCTGATCTTATTCCTTGTTTGGTGCTGAACCTTCCACTAAGAAACAGATGCCTACTATTTCAAATGATAGAAACAATCTTTGGCTCTCAACTTTTCTCCTCTTTTCCTACCTATTCTTTCAACATTTTTTCTTGATCACAAGAACAAATGTATCCAGTGCAAAAAACAGGCAGAAGATTTTACAGAACCAGAAGATCAATGAAATTCCTATAATTAATAAATATATTTTACAATAGAAGTAACCAAAAGAACCAACTGGTTTCAAATAAGTAAAACAGCCAGGTCCCATTAATTTTAAAACCATTAACAATATTTGAGGTAAGATGTAATCAAAATTTAACAGCAAAGGAATCTTACTGTTATATAACACTCGTACTAACACAAAATATTGTGAAAGTATCTGGGAAGATGATTTGGGATTTCAATTGGATGAATCCCAATGGATTTGTGGTACTGAACACCTATCAAACCTCAGGAAGTTATCTGTAGTCAGGATCAGTCATGAAGGTAACTGATAGGTAGCTTTATGCTTTTCTAAAATTGAGATAGTGGGTAGAGATGACAGGAGACAGACTTCCAAACAGCTCTTTATTTCAGCTCTTGTGTAAGCAACCAGCAAAGAGCAGTCTGACAGCTTGCCCTTTTATAGGGAGCTGTCAGACAGACCAGCCAATAGCGTTTGAGCTTTTTCCCGCTCAAACGCTGGACCTGGTTGGAACCATGTAACACAGTTTAAACAGTTAGAACATAACACCCCTCCCCTCCTGGATGGAGCTGTCCAGCATACGTAATCACGCAGGTAGGCGGGGCGTCTTGGAGCCCTACTAGACCTGCGCAATTCAGTTGGTGGTGAGGCAGCGGCCTGTGCGGACAGGTCTGCTGCCGCTCCGGGGCTCGAGCATGGAAGCTCCTGGAAGGTACTGGGTGTGGCCTCCACGGCCGACGGGACCGGTTCGAAGGGAGGACATCGCTGGCTCTCGGCTTCTCGGCTTCC
>QLTV01001134.1:328630-350882 GCA_003457575.1 Thermophis baileyi
CAGTGACTCAAGAACACAGCTCTTTTGCGGTTGTCGGTCAGACCCAGCATATCGTTTGCTTCCAGGAAGCAGTCGAATCGCCGCATGTAGGAGTCCCATTTCTCCCTGGTCGGGTCGAAAGGCGCCGGCGGGTGGAAGGTGGACATAGCGGCAGAAGGAGGCAGGAAGATGTCTGCCTGGCTGGTTGAAAGCGCTGAAGAAGCTAGTCACAGTTCTCCTGGCCCAAGCCCTCGTCGCCACTGTTAGATAGTGGGTAGAGATGACAGGAGACAGACTTCCAAACAGCTCTTTATTTCAGCTCTTGTGTAAGCAACCAGCAAAGAACAGTCTGACAGCTTGCCCTTTTATAGGGAGCTGTCAGACAGACCAGCCAATAGCGTTTGAGCTTTTTCCCGCTCAAACGCTGGACCTGGTTGGAACCATGTAACACAGTTTAAACAGTTAGAACATAACATACCATATAAATCTGTTCATGTTAGGCTCATGGGGCTGAAAATAAAGTACAGCTAGTGCTCGGCTTACGACCACAATTGAGCCCAAAATTTATGTTGCTAAGTGAGACATATGTTAAGTGAGTTTTGCCCAATTTTACGACAGTTCTTGCCACAGTTAAGTGAATCATGCACCAAAGACAAATGCCTTGTGTGTCCAATCACACTTGGCCAATAAAGAATTCTATTCTATTCTATTCTATTCTATTCTATTCTATTCTATTCTATTCTATTCTATTCTATTCTATTCTATTCTATTCTATTCTATTATTCTATTCTATTCTATTCTATTCTATTCTATCCTATCCTATCCTATCCTATCCTATCCCTGCAGTTAACTTAGTAACATGGTTGTTAAGTGAATCTGGCTTTCCTATTGAGTTTGCCTGTCAGAAGGTCACAAAAGATGATCACATGACCCCGAGATACTGCAGCCATCATAAATGAGTCAGTTGCCAAGTGTCCAAATTTTGATCACATGACATGGGGAGGCTACAATGGTCATAAATCACTTTTTTCAGTGCCGTTGTAACTTTCTGATCCTTTGGATCAGAACAGTGGCATGTTTCCTTGTCATTTGGAAAATGCAAATCTCGTATTAAAATAGTCTTACTGGAGCTTAAAAAACAAAGCTCTTGTTCGAAAGCTCTTTCCAAAACCAGGAAACCTCCTAAAAATCTTGAGACTCTCAGCTTTCCTCCCAATATTAAGTGTGTCTTCCAGCCACCAAATACCTACTTGGTTTAACATATGAGACAGATCTGATTCTGTTCAGAGATGAACAGCTGGTTTCAGTGACTAAGCGTTGGGGGCTCTTTCAGTACCTAAAAGGGAGAAAAAATCAACAGAAGCCAAGGAAGTTATACTTTATAAGTCCCATGAGCAAGATTATATCAAGGCAAAGAACCTCATTTATAATAGGTTAGATAATGAGATTATTGAAATAAGATCATCTTTTACCACTGAGCAAATGAAAGAATTCCTGGCAGTTCCAAAATAAACAAATACTTTTTTGTTCCTTTCATTATATTTAATCACTGGATTTTCTCAGATTAGGGGAGATTCAATGAAATCTGAGAATATTTGTGGCATCTGATCTAGTCTTTCTCAATATATTGTTTTATTTCCAAAATGTATGTAATTAAATTCATTTATCTATAGAGGCCAGAGGTCAAACTAAAGAAAAACACCTTTTTTGAAGACTTGTACTTTAAGCGCTGGCTAGTTTCACAAATATGTAAGTTCATCTAGTGTGGGAATTATTCAACACATTCCATCTCAGGAAGAGATTTATGGTTTTGGAAATTCCAAGAAATTTCATAACTTTGCTGAGTATGGGATATAATCCAAAGGACTATGTGATTGTGATTGTGTGTGTGTGTGAATTCCATTGCTGAAAATGTAAGCTTCATTTTTCCAAAAAGCATGTGAGATTCCTTAAAAAGGGAACTATTCCAAGTTGCTATATGGTCCCATTTAGTTAATTAGATTTTTATCCCATCTTTATTACCTTGTAAGTAATTCAAGGCAACAGACATATATAATACTTCTTCCTGCTCTTATTTTTCCCACAATAAGGTAGGTTGGGCCGAGAGAGAGTGATTGGCCCAAGATCACACAGTTGGCTTCATGCCTAAGGTAGGACTAGAACTCATGATCTCCTAGTTCCTAGGCCAGAACTTTAATCACTAGACTAGACCAAACTGGCTTCCATTCTCATTTTGCTCCGGGAGGGCATTGCTACTTGGCTAAATGGCAGAAAGTACCAGAGGCACCTTCCTCATTTACTGTATCACTCATGCCTGCTTGTTTCACTTCTGCTAAAATAAAATAGGAACCTTTCTATATTTCTGCTTGCCCTGACTGGGAGACTTTGAAATAGAAAACTGAGCCTTGCAAGGATTTCTACTTTCACCACTGCAATTTGCCCCAAAATGTCGATATGTTTTGAAGCCCAGTTTTTTGTTTCCCTGATTAATTTATTCCATGTTGGTATATACTAATTATTTTTCTATCTATATCAAACCAAAGTTGTTTATCCATGGGAGTCCTGCTCCCATGATGAAAGCCATCCAGCCGTAAAATGATATAAACTAGTTTATAATCCAGAAGAGCATCAAACCCATTTTAGGAGTAGATCATTGAATAGGGGTGCCACAAGGAAGGTTTCTTCCTCTCCCTGGACCATGCAGCCCCTCCATCTCACCCTCTCTGTTCAACTGATCCCTCTCTCAGGCTGATCTCTCTTTTAAAGCCAGATCTCTGGCTGATCGCTTTCCCAAAGCCAGAACCCTGGCTCTGTTTGGGGATCTGCTGTAGAAGAGCCTACTTGGAAAGAACCAGATTCTCCTGCTGCCCTATCAAGAATGGCTCCGGAGAATTGCGTCCAGGGATCAGAGCAGACAGACCACGTTCCTGAATGCGTGGCAGAGAAATAAGGCTGACCTGACCTGAAGTGCGGTTACACGGAAACAGAAAGAGGCACGTTGCAAGCACAAGGCAGGCTGTCCTGCAGCTACATCCTCATCAAAACGAAAACAATTCCTTTCCAAGCCGCAGCCGCCTGATTTGCAAACCAGCTGTCTGGCTATCATTCATCTACGATTACCACCCAAACCGTTTAATTTGTCTTCAACCAAATGTGCGGTCGTAAAGATACAACAACAACAACAACAAGTGCTGGTGAGAAGTCAAGTCCGAGGCCACCAACGCCCAGGCGGGCGAAAGTGCTCGCCCAGCTCCGGGTCCCCCCTTCGGTCCGGCGCTGGCGGCTCGCTCGGGCGCTCTCTCCCTTCCTGAGCGCCAGAAAGGGGCGGTTCCGCGCGTGGGCAGGAGAGGAGGGGCAGAGAAGCAGCGTGGCCGGAGCTCTCGAAGCTCCCCGGGCAGTTCCTGCTCCCTGCGCGGGAGCCACCATGACCAGCAACGGAGCAGGCAATGGGGGCGCCCCTCCGGCGCGCAACGGAGCCCCCGGCGCGCTTCCGCTGGCGGTGAAGCCTTTGTCGCTCGGCAAGAGTTACGACGTCTCCGGCAAGGTGTGAGCCTGCCCCGATTGGGCACCAGGGGACACAAGAGAGGGCAGGGAGCGTGGGGGGGGAGGGGGGGGCCTTCGCGGCTGTCATCGCGGGCAAGGCAAGGCGACCAAATATAAGGCTGATAGGCATAAACACGCTCCCCCTTCTTGGAGAAGAAGCTAGTGGGGGGGGAGCGTAATACCCCTCCCCCTTTCGTGCTCTCCTTGCTGGCTCCCCCACCCAACGTCTCCAAAGGGTTCAACTTCGCCCACGAACTTGGATAAGACAACCAAGAAACAGGAAAAGGGCTAATTTGGAAAAACGAGGGTGGGGCTCAGGTCTGCTTGGAAAGTCTCTTTCGGATGGCTATGTGGGTGAGGGAAAAAAAAGACCAAGGGCGTTTTAGGACTGAATTATGGTTTTAGTATTGCCATTCCTACCAACAGGCAATTGTGTTGCTATATCCTTAACAGGTGCCTAGTGAACAGAAATTCAACAGGTCATTTCTTTAGTTGGCGAAGAACACCAGTAGGGACAATACAGCTGCTGAATATTTTTCCCCATCATTCACAGGCTTATAAATCTACCCCTCAAAGTGCGGAAGTCACTATGTCCCTGAAAATGGGCTTTTTTCTAAGTCCTGGTGAATTCTTGGTTGCAACTGTACCAGCCTCATTCAGGTCGAGCTCGGCCTCCATAGACAATGCAGGTAGTCCTCGACTTACGACCACAATCGAGCCCCACATTTCTGTTGCTAAGCGAGACAGTTGTTAAGCGAGTTTTGCCCCATTTTACAACCTTTCTTGTCACAATTGTTAACTGAATCACTGCAGTTGTTAAGTTAGCGACACTGTTGTTAAGTGAATCTGGCTTCCCCATTGACTTTGCTTGTCAGAAGGTCACAAAAGGTGATCACACGATCCCAGGAAACAGCAACCGTCATAATATATGAGTCCATTGCCAAGCGTCTGAATTTTGATCACGTGACCACAGGGTTACTGCAAGGGTCGTAAGGATGAAAAAAAAACCCGGTCCTAAGTCACTTTTTTTCAGTGCCGTGGTAACTTTGAACGGTCACTAAACGAAGTGTTGTAAGTCGAGGACTGTCTGTAAAGTGGATCATTAAAGGGCTGGCGCGGGGTAATCGCAGAGGTTGGTTCCTCTGTAGCAAAACCGCTTGTCAAAATCGATGGCCAATAAACAAGAGTTGCACTGTTCTTTGCAGTAGCAGCAGCTGTAGCTGTTGCTATTCAAACCGCATTGGGAGGAAGCAGCTAAAGCGGGAAGACGCATCTCAGAAAGCAAGGCGAGGATGGGGGAAGGGTTTTGGCAAGGCAGTGAAGTGCGCTTCCTCACATTCAGAGCTTGCACACAGATCTCCTCAGCTGGGATAGGAGCTCCAGCAATCGTGCTGCAGAAACCAGGAAGAGCATTGTCACTCTCTATTGGGGACTGGCAGATACAGCGTTCTTCTATTGATGTTGCAAGTTATTTATTTCATTTGTATCCTGGTGTTCCTTCGGGCCATCATAAGCCTCCTCGGTGTTGGTCCTGCAAAATTGCCTGCTTGGTGTGGCATAAAGAACCAGCTTGCCATAAGAACGCAGCTGCAGAAGTGTTGCTACAGCTAGCAAAGCAATTTTGTGAATATATCTTAAGTATCTATGGCAGTGATGGCGAACCTTTTTTTTGCTCGGGTGCCAAAAGGGCACATGCGCACGCGATAGCACACACGTGCGTGCCCACACCCATAATGCAATGCCCTCCCCCCACGCATGTGCGCACAACCCCCCCACGCTGCTCCCCACGCACATGCGCACAGGGCTCACTGAAGCCTCCGGAGCCTGTGGATGGCAAAAAATGGATTCCAGCTGATTTTCAGCCTTCTGGAGGGCAGGGGGGAGGTCGTTTTCACCTTCCCCAGGCTTCAGGAAAGCCTCCGGAGCCTGTGGATGGCGAAAAATGGACCCAACGGCCCAACCGGAAGTTCGGCTGTTGGGCCGTTTTTCACCCTCCCCAGGCTTTAGGAAAGCCTCCTGAAGCCTGGGGAAGATGAAAACGACATCCCCCACCCTCTGGAAGGCCGAAAATCAGCTGGCCAGCGCGCATATGCGTGCTGGAGCTGACATAGGGCAACGCCTCGCGTGCCCTCAGATATGGCTCCGCGTGCCACCTGTGGCACGCAAGCCATAGGTTCGCCATCACGGATCTATGGCTTTCCTATACACAAGGAATTATAATCCAGCATGGGGTTCCAGTGCTAATATCCGTGCTTCTATCAGAGTTGGACAGTAGATCAGTATTCTAATCAATAGAAATACAGGCAGTCCTCGACTTACAACAGTTCATTTAGTGACCGAAGTTACAATGGCACTGAAAAAAGTGACTTATGACCAATTTTTCATACTTATGACCATTGCAGCAGCATCTCCATGGTCACGTAATTTACATTTGGATGCTTGACAACTGACTCATCTTTATGATGGTTGCAGTGTCCCGGGGTCATGTGATCCTCTTTTGCGACCTTCTGACAAGCAAAGTCAATGGGGAAGCCAAGTTCACTTAACAACCGGGGTACTAACTTAACAACTGCAGTGATTCACTTGTGGCAAGTAAAGTCGTAAAATGGGACAAAACTCACTTAACAAATTTCTGACTTAGCAACAGAAATGCTGGGGTCAATTATGGTCGTAAGTCGAGGGCTACCTGACGAGCCAAAATACAACAGAAATCAAATGAAACAATGCACCTTTCTCAGTGAAGGGAGGACGGCTGCATAATTGCGTTGGAAACTGAAAACATTGTTGGCTGTCTCATGACATAAAACCACTGCCCCAAATGGCACAGAGAACATGCCCAAGAACAACTCCAATTATCTGCACACAATAACTGTAGTACCTTTCCTTGCCGTTACTGATTTTGTTCCCCGTAGAATGAAGGTTCATTTGGAGGAGAGAAAAAAATGCCTGGCTAAGCATATATTTTATGCTTTGGGGTAGCAAAGGCGTGAACTTCCTAGTGAAGTTCCCACTTCCTAGTGAAAGTAGAGTCTTGAGGGCATGAAGGATATTTAGTTGCAGTGAAGACAGAACGCTCATCTTCTTCCTCTGCTAATGACGTCTCCCGTCATCCTAAGCTATGGTTGATTTAATAATAGTTTAGTGTATGAGCCGCAATTGGCTGGAGATATATTATGTGCTAAGCCATAGCTATCTTACAAATTATAGGAAAGGTGAGTTTATATTACATATAGTAGTCCTCAACTTACGACCGCAATTGAGCCCAAACTTTCTGTTGCTAAGCAAAACAGTTGTGAAGTGAGTTTTGCCTCATTTTACGACCTTTCTTTTCACAGTTGTTAAGTGAATCACTGCAGTTGTTAAGTTAGTAACACTGTTGTTAAGTGAATCTGGCTTCCCCATTGACTTTGCTTGTCAGTAGGTCGCAAAAGGGGATCACATGACTCCGGGACACTGCGACCATCATAATACATGGCATTTGCCAAGCGTCCCAATTTTGATCCCGTGACCATGGAGATGCTGTAATGGTCAGAAGTGTGGAAAACTTATGTCATAAGTCACTTTTTTAAGTGGTGTAACTTTGAACAGTCACTAAATGAATGGTTGTAAGTCGAGGACTACCTGTATTAAGGCAAGATTATGGATTGGCCCTATATTTTCGCCGATAGGAATCGGGCTGCTGGGCCTGGAAGTGGAAGAAAACATTTTGGCTACCTTAAATCCAAAAGACCTGTTTAATGCTGCTCACTTAGTCAGTAAAAGGATAATAGCCTGTCACCATCCAGAGATCTCTGCTCTCTCCCAAATTGCTGTAATGTAGCTGCCAGTTGTTAGTGGTGGTCCTTTGTTTCCAGTCAATTGGGGTCTGGAACTGCTGCTGCTTCTCCCTCTTCTTGACACCTGAGAAAGGCAGGAGGCAAAAAAAGAGCAGCACTGAGAAGGAGCAACAACAACAATCAAAGAAACTTTGCAAATTGGCCCAGGGTCCTGGGCCATTCCATCACAGCATTCATTCCTGGCCTGTTCTATCTCCCTTCCCCTGCATGGCACTTTCTGAGTCAGGTGGACTACAACTCACATGGATTACAACTTCAAATACATTGTCCAACCTTCCTGAAAGGCCTCAGGCAGGAAAATCTATGGTTCTTCTTCCCTGCATGAGTCCCTGTTCTGGGACTTGTTGCCTTCTATTAAGCCAACATTCCCTCCATACAAAAATGCAGAGAGGGGACATTTTCTCTTCCTCTTTCTTAAAGCGAAAGCAGTTGGAGCAGCTTTTCCAAACTTGGTTCTTTTCCGTTGCAGCTTCCCACTTTCTCAGTTTGTGCGCCCAAAGGCTGGCTGAGGATTTGGCAAGTTGCAGTTGTAAAGCTTCTGGAAGATGCTATAGTGGGGAAAGTGAAATTGGCATATCAAGTGTTTCCCCCCCCCCCTCTTTGGAAATAGGAGAAGTAGGTTTCAGCTCTCTGGGAAATACTGCTGTCTCCAGTTGAGGAACAGCAGTTCAGGAGAGCTGGGAAGCAGATTTCGTAAAGTGAGGGGGACACCATTACTCCACAGATGTTCCTTGTCCTGAATCGAAGCTTAGTTTGTTTCAGGATCCAATCTGGGTCGGTCACCGGGACCAGAGGTTCTGAAGTTTTGGACTCTTGCTGAAGCCGATCCTCAGAGAACGTCTCTCTCACCAGATGTATGAGAGAGAAGATCCTTGAGGATGGGTTCCAGCATGAGTTTGAAAGCTCAGAAGACTAAACCTTTGTTCCCGGTGACCAACCCAGACTGGATCCTGCAACATTATCCTGGGACACGTATATTTGCCTTCTTTCCTTAGTTTGTTTCTTTTTCTTTTAAGAACTATTTTTCAAGTCTGGACTGCTAGGAGTCCAGTGTTTGTTGTTCTGCCAGGGCTGTTGATGGATTTTCCCCTAATGATTGCTGTTATCTCTGAGCTGGGTGGGCTCATTTTTTGTAGGAGGACAAATGCTGGCTAATCCACATTTCTCACAGGGATAAATTCCAGAAAGGTGAGAGTGTGTGTGCTCTCCCTTTTGTGGACCAGAACACCTTAAATGAAAATGGCCACAAAATCTTACACCACAATCAACCCTTAAGATGCCATATGGCAATTTCTTTCTAACTAATCCGAATAGCCTCAGTTATTGTTTTTCCTTCCCTGGGGTAAATAGGGAATCCAAAAATGCCAACCAAGCTGGGGCTTTTAAACTGAAAGTCTGTTTGCTTAGAAGGAGTGGATGCTGGCTTGCCTGTTTGCTCTGCTGTCTTGCAATAGAGGTGAGGCAGTAGCAAGAAAGGAAGAGAGAGAGTCCCAGAGTTTACGGATCTTCTCCTGATACTTGGCATGGGTTATAATGGTACCTCTCAGGTCTTGAGGAACGGGGAACCTTGGCCCTTTTACGACTTGTGGACTTCAACTCCCAGAATTCCTGACCCAACAAGGCTGGTTCAGGAATTCTGGGAGTTGAAGTCCACAAGTCATAAAAGGGCCAAGGTTCCCCACCCCGGATCTAACCCATGGGCTCTGTGTATGTGTTTATGGTCACAGTGACATCAAAGGAAATAGACAAAAGCCCATGGAAGAAGGAACTGCTTGTTAGAAACATACTTCAGATTTAATCAAGTGTATTAGCAACAAACAGTTCCTTCTTTCTCCACCCTTTGTCTATATAACATCGTAGATCAATGACAAATTTGGTTCCAGGGAGTGTGAAGAAAGAGGCTGGGTTTGAACTGTGCCTTTGGGGATTAGTTGGAAGATTAGTAAAATATTTGGATTAGGCAGAGTCTAACAGTCCATTAGCTAATGGACTATTCCCTTGGGTAGGGCAAAGGTGAGGAGTGCAGCTCCCTCTGAGCTGGGGTTTCTGACACCTCACAAGGGCTTCCCAGAGCATTGGGTGACCTCTCCACCCTACATGTTTCAGTGCATAAAACTACTGATTCTATGTATGTTTCTGTGAAAGTAGCTTCAGTGAAGAAACTCATTCCCAGATAAGAGCACAGATAGGATGATATTCTAACTGTCTTGAGTTAGCACTGCCATGCTGGCACTGACAACTGAAGAGGGTCTAAGGCAGCAGAGGGCAGGACTCCCATAAATGGAGCCAAGAAGCTGTGGTAGGGCTCTACAGAAGGTCCCTTAAACTGGAATAAATAATCCTAAATAAGGAATTGTAATTATTATAATTCCTAAGCTGAGGAGCAGTAACTCAGTAGCAGTTAGAAGATTTAGGCCCTGTCATACTAGCTCAGGGCTTCTCAACTGGCTGGGGAATTCTGGGAGTTGAAGTCTGCACATCTTAAAGTTCCCAAGGTTGAGAAACACTGTACCTCACTACCTCCTAGACAGCTGCCCTGACATTTCAGGAAGATGCTTAAGTCCTTGAACAAGGCATATGGCTCCTGTGCTTCCAGAGATGTAATTTGTCCGGAGTAGCCTAGCTAGAAGGCTAAGCAAAGGCAGAAGTTGGACCATATGGCACGAAGTGTAAATATAAATGGGCTGTTTGTTTCCATTGGAAACAGCAGCTGGTACTTAGAGTAGCTACAAGCTGATCTCCTTATCTTTTGTGCGGAAGAGAGGAAACACTGACAAGGAAGAGGTGCTTTTAGTAATGATGAAAATAAGGACAAGAAGTTGAGGAGAGTTTATAACCTTTCATCGTTCCAGAGAGAGGCCAGCTCACAAAGAAACTCAAACTCTTTCAGAGAATCATGATGGTGGAATAGATATCCCTCAAAAATGTTCACCTACATGGGAGAACATCTCTTGAGGGAGCACAATAGGAAGGAAGACTTGCCAAACATTCCCCATCAAGCAAACAACTATATTTCTGGAGTTCCCTTTCCACCATTGCTAGATATGCATGGACTAGAGAGAGATGAAAATATAGGAATTTATTTTGTCAGGACCACAGAGGTGGGAATAGAAAGGGAGATCATGGATGGATTTCCTTGAGTTAAACCTTTCTGAAAGACTTAGCAAAGTACCCTCTATTTGGAAACATTTTAAACACCCTTTTCCAACTTGGTGCTGTCCAGATTTGTTTAATTTAAATTACAATTCTCAGGTGGTAGGGAATTGGTGCCTTTGGCACCTCAGGAGAGCACCAGAGATGCAAATTACATCTCTGGAAGCACAGAAGAAGTTTGTCCTACACTATCCTTGTAAGCTTGTTATAACACTAAAGAGGGTGATAAGCAGAAAGGGGTACACACTTAAAAGATGATTTCCCAAGTATTGCTTTAGACTTCATGCATGCACAAGACTGTTCTGCTATTCATCACAACAGTCCAACTTTTTCACTTTTCTGCAAACCTGAACAAAACAACCTTAATGCAATGAGTTTGCATTAAGAAGTTGGCTTCTTAAAGATGTGGCATCTTTTCTTTCAGGCTCACACAGAACCCTGAAAAAAGTTGGGGCACTTTGATTAGTAGCAGGGAGGAGCTGTGCTTATAGGAGATCCAAAGCGTTTTTCAAAAAAATTATAAGCCTTGTTAAGTCTGTGGCAGTGTTTCTTTCTCTACCTTGGCAAATTGGGGACTTCAATTCCCAGATTTCCCAGCCAATGTAAGAAGTCTACACATCTTAAAGTTGTCACAGTTGAGAAACACTGTTCTATAGTGGCAAAAAATCAGGGAGTTTTGTGAAAATGTAAGTTTTTAAATAATATTTATTAATCGGAAAAAGTGCTACCAGATTCCTGATTTTCTGTTAAGTTCTCCACATTGAGTTACCACCAGCATTGATAGAATAAGACAGTAGTAGTAGAGCCGACAATGAATGACTCCCGGTCACAATGGCTAAAGTAAGATGAAGATGAGATATTGCCATTTGTTTGTTCTTCTCTTTGTTGACTGCTAGTTCTGCTTGCTAAATTAGATCACTGTTGACAGAAGAGAGAGAGAGACACTTCTTTAATAAGGAAGCATGAGGGGGCGGGGAAACATGAATGTCAATATAACCCCAACCGGCCGTATTAATGGGCTTTTGCACCTCATCTTGTAGGTGATGCTGCTTGGAAATTCAGGTGTGGGGAAGACCTGCTTCCTCGTCCAGTTCAAAGATGGAGCCTTCCTCTCTGGGACCTTCATAGCTACTGTCGGGATAGACTTCCGGGTGAGGCCATTATTAATGCTGGAGATAGTTTGCCACAGCAGAGAAATGTGTTGGGCATCCTGCAGTAGACCTTTGAGCTAAGCACAACGCAGGCTGAAGAACATTACATGGATGCAAACATTTGTCATGCCTGGTTTTGGTCTTTCAGTAGCTGGATCAGGAGTCCAGCACGTGGAGACCCAGGGGCCTCGTCCTATTCCTCTCTGCTGTGGTTGTAGTAAAAAACAAACCAACCCAAATGGTCTTTTGTGCAATCTATCAATGGAACAGCTTGCCTCTCAGAGTTGTTGCCCTGTGATTCCATTATTCTATCCTCTCTTCCTCCTTCATTTACACACACACAAACACATTTTCAGAGCTGCTGGTAGTCTTAGACGGAAAGTTTCTGTCATCTTCTCTCGTAGAACTTCTGTAGTTTTGGGGTGGAATGATTCTCCCTTGGATGAGAGTTTGGGAAAAGCTATGAAAAGCCTCTCTCTCCCACAAACTGCAGTCCCAATCTGCACTATGCAGGTCAGAAATCAAGCATGTGAATTGCTTGTAGACATGTAACACTCTGTCACATCTGGCTGTCGGAATTTGTGACTGGAAGTATGTGTGATCAGGAACAAGGGACAGCAAGGGGACGCAACGCATGCAAGGAATCAGGTTGGTTCCTGTTCCCATTGAAAAGGCCTGCCACCATCATGAATCCCTGGGTTGTTGTGCCCAAGTATCCAGGAACAAAAAAAGGAAAATTACAATGATGTCACATCATCACAGAATTAATATGATTTATACATATTATAATATACATAATATAACATGTGTCAGACATGTTGTATGCCTTACACTAGAGCTCAAGAGATGCCATTTCATTTAGAACTGTAAATTGTACATTGAAAACGACATTTTGTTGGCACTATTGGATGGAAGTCAATGCTACAGGATTTTAAATAGCTTTTTCAGTATCTTTATTCAGATCCATAGTCAATAAAGGTATGGAGGGCTAATAAAAATTGCATTCACTGTTTTTTATGCTGCTAATCTATTATTAACTTTATCTTACGAGCATGTAAACTATTTTTCAGGAGTTAATAGAGCACCTATCCTGTTACAGGATAGTTCTAGCCAATTGTTCTTGTTGGGTTTTTAAAAATCCAAAATTGTATTCTTTTCATGCCTTCTTACACCAACATCCCTTCACTATTGAGAATCCATTCATATGTAAAGCTTTTATTAAAAATTGTTCCTGTACTCTCTCGGCTCAGCTGTTCAAACCTTCGAGAAAACTCTTGTTTCCAGGCATTTTAAAAACTTGTGTAATTGAAGAGGTTCTATTAACAAGTCCTGGCGTACAATGTAAGGACCCTCCAGAGAATTCTTTTTTGTTTAAGGTCAGCATTTCCAGCAGGCTAATAAGTGCTAGAGAGAAGTTTCCTGAGGATGGGCTCCAGCACAAGTCCAAAAGCTTAGAAGATTGAATCTCTGGTCCCAGTGACCGACCCAGATTGGATCCTGTCTTCATCTCTAGTAATTGTATGATGAAGCTTTTACATTCTGGAAGAATGCTTTTGATTAAATAAACTTTATAACTAAAAAAAGGGATTCAAAACACTTTAAATGTATTTGTTACATATCTTTGATGGTTAGAATTAAAAAATAATATGAAGCAAGCATTACTTCCCTTCTTCCTTTTGGCAACTAAACCAATGATAACTCAACATTGGAATTTTTTGGTCAAGCTCTTGGTTTAGAATAGTAACAGACAGAATGGTAACAGTCTAGTTAATTGTTGTATTTTAAAAGATCTCTAAAATATACTATATGCATAACTTGGATATCTTTTCCCAAGGATTAGTATGCATTTCTTTGTTATGTAAGTGATATAGTCAATTAAAATTATTTCAATATGTAGGAAACATGATAAACTCACAATGGAATGTCAGATATGTACTGTACATAGATAAGTAAAATTTTTGTTTGATGAATTAAAGAGAAAAAATGTGGGTACTGAATTATATGTTACAACTAGGTAACTGTCTTTCTCATGCTTAGTTTTCTGAGACTAATCAAAACAACCTATTTGGTCATGATATTAACAGTGTGGACAATCTAACTTAAGCTGACTTCCTCCAAATGAGTAAATTCTGGAATTTCTAGTTTATATGGCCAATGATAGCTCCAATTCATCTGGAGAAGACTATTGGGAAAGAGTAACTGGTCCTAGGAGACTGTTCATAATAGGTTAAGAAGAATTTTGTAATATTAGGCACTGGGCATTTTAAAGCAAAGCAATAAATAATTTGAGGAGGTGCCTCTAAGCTATCCTTCTTTGCGCTCCAAAATAATGTTTTGGTTCTGGTTGCGCTGAACCAAATCAAACTTTTCCATATCATGTCAAATTCATGTAGAACACATTATTTCCATTTCCTCCCTAAATTATATTAGGTAGCTATATTCTATGTGCATTATAGTGAGATGTGTGACAGCCCTTCAAGGTTGTCCAGACAGAAGCACAAACCATGAGTAGTAACGCTAACTTTATTGTAAGGTTATAGTAACAGAATCTTGCAAGTTTGAAAGGATTTCTGCCCTCCTTTACTTTTATTTTCCCCAAAACTAGGAAGGGTCCCTTCTGATATAGTTCCCATGCCCCCTTTCCTTTTGTGGGTTGAGATATCTTTTGCATGAATATTGTCTAAGCTGTGGCTCTTCCTCCTGTTTCCCAAGGACATACACAATATAGTGTCCCCATTTTTTCATGTTGAAAAACTAAAGTCTCCCTCAAGTTGAGCTGGACTTCTGGTGACTTCATGGATGCATTCATGTAATTTTCTTAGCAAAAGTACAGAAGTGTTTTTCCTCTGCCTTCTTCTAGGGTGTTTTTCCCGCTTCACAGTATAGCTTGTTGTTGTTGTTGTTGTTGTTAGTCGCGAAGTTGTGTCCGACCCATTGCGACCCCATGGACAACGTTCCTCCAGGCCTTCCTGTCCTCTACCATCCCCCGGAGTCCATTTAATCTCATGCCGACTGCTTCAGTGACTCCATCCAGCCACCTCATTCTCTGTCGTCCCCTTCTTCTTTTGCCCTCAATCGTTCCCAGCATTAGGCTCTTCTCCAGTGAGTCCTTCCTTCTCATTAGGTGGCCAAAGTATTTGAGTTTCATCTTCAGGATCTGGCCTTCTAAAGAGCAGTCAGGGTTGATCTCCTCTAGGACTGACCGGTTTGATCGCCTTGCAGTCCAAGGGACTCGCAGGACTCTTCTCCAGCATCATAGTTCAAAGGCCTCAATTCTTTGGCGCTCAGCCTTTCTTATGGTCCAAGTATAGCCTATAGGGTCTTCCTAATGGTTCCCCATCCTAAATATTAACCAGGCTTGGCTTAGCTTCTTCATATCAGCCATGACTGGTGCTGCTATCCTGCTGGGCACTATGTTAGGATCCTCCTAATTCAGGGGTGTCAAAGTGGCGGCCTGTGGGCCAGATACGTCATGTGCAGGCCACGGCCACTCCAGCTCCGCAAAGGGGAAAAAGTCGCCATATGTCACATGACAGCAACGTGACGCCGCGAGTTTGACACCCGTGCCCTAACTCATCAACACATTGCAGTAACCTGCCATTCTCATACACACACAAAAACATACAAACTAGTATAACCATGAGTGTATTTTCTATTTAAGAACAAAGCTGCTTGCCCCATGCTTGCAGTGTAATTCTAAATGCCAGGAGAGGAAGGCATTACAGGGAGGATTGATGGATGAAAGATGAAGGCTTACTATAGTTCTTTCCTGCCTTTTTTTTTTTTTTTTTTTTTTTTTCTTTTTCCTTTTTTTTTTTTCTTTGAATACCCTGTTCCATTTTTTTTCTCCATAGTTGCTCCAGAATTTAAAGAACGTAATATACAGAACCTTTTGTGTTCCTAGGCATTTTGAAGCATTTCTCCTTGAATTTTGTTAAAGCAAAGTGGCTCCACGCTCATGTGGAGAGAGACCTGGGAGAAGTTTTTGAAGCAGCCACATGAGACTTGCAAAGGACGCATCCGCTTCAACCGCTCTGAAAAATTTGCAAAGCTTATAGGGTGGAAACGGTTAAAGAAGAGGAAATAACAGTGGGTGGGTGGGTGGATGGATGAAGGATGAATGAAGATGATGGTGATGATGATGAGCATTTGTGTCTCAGTCCTTTTGGACCTCGAGACAGATGATGTGGGAATATCCTTTCATTTTATTTCCCAAACAATAATCTTACGAGCTGCAATGGGCTGAGAGAAAGTGAAGTGGTCCAAAGTTCCTCAGAGGGTTCCATAATTGAGCATTTCTCCTGGTCTTCCTGGACCACATTTATTATTCACTGTGTGTTGCATTTGTTCTAAATAGCTTGTCTTGGCCTCTATATTGTAATCACTATCTGATGGTATGGTCTGGGGCAACACAATTTCTTGAATACAGTAGTGAGAACTTAGAGGAAGGTGAATCTCCCTTGTCACTGTTTTAATAGCTTAGGATTTTGATTGTGGATTTCGTAGCAAAAGACATTGTTGCCTACTCTATCCAACTGTTCTTTTGTCTCTCTGTGATTAGAACAATAACCATGTTGGTTAAGTGCAGCAAAACCACTTTTGGCCCTTTAAAGCCTTAAAAAGTATAATTGTATAAGCATTTACGCATCATATTCCACTGATCCATGAATACTTGTAGATCTAAGTTGCCACAAATGTAGTACCAAAAGTTGTGCTAATTTCTTTTGTGTGGTGAATGATGAAAAAAAATGAACAAGGAGCACTTGATAATCTATAAAATATTATTTGCTATTAGTGCAGTCATAATTACTTCAGTCCAGAGTTGACAAAATATATATGTGGAAGAAATTTAAGGTATTTTAGTTGTACCAATAATTGCTGATAACCCAGCTTAACAAGCATTGTCTTAGCTGATAGGGTTGCTTTGCATGCAATCCCAGTAAATATGATACTTTTGATCCCCAAATTTCAGGCAAAGAGCGACAACTTAATATATAATATTTGTTCAGATATGCTGCTTACAGTCTTACCTAAAATCTCAGTGCACCAATTGTGCCAGCAATATGCATGAAGCTTAATGTCTATGGAGATTCTCAGTCATCCAGGTCATGGTTGTCGCAAAGGTGCTTTTTTTTCTTTCTAGAGGCAACTGGACTTTCTGGTTTTTCTTTGAAGACGTTTCGCTTCTCATCCAAGAAGCTTCTAGAAACTTCTTGGATGAGAAGCGAAACGTCTTCAAAGAAAAACCAGAAAGTCCAGTTGCCTTTTGGAAAAAAAAAAGCACCTTTGCGACATGCATGAAGCTTGTTACCTTCTAGCTATTAGTGATTGTTCCATGGAATTTTAAACTGGAAGTTATAGAAAATCATGAGAAAGGAACTTAGCTGCTTGTTTTCTCACAGGTGATCTAAAAAACTCAAAGCTGAATATAGAGTTCTTCCTGTTAATTTGCTGTTTATATAAATGTGGGGTCTTTTTGTTTCTTACAGAATAAAGTGGTAACAGTAGATGATGTAAAAGTAAAACTGCAGGTAGGTCTGATTGATACACCAAAATTGCATTTTCTATGAAGTCCTCTAAGTACCCTTGCTCTGTTTTTTCTATTCTGAAAAAGGTCTCCTATATATTCAGTTACTGTGAGACAAGCCCGTTTTTCTCCATTCAAGGCTTTAGCTATTACATTTCCGCTTGGCATGTAGAAGTAAAAGCCATAGATGTGTGGCTGACTTCCAAAGAAATCCTGCTTTCCAACAAAGCATTCTCTGTATCGTTATCCTTGCTAATCCCATGTGGCAAAATCAGCCCTGAATCCAAATTAAAATGGAAACAGGAAATCCGTGTCATCCAAGAGTCCTTGAAATTAGTTGGTAGCTGTTCGCTCAGCACCTTTTTTTGGGGGGGGGGGGAGTTTGCTACCAGCTTATAGATGTACTCAAATTGTGTGAAAATTTCCCTATACAAGATTGTGTTTTTACAGAGGTAATATATATTATTTTGTTTTACCTTTTGTGCAGTCTCTTTCTCATCATTCAGTTGATGTTTATCTTTCTTTTATCAGATAACCAACCTATTATTCATGAGATTTACTTAAGTCTTTTTTAGCATTATAGGATTGCCCAATGCCAGAAGATTCTGGGGCAACGTACATCATTAAAAACAATAGAAATCAAAATAAGAACAATGCACTGTATATTTTGGAACAAAACCAATGCAGAAATTCTGCAAAAATTATGCAAGCCTGCTTCCTGAATCCCATCAGGGGATATAATATAACAGGAACTGGACCATGCACATTTTGTTTCATTATGTCTATCTAGCCATCCATATCTATCTATCTATCTATCTATCTATCTATCTATCTATCTATCTATCTATCTATCCTATCTATCCTATCTATCTAATCTATCTGCCACCCATCTCATGGTTCAAGGCAGAGTTATACAGAGCAGGCAGAAACTATTACAGATGGGTCACTCCTTGTATAGCCATGATGGTGACCAGCGTCTTGTCTTTTTCTGTGAGACAGGGGCTATGTTTCCAGATCTGTAAGTTCTGAAACATTTTTTCTAAATTAAATTCAATGCATTGCATAGCCCTAGTTATACTGTATATGAACCATTTCATATATTGGTACTGGTGGTGTGTGTCTGAGAATGTGACAGTTATTTATTTGCAAATTTCTGGATCCCCCCAAAAAATCCTGGTGGATTCATGAGATAGTTGTATTTAAGTCTTTTACATTTGCATTATCACTTCCATATGCTGAATTGAATTCTGTAATGCTATCACATAGTTCATTTGTATTCTCTTATTTGAAAAAAAACTATCTTGATTCTAATAGACATAATTCAGAGAACTATCCAAGAATATCATTTTGCACGTACTGTCTGTGAATGTTAGTTGCACTAATATTTGTTTCACATCTGGGCCTCTCTAATGGAATACAATGAAGACTGTTTCCTTGGTTTTCTGTCTTTGCCTTATTGCAGATTTGGGACACAGCCGGTCAGGAAAGGTTCCGGAGTGTAACACACGCATACTATCGTGATGCACAAGGTTGGTCTTCTGGAATGCTGCCTTCCTTCATCTCAGATTGAATCAGAGTTGGGGTGATAAGTGGAGTAGCTCTTTCATTGCTCAGATCTAACACCAAGTGATAATGCCACTGTTTGATATGTTGTTCTATATTTTATATATAGAACAATCTATATTGTTCGATATATCAGCAGTGTGCAATATTTTGAGTTCGAAATGGCCTTTTGGAGCATTCCAAGCTTAAAACAAAATGTGCGTGTGAAGTAAGGTTTGTTAAGAGCAAGAACAAACCTACTCTGAATATGTCAATGGAATGTTTTAAGGGGATTATTTTGTATCAAGCTCAAAACAAAAGGGGTTTTCTGTTTTGTCTCCATCAACTATATTTATGACATAGCTCATCTCTTTCCCTTCCTCTTTGTATCTTCCCTGAAATGCATGAGAATTGAAATCTGATGCATCTCATAGGCACTATGTTGAAATGGCTGGTATAGCTATGACTTGTGTATGGACAACATTAGATTTAAACCCCACAGTTTTCCATCAAACAGATTATGTTGAGCAAGGGTGGGAATGTGCCTGTGAATTGAGATTGCCAACAGATTTACATAATCGAAGTTCAGGATAGAGAGATTCATAGTTTGAATTGATCTGTGTGGCCAGATGTGTTCTCGATAGCTTGATAATTGTAGAAAATTACAAAATCATCAAATAACACATATTTCTCTTTCTTTTCCAGCTCTCCTCCTCCTTTATGATATCACCAGCAAAGTCTCCTTTGACAGTATTCGGGTGGGTATTTCATGCCTACTGTTGATTCAAGATGGTCCCCCAGCCTTTGCTCACACAGGAGTCAAATAGCAAGCTAACGTTGTAATCTGATTAGTAAACGTATCCTGGTTTGAGGTGTTCTTGTGTCTAAATGCACTGGGTTGTACAGGAATCAGCAAAGAGACAAAAAGGATCACCTGCCCTTGAAAAGCCAAGAATTTTAAAAGATGGGAATAAAATATTTTCAATAACTCAGTGCTGATAGGAGGCGCAGTGGCTCAGCGGTTAAGCACACTGGGCTAAACACACAGCTGAAAAGCTGACAGCCCAGGTTTGAGATCCGAGCCTTGTGCGATGGAATGAGCTCCCATTACTTGCTCCAGCTCCTGCCAACCTAGCAGTTCAAAAGCATGCAAATGTGACTAGATAAATAGGTACCACTTTAGTGGGAAGGTAACAGTGTTCCATGTGCCTCAGCTGGCCACATGACCACGGAAATGTCTTCGGACAATACTGGCTCCCTTAGCTAAGAAAAGGAGATGAGCACCTCCCCCTAGAGTCAGATACAACTGGACAGAGGAAACTTTTACCTTTTTGCAGTACTGATATAAACTTTATTTGGGTAGGAATATGTGCTATATCTCTGTGCTTCATACTTCACAAAGAGAAAACATCCCTACCCCTAAGAACTAGCAGACTGCAATTTGTCAGAAGACAGGTGAAGAAGAAAAGGGAAAATCAGGCTAAAAACAAAAAGAGAAATCCACATGTATTTCATATTATTTGCAATTGGTTGTCAGGAATATGGGCACTTCCATATAGCTGCCACATTCCTGCTCCAAACCTTCAGAATAATTTTTGAGATACTTTGCAATTCTAATAGCCAGCATGTACAAAATGCTGAGCAGTCAAGAGCTGACCGCTAAGGAGATTACCAAAAAATGGGTGTCCAGATAGGACTGTGTTCCTGATCCTTGTCCTACTTTAGGCTGAGTGATATTTTGGAAAATGGGTCTAGTTGCTGGGTAGGAGATCTGTGAAATGTCTGCCTCCTTGGCCAGGTAGACAGCTGTAAGGGCAGCATGGAACACTGGTGCCTTAAGCTCTGTGGGGGTTATGGGAAGTCTGGGAAATGGGTGTAATTTTAAAGTTCCTTCCAACAGGAAACTGCCCCCAAGCCCCAGCACATCTGATGCAAAACTGGCTCAATTGCCAAAAGGGACAGTACCCAAAACTGAGAGAGACTAAGAGGTCTTCGTTGGACCTTCAGAGATACCCATCCTGAGGATTATTTGAGCTACTTCTTATCAGAGCAAGAGGATCTGGCCTACCTCTTCCCTTCTTAAATGCTGAGAGCTCATGTAATTCAGTGGCTGGGTCCAGAAACTGCACTAAACCATGGATTGCTTAATTGTGCTACACTGAGCAAACCCACATATCTGTTGTGACCCAGCGCGGCAAGCCCCCAATAAACGACACACACACACACTGTTTTCCAAAACAAAGAAGACTTTACCACTAATAAATGCAGCTTAGTAGTAAGTTTTATAAAGTTTTTCAACACAGTTCTTGTCGAGAGTCAGATAACACTTTGGCCAGGATTCAAAACACCAGAATGCAAGCAGGCCATTAAGTCCCGAGTTATCTTCCACTTACTGGAGTTGGCCAAGAGCCCGGACTGGAGTAATTCCAACTGAGATAACAAAGATCTGAAATGAGCCAGCCAGGAAAATAATGAGTTGTCTCTAGCAATCGGTTTCAGCTTTTCTGAAACCTTAAATAGTCTTAGGGCGTGGCCCATCAGCCTGCAGGTTTACAGGTAAGGAGACCTCCTCCTGCAGAGCCAATCTTGCCTGCTAGCAGTCCTGTGTGCCCTAGCATCAATCAGAGGCTCCTCCTCTTCACTGGAGTCACTCAACTCCTGCTGGGGAGGTGCAGAAGGCCCTGGTTGATTATCGTCCTCTGGCCCTGCGTCCTCCTCGGTCTCGGACTCAGGTGCCGGAGATACAGACTGCTCTTGCCACCCCATGGTCGGTTCTTGGTCTTCCGGATCCATGAGCAGCTGCACGGGACTCGGGCAAGCCACAACAATATCTAATCAGGTTCACACAACACAGTAAGACATATGCCAGGATTTACAAATCACTATGGCCGAACTGATAACAATTGCTGTATGCTAAAGGCAAACAAGCAGCAAGATGGCAGGACAGGACGAGTGAACTCAATCAAGCCTTGATGTTTGGTGTTTCTTCTCATCACATTCAACATTCCCTTGCAGGCTTGGCTCACAGAAATCCATGAATATGCCCAAAAGGATGTGGTTATCATGCTTCTGGGTAATAAGGTATGTAATTTTGATTGATAATACAAATTTATGCTGCCTTGAAGACACTTTCCAACTTTTTTGGCTCTTAATGGTCTCATTGTGAGAAATGTTTAGGTAATCATAGTGTGCTTCGCATATTTCTCTGTTGTGATCAGCTCATAACCCAAGATTGAGGAACCTGGATCTTCCCGATATTGGTGAGCTAATTCAAGTCATCATAGCTACAGTAACTTGTAATTCAGCAACATTTGGAGAGCCATAAATTCCCCATCCCTTTTACAAAGGAATTTTTCATCCCATTTTTGCTTTATGGCTAATGAATGAAGATGCTTCCTACTCTTGGGTACATTATGAGTTTTCTTGGGACTGCTATTTATTTCTCAGTTGCTTTGCATGTTATAGTCCCCAACTTTTCAGTAGATCAGATGCAGTTTTCTAACCTTGCTGAGAATTATATA
>QLTV01001134.1:357083-367494 GCA_003457575.1 Thermophis baileyi
CCAGCGAGGGAAGGAAAGAAATTTGGGGGGGGGGGTCTACTCCAAAGACATTACTTTTTAGAGAATCCTTTTAGAGACTGTACGCAAGAAGTATATGTCTGTTCTTGGTTGCCATGTGTGGATGTGAAGGAAGAGTTAAGAATGCATGTGTGAAAGTATGCAAAGGCAATCAGGTTTTATAGTATTACTCAGGCCTATCATTCACTGGTAAGAGGAAAGGTATGGCCCACACCAAAGCAAATCAAGCTTTCTCTTAACTCTCACAGCCCTGCTCTTTGCTTTGAAAAAAGAGGGGGGTGGTTTTTTGACCGGGAGCTACATGGAAGGTCTCTCTCTTTCAAAGGCCATGGGAGATCTTTGGACAAAATAAAAAAGGTTAATTAAAAGTATTGCCCTAAAAGGCCATGGTTTGTATGAATACTGAAACCAGCAGGAATATTCAGTAAAGTAAAAGTAGACAGATTTCCTTTGACCTCTGGCCTTTCCTGCTTCCCACACCCAAAGATCCTGCCAAGAGGGTTGCTTTGCTTCTCCTCCCTTCCTCCCTCGGCCCAAGGAAAGGACTCCGGGATCTAAGTGTGTCTTTTGTCCTGGCTGGAACATCAAGAAAATGCTGCTGACTGGAGTTAGGTGGGAGAGACCACTATATTTTTATGACCATAAACAAAGGAAAGTGTTAGAAAGTTTATTGATTGTTTTGATGGTGCAACGAAAAGTCAGCATGCTGGTGTAACAGGCTAGAAAGCTCTAGCATCTGCTCTTCAGATGGACAAGGCTGCTTCTGAGTTCGTTTCCTCAGAAAACAACCAGGATATATGCATACCCATGAAGTGGTTGCTCCTCTGAGTTTTTGGTCCCTTCTTACAAGCACATCTTGGGATTCTTCAGAAGAAGTGAATCTTTTTATAATTATCAAGCACTCGATCCCAAACATTCTGGAAGGGGAAAATTTATGTTTGAACTAAGAAGCTCATTTCTGTCACATACCCATGTTTTATAAGCACATGTCATTTGGAACGGGCTGGGTGTTTCGCCATCATTCCAGTACACCCAACCACATCCATTCAAACAACAGATGCAATCCAGGCAAAACTGCATGCATTGGCAGCCTATAAATATACATATATATGAAGCATGTTGCCCCTAGATGAGAAGACTGTAACATTGGGTTGCAGTAGGATTTCTCTATAGTGAGTTGGTTCTGGATGGCGTTCAATGAGCCTTCTGTCCTTTACTCTACCCTGCTGCATCTCTTTCCATTGGGTTGGTAGGTTATTGCCAGCTGTTCCCAACAGCTGTTCAACCAGGACAATCTCAACCAGATTAGTTTGCAGACTTCTTTCCGGGAAGGAGGAAGATGGGGAGCCCTTCCTCCAGCCAGTGAGGCAGAGACGGGTAACATATAAATTGGTCAACTGCATTTGGATGCGAGGGAGACAGAGGGAAAATGATTGGTTGAGTGAGGCTGGGGCCCAGGAACAGTCTGTGATGGGTCAGGAATGCTTTGGTATTAGGCTGAGACAGCACAGAGAAATATCCAAGACCAAATGCCAGGTTTTGTTCAGATACACCACACCGTGCAATGCATTTTTGACTTGAATTTTCCTTACAAATTTAACTAGTCATCTAGCTCACGGCTATCTTTCCCCTCTCCTGCTTCTGGAAGTAAGCAACTAGTGGATTGTATCTAGATCAGAGTTCCCCAACCTTTTTGACTTTGCAGACTAGTGGGAGTAGGAAGAGGGGATGGTTCCATGTGAGCGGTGGACAAGTGTGCATGTGCGCACACGCGCACAGCTCCATTTGCACAAGTGCTGGGCACGCACGCCCACCGCTCATGCAAATAGCAATAGCATTGCAACGTATATACCGCTTCGCGCACGTGCTCGCCTACTGTTCACGCAAGTGGGGATCAGAGGTGGGTTCCTACCGGTTTGGACCGGTTCTATAGAACCGTTAGTAATGTGGCGGCGTGAGTCGCTAGAACCGGTAGCGACCCACGCCCCCGAGCCAGTTCTCTCGGCGGCGCCATCTTGTTTTTTGCTTCTGCGCATGCGCAGAAACTTTTTTAAGCACTGCGCATGCATGAAGCGCGCACAAAGTGCGCACGTGCCCACGCGTCGCGTCACTGAGCGAACCGGCAGCGAAGAAAAGCAGAACCCACCCCTGGTGGGGATGCGTGTGCACACAGGTGTGCTCGCCTGCGACTTCCGCGACCTGGTTCCGAACAGCTCAAGGCCCGGAGGTCCCAGGGGTTGGGAAACCCCTGCTCTAGATTGATTGAGCTTTGCTGATCTAGCACAGCATGGTGGGCTTTTGTTTCTTTTTAAACCTCCTTTTAAGTTTTTTTTTCTTTTTCCTTTCTAAAGTTCCAAAATGTGACGTTATTCTTATTGATTGTTCTCAGCACAATGTATCCCTCCCCCTCCCATTTCCTGCTTTCTTTAATCCGCGTGGGTTAGGCAGGAGCTATCTGTAGCCAACCATGCTCCTTATATGTTATGCGAGGCAGGTGCAGCCAGCACTGTGGCAAGAAATGGAAGCCTTATCTGGGAAAGAGAGCTCTTCCTAGCAAAGCCCACATATTTGTTGCCCTGGCAGCATGCACAGCTTCCCAGAAAAACAAAACAGCAAGAGTGCCAGGATTTAAGAGAGGGAGGCGGATTCTAGCAAAACGGAGCAGAGTTTCATATTGCCAGCACCTTTCCTGGGTGTCTAATGCTGGGCTCTGGCAAATGCATGATCTTTGCAGATCTTCGTACAAGCTTAAGTACCCCGAGATCAAGAAAAGGAATAATGTTATGGGGAAAAGAATATAATCATCATCATCATCATCATCATCATCCTAGTCCTTTTTTGATCTGCTCATCCTTTTTTCTCTGATCAGAAATTAAGCTCTTTTTTTTAATGCCTGTGGGAATGCACAAGTGCTTTTTCAGCTGTTTCCATGTTAAAATCATTAACAGACCTGTGCAATTGTGACCCAATACATGTAGGCTGTATAGCAGAAGTAGACAATACTTTGGGTCCACCGCACATTTGGAATTTTGGTTCATGTTTCTTTAAGAATGGGTTGCCCTGCGCAGATCCCCTGTTCACAAAATCACTGAGCTGATCTACGCCTTTGCAGGCTTGAAGGTATTGCAGCAAATAAATGCTATGTTTGAAGCTGGCACATTGCTTTGCAACATGTCAATTTTATTTCTTTAAAAAAAAAAAAAAGCATCTACCAAATGTACTCCAACTTGGTCTACTCCCTGCTCCAATTCAAAGAATCTCAGGTAACATTGTTGGGTTAAGGCTGCTGCCTAAAACCTTGGAGAAACTCTTACAGAATAGTAAGGAATGGTATAGACTGGCACTTTCATTTCTGCACTATGTTTTCTGAAAATTGGATAATATATTTTGAAATAAGCCTTATCCACTGCTTTGGCCTTAATTTGAGAATAATAAAAAGAAGAATACTAGAAAGAAATAGGATTACATGGTGAAGAACTACCTACAACTACCTTGTAACTAGCTATAATGTTAATCATTATCTGAATGGGTGATAAATGGGTGTCCTTTGGGTGACAAATAAGATTGTGTGGCCATACATTGGAACAGGAGAGACAATGTGAACTCCCTCCTTTGCTTTTGTTAAGTTTCTGCATTTTTTGTATAACAAATTTTTCTGCCTGATTCACCAGGCATTAGAGGGATCTAATGTAATTTGTAATTTTCCAAAGAATTAAAAGGGGACATGAGGAATGTGGAATAGAGTATTTGATTGTACAACAGATTGTTGGTTTAAAAAAAAAAAAGGTTGATCTGCATTTTGATGTGTTTGATTTTGTTGTGAACTACTCCGGGGAAGCCTGTTTTTGAAGGGCAGCATACAAATAAATTATACATGATTGTATATGGCTTTATACTCCTAATATCCCCTATAAAATAAAGAAAATTGCTTCTTGCTTTAAAAAGAACTTCCTTCATTTGCTTGAAAGAAAGACCTTGATACATTTCTGCAATTTTTACAAAAACTCTGCTGTTAAGATTTCTTTTGGTGAAATACCTTTTTAGATTTGGGATAAATTCTACTAGCCTCTGAATGTAACTGCAGGACTTGAGAAACTCCCTCCCTCTCATGGTTGTAGAGCATTACAAGTAGTCTTCAATTTACAGTCATTTATTTAGGGACCATTAGAAGTTACAACAGCCCTGAAAAAAGTGACTTATGACCAGTCCTTAACAAGTCTAGTTGAGCCATGGTGGCGCAGTGGTTAGAGTGCAGTACTGCAGGCTACTTCTGCTGACTGCCGGCTGCCTTGAATCTCACCAGGCTCAAGGTTGACTCAGCCTTCCGTCCTTCCGAGGTCGGTAAAATGAGGACCCAGATTGTTGGGGGCAATATGCTGACTCTGTAAACTGCTTAGAGAGGGCTGTAAAGCGGTATATAAGTCTAAATGCTATTGCTATCCCCATGGTTATGTGACCAGAATCCAGGTGCCTGGCAATGGCCTGTTCTTACAACAGTTGCAGCATCCCAGGGTCATGTGATCACCCTTTGTGACCTTCCCAAATGGCTTCTGAGAGGCAAAGTCAGTGAAGAAGTCGGATTCTATTAACAACTGTATGGTTCACCTAACAACTGCAAAGATTCAGTTAACTGTGGCAAAAAAAAAGTTGTAAAGTTGGAGGTGACTCACTTAACAACTGCCTTGCTTAGCAACAGAAATTTGAATCCCAAGTGTAGACTACCTATATAAGACCAATAAAGACAGTATCTTCAAAGAAACACACAAAACATTGTTTTTCAAGATATTGAAGATATATTAAAGGGCTACAATATTGTGGGCAACCAGCAAATAGCAAACACTGAAAACTCTGAAATACTTCTTTCCTTCTAGAGGCAATCCAGATCCTTCTAGAGGTAGCCCAGATCTCTGGTAACGCTTCAAGCATTTTTTGCCAAACAGAAATACCAAAATACTGCATTAATGTATAAATTCAACCTTTACTACCCTGCTGTTGATTAGTTTTATTGACATGATATCATAAATTACCTATTCAAATCAATTGAGAGGCTAAGTCCTCTTACTGTGACCTTCCGTAGCAATCAGGGATCTCATAAGAAGAATGGAGACATATGGCAAGGAACGGCAAATTAGATTGGACTCTAGTTATATGATAAATTGCAGTAAGAATCTGAAGCAATGACCTAACTCTGCATAAGCTTTACCAAGAACTCACTTGGTGGATCTATGTTAAGTGCAGACAAAGATTCCTCAAAGATTAAGTCTTCAAGTCAAACTTGATTCATGAACACGTCCAGTAGTTTTCTTGACCACTGTTAGGACTCTGTCCAAACGGTTGGGTTGGTTAATATAAACAAGCCACAAATCACTGTTTTATGTATATATGTAATATTGCTTTAAATGCATTGGTGCATTCTGACTGGCAGTAATGGCCATAAGAGGGAGCTAGAGAACATGGTTAGTTCTCTCTCTTTTGTTGATTCATTGCTGAGTGACTTCATGTCTGCAATTAAGCTCTGTGTGTAGCTAGCTATCTGTGATAGTAGAGAATCTTTGTTTGCTGATAAAGACAAAGAAAGGCTGGTAAGAAGACTGCTGTACTTCTGAATACTGACTGATAGAACGTGTATGATTCGGACTGTTATTTGGACTGTGCTATCTCTTTAAGTAAACTACTTTTATACACTTAACGTATCTGTGTATTGACTGAATCATTACTCATATCTACTGCAACATTACGGTGAACTGTGCAAACCTTCGGGGCCCAGAGGTTACTCTGCACAATTCCTTAACAACCACAATACACGTGTGGTTTACGAGCACTTTCATGTACTGTTTTGACTTCCTAAGCTATTCCTGGATAGTTTTACATCCAAGTGCTAGTCTGATTTGATGCTGGTAAGTTTTTCTGAGAACAGCCTATCTCACTCGTAATGAAACACATACTCTCATGCATCCCTTTCTGAACAACAACAAATGTGGTTTTTGATTTATAGCAAAGGTTTTTTTAAAAAAAAAAAGGCAAAAAGGTCTTCCCTATTTCAATCTGATTTATATTCTCTGATCCAGGAGTTTAAGTCATGCACCCTAATCCTAAACATACTCATTCCGAAGTATGTCACATTGGCTATAGGTATGTATTAGACTAAAAATCAGGGTTTTGCTGGCTTAGGATATTCTTTAATTTAGGCTGCAATGCTCTCTACTTTAAGACTTAAAACTCAGTGATAGGTTCATGCAACATGTTAGACCAAAATGAATCAAACCCTTTTATAGATTAGTGGAATGGGTAAATCCAGCCACTGAGTTCAATTGCCTAGTCATTATAGATGGCCTTCTAATCTAAAGCATGGATTTTTCATTAGTCCATTTATGAGATGATTTGGTGCGTGATAATTACCAGATCTATCCCAACAAAATTGTCCATAGAGTTGAAATGTACAGTTCCGATTTCAACTACAATGTCTTAGCAAATCTCTGTCATTCTCATTCAACTTTTTATTCCCAGATTCACTTCTGCTTTCTCTGCTGTTGACAACAGCTTTCCCATAATTACATTGCACGGAGCTCTCAAATTTTTTATTTTTTTTTATTTTTTTACTGCCCAAGCTAATCTGGTTAGGATTTCACATCTGCATTCACTTTGGAATGAGTGGTAGGAATGACTACACTGCTATGCACACAGAATAAATCACACTGAGTACAGTGGGGCTGGCTTCCAACAACCCAGGTATGCAGCTGAACTCTGTGTTCCCTAGGGAGAAGGGGAAGAAGATTCACGTTATTAGTCATCTTTCTCCCACCACTGATTACACTGGTTGTTCCAACTATGGTGCATTGTATGCCTTCTTTGCCCCTACAACTGCCCTGAGAAACAAGATGAGTTGAGAGGCCCCACTCTCTTGAAGTCACCTTGTGAGCTTCAGCAACCATTGACTTTGCTCTCTCCAGTCCCAGCTCAACAACTTTTATCAACTACACCACACTGACTTTGGGACGTACTTCTCAGTAAATATGCACAGAATTTCAGTCATGAGGGAGAGAGGCTACTCCTGACTGGAATTTGCCCTGCCGTGGTGAGTGGGTGTGGGAGAATCTGGGCGCACAATGCCTCTTCCAAGTAATAAGCACCCAGAGTTTCACTGACTTGTTTCATGGTCCAAAGGTGAAGGGGAAAAGTAAACATAATCTGTTAAATTAAAACCCTCCTCCTCCTTCTCCTCTTTCTCCCACTATTCTTTTACTGCAGACTTTAGCATTCCCCAAATGCCTTTAGCATCCCACTGGTGGCCTTGTTGCTGTTGCTGGACTGCAGCTTAGGCTGCCCAAACGATATTGCCTGTGCTTCTGAGAAAAGGCTCTTTTAAGCTTCTAAATGTAATTCTTGCAGCTCAGTTTATCGTTAGCATCATCATCATCATCATCATTCAGAGGTCACTGCCGATAAAAACAGACCCAGAGTTTGCAGAGCTGTAGTTAGTCTCGTTCTTTGCTTTAACTTCAATGTTTCCACACTGAAGCTTCTAGGCCAAAATATTTATCTTTTTTTTTTCACCTTGTCTATCGCTTGCTGGTATGTTTTTAAGGCCATTAAAGTTCTTAGGAGTGGTTCAGGCAGGGAGGCTGAAGTTTTGAGACCCAGTTTAGAGTAATGGTTAAGGGAACAAGGCCAGAAATCAGGCGACAGTGAGTTCTAGTCCCACCTTAGGTATGAAAGTCAATTGGGATAGTCAATCTCTCAGCCCAACCCACCTTACAGGGTTGTTGTTTTGGGAAAAATAGGAGGAGGAAGCAATATTATGTATGTTTGCCGTCTTGAGTTACTTAATAAAGTAAAAAAAGGAGGGATTGAAAACATCTACAGAATACAGCAAAAGCAGAATTGGAAAGGAACTTGGAGGTCTTCTAGTCCTTTTTAAAAAAATAAGAAGGGCTCACCAAGCCCATAGTAAGGAGAATATCCACTGTACACAGTACCCCACTCCATGATACAAAACAAGTCCCCAGTTATCCGGTGTGGAAATTATTCCTTGCCCCTTCCCTCCAGCCTGTCTCCTTGGAAACTCACAAGAAATCTACCCCATTCAAACATGCTGTGCTGCCCTGTCTGTTTTCTGCCAGCTTCCCCACCAAGGAGGAGGAGATTGGGGCCTATGGTGCTATTGTGATTTCAAGGGTTCCTGAATGGTACATGAAACCTGGCACCAATGCACCCTACGGCTAGCAAAAGCCTCCCATCAAGGGACACGTTTTTTGAGCTACAGACCTCCTTGCTGGCCTGTTTGGATTTGTTCCCCAGCTTCAGCTTTTGTCACATCTTGTCTGAGGAGAAGCACAGGGGAAACAGAACCACTCTTTTCCTGCTATTTCTCACCCCACCCCACCCCCAGTACAATTGCTCTGCACCTTCAAATGTAAATCTGGGGCATTCAGTGGGGGCTCTTTGCCTACGTGATGACTGGCATGCCTCACCTCAAGCCCAACACAGAAAATCCTCTCTTCCCCCCTCCCCAGAAATGTGTGCTCACTTGATTGGCTGTTTGTCACCACCAAACCACCCCCGCTGCTCCCAGCTCCCTCCCGGAACAGGGTTAAATTTGCTCCTCTGAGATTTAGCCAATCATCAAACACGCTGAAGAGGAAGTAAATTTGCTGATTCTCTGTTTGACCGGTACACACTTAATTGAGAAGCCTTTTATTTCCGTTTCTCTTCCTTCTTCTCCCGAAGCCTTAATATACTCACTCCAAATGCATTTGGAATTGACTGGGTAGTATGGATAGTGACATCCATCTAGGCTAGCATTTTGTTTCTTAGGTGGCCAAGAGATTCCTTCTGGGATCTCTTCAGGACCTAAAGAGATCCCCCCCCCCATTGCAGATATTCCCTGCAATTGATATTTGAAGACATGCTGTCCATAGATCAAAAATAGTCCTGAGTCACCAAACTAACAGAATAAGAGTTGGAAGGGACCTTGGAGGTCTTCTAGTCCAACCCCCTGCTCAAGCAGGAGACCCTATTTGCCCATGATAATCCTGAACTCCACCAATTCCTTTTAGAAGCCATTCAGATTCAGATTTGGGCAGAATAGAGAAAATGGTGCTAATTTGGATTCCTTTTATGCCCCAAATCTTTCCTTCAAAATCCAAAATGATATTTGGGAATTTTAGGCTTGCGTTGAGAATCACCTTCTTATTATGGCTGTAAGTAACCAGCCAGGAAAATTTAGTTAGGGCTTTTTATGCTTCCTTGTTTAAATTCAATAGGACTCTGGCCATGAATGGTTACGTATATAATTATTCAGCTTTTCTCCCTTTTGTATTTTTTGTATTCCTTTTTCTTATAGTACTTAGTTGATACTTGCCTTTTCTTTAGTGGTTAATCAGCTTCATAATGGAATGCATGACCATTTAAATCTTCTCTTTAAGAGCTTGGGCATGAATTGGGCAACATTATAATGCATTTTGTTTTATGCAAATCCAGGCAAATATGTAAAACACTTAAAAAATATCTGAAGCCTATAAAAGTTTTCTGCACTCCCTTTTTTTCCCCCTAACCCTTAAAAGGAACCAAAGCACACACCACCCTTTATGCATAATGCAGGACATGTTGATTAATTATTTTATGTATATTGACCACATCTTCAATTTGCACATATTTTTTACCAGATGAGCTGCTATGAATTTCTTTTGTTGTGCTTTTGAGCAGAATTACATTCCTCCCTTTGTGTGAAGCTAAAGCCCATTTTGCAGAGCCTGTGTTGAAATGTGGTTTTATTTAATCCTTTCTGTAATTTAACCCATAATGTTCAAATTAATAAAGTAATTGTGTACTTCTGGGCCTTTGATTGTGCAAAAGAGGGAATTGTGGCAGCTTCAAGTGTGTAATGTAGAGTTCAGGAGCACCAAATCAAGGTATCTCACCCACCCAAGTCATCTCACAGAAGGACCATGTGATTATTCCTGATACCTATCACAGCTCATCTAAAAAGTAGCTGCAGGATTGAGATATTAGCACAAGTTCTGAATCAGAAAATATATTCCCTTTGAGCAAGGCTTTCTCTGCCAAGGATGCAGCAGCTAAGTATCACCAAAGATCTTTTGCTACTGTAGAAAAAAAAACAGGATAGCATCTCCTTTCCCATTTCATGCACAGATGGCCTAACCTTTGAATCTTTTTTCTCAGCAGAACAGCGTCCTTCACCGAATACCAGGAGGGCAGCATAGAAGATTAGGAAGCCCCGGACAAACTTTCTGGTACAGAAGATTCCCAGTTCCACCTTCTTAATCTAGCTCAGCGGTTCTCAACCTGTGGGTCGCGACCCATTTGGGGGTCGAACGACCATTTCACAGGGGTCCGCCATCTTGGTGCCACCGTCACTGCAGGGGTGAAAAGG
>QLTV01001134.1:377047-402663 GCA_003457575.1 Thermophis baileyi
TGATTGTTTGTTTTATCGAAGTAATTTCAGTACAACTAGTTACAATCTCCGGCACTTTCTTTCTTTCTTTCAAAGGCTACGGAGATTGAGCGCCTCATCACTTGGTATAATCCTCTTTCGTCTCCGGAACTGGAGCTGGACCAGACCGGCGAGAACAGTGTTGCCAACTGGCGGTCCAAATACGTCAGCCTGAGTGAGAAGCAGTGGAAGGATAACGTGAACCTGGCCTGGAGCATCTCCCCTCACCTTGCGGTGCAGCTTCCCACCAGGTGAGCCCCTTGCCCTTGGTTACAAAATTAGTAGCTTTGGATTCAGGCAGTCCTCCGACGTACGACCACCGTTGAGCCAAAAACATCCATTTGCTAAGCAAGACTGTTATTAAGTGAGTTTTGCCCCATTTTACGAACAATTTGTTAAGGAAATCCCTGCAGTTGTTACGTTAGGAACACCGTTGTTTATATACATATGTACATATGTATATACACATTATATGTTTGTTCCTTTTTTAATACTTTTCAATAAAAATTAAATTTAAAAAAAAAAAAACAAGAATGGCCAATTCTAGGCAACAATAAAAATTAGAGATGAATATGTAGTTCACTCTAAATCAGTACTTCTCAATCTGGCAAATTGAAGATGTGTGGACTTCAACTCCCAGAATTCCCCAGCCAAGATATGTTCAAATTGCCAAGCTTGAACAACATTGTTTTAGGATTGGCTGGGGAATTCTGGAAGTTCACACATCTTCAAGTTGTCAAGTTTGAGAAACAGCACTCTAATTCATGTACTTATGGTTTCAGGGGACAGTTCTTGATGTGGTAGATTTTTCTAGCCTAACCCCAAACCTTCCCCATATGCTTTTATTTGAGGCACTTTGGTGTAGGATTAAAGAAGACCAGAAAACCAGGAGACAGTGAGCTCTAGTCTCACGCTAGGCACAAAGGCCAGCTGGGTGACCTTGGGCCGATCACTTTCAGGGCTAGAAAGGAGGCAAGGGCAAACCACAAGAGCAAGCAACAAAGGTGATTAGGGTACTGGAGGCTAAAACATACAATGAACGGTTGCAAGTACTTGGCCTGGCTAGTCTAGTGAAGAGAAGGACCAGAGGAGACATGATAGCAGTGTTCTAATATTTGAGGGGCTGCCACAGAGAGGAGGGGGTCAAGCTATTTTCCAAAGCACCCGAAGGCCAGACAAGGAACAATGGATGGAAACTGATCAAGGAGAGATTCAACCTAGATGTAAGGATAAATTTTCTGACAGTGAGAACAATCAACCAATGGAACAGCTTGCTTTCAGAAGTTGTGGGTGCTTCATCACTGGAAGCTTTCAAGAAGAGACTGGACAGCCATCTGTCAGAAATGGTATAGGGTCTCCTGCTTGAGCAGGGGGTTAGACTAGATGACCTACAAGGTCCCTTCCAACTCTGTTATTCTATTCTATTCACTTCCTAAAGGCCTCGCCAAGAAAACTGCAGGGAATCATCCAGGCAGATGCCAGGGGTTAAAATTGATTCAAAGGCACGTGCACACAAAAGATATAGGCTTGGAATATATAAGCTTTATGTGCTTCCTTATGTGGGAAGGGCCCCCTCCTAGAAGAATGAAATACTTTGGGAAATATTAAAAAGGCAGAATATTATATTTCTCTAAAGGAGAAATGGAGAAACATGCTCTTAAAGACAGAAAGCAGTCCCCAAGTATTTCTTAATAGCCCACAGCAGATACCAGCACTTAAGAGATAAAGAGTTTATTGAAAGAGGAAGACAAGTATCTAGATAGCTCTATTCATAAGCAAAGCAAATACTGCAGGCAGAAATCCATTCAAGATAGGATATTTCGAAACTCCTTGCAGCAAAGTTTGACAGCTAACAATGGCAGAATGGTAGGATTAGAAAGCAGCCCCTCACCCAAGATCCAACACAGGACGAAAGCCATTAGCCACAATACAAATTGCCCAACACCCTTTCAGAACACAAGCCCATTCATTGCACCACCCCCAGAGCAGTCCAAACTTCAAAGTCACAGAAACCTGGGAGCTCAGATAAACAATAAGCCAGAGGTTGACCAGATTAGCTCAGACAAACACCTAGGATTTGCATTTCCTCTTTTGCCTATAGATCCAGCTATGACCCCTACATAACCCTTACATGACCCCATAGGAATCTGACAACAGCCAATAGAATATTAAAGGACATGTTCTTGCACAGGAACAGGAAGCTCAAATACAAAGTCCAAAGAAGGTATAAAATCCAGCCACTCTCAACTCCATTTTGTCAGCTGCCCAGAATCACATGTGGTTGGTGGTTCTGCTTCAATCGATAAACCATCTTTCCAATCAGTCTCCATGTTTCCAGTGTCTTTCTCCCAGCTTGGAACCTAACCAGATGGATATTTTCTTCCAACACTTACAAATAAAAATGAGCAGTTAGAGGTGTGCCTACACATGCCTCGAAAGGATAAAACTAAGCAAGGGGAATGGTTACTATCTTGAGGAAAGGAACGGCAAAGTAGTATTTTGGTAAAGCAGGACTTTTCAATTAATTACACCCCTAGTCCAGCCTTTCTGTGAGTAGGGATCTAATTCTCTCTCCCAAGAGATTCTTTGAGAGCAATCACTGCATATTCTAAACATTACAGCAGTGGTGGGTTGCTCTTTAGAACCGGTAACTCTGACTCCAAGCCGAGAGCGAACCGGTTCTCTCTGTCCCTGAAAGTGGGCCCGCCCACACACCCCTGGTTTTTACTGACCTTTATTTCTGCTTCCGAAGCCCTGCTGACCAGGGGTGGCAGATTGAATTGCCGCTCCGCAGATGTTTTCCGTGCAAGTTGCCTCGTTTGCAACGCGGAAGGATTTTTTTTTAAGTACTGAGCATGCGCAGAGGATCATTTTCGGGACGGGATGCGCGCGCACGCGAGCAAAGCAAGCACTCACGCGCAAAACGTGCACTTCCGTCGCAATGCGAACCAGTGGGGAAGGTAAGTAGAACCCACCCCTGCATTACAGTTGCACTGACCCACTTAAGGAGGTCAGGAATTACTGATTATAAAGAAATATGGGAAATAATGGGAACAAATTTATTGTGCTAATAATTATTTACAATAGCTGGCAACAGTTATCCAGGGTTTGATCCAATAGTATTTGCAATTCTATCCAAAGAAATTGGCATTTTTCTTCCAGATGTCCCAATACTGAGTTAACATATTTATTTCAGAATTATTGCCAGACCTTAGACTATGTTCTGATGTATGCTTGTTAATTTTTTTTAAATCTTGAGGTATGGTTTTCTTGTGCATGTTATTCAGTAATAACACAAGTTCCTTGAAAATAAAGTTGCTTATTTAAAATGCATACAGGCATACATATGCATGTAAAAGAACCTGGCTATTTGAATAATTTCTTTCAGATATTAAAAAAATGAAAAGCTAAGATTAAAGTGTAAATCAAGATAATAAGGCAGGCAATTAAATGCTAGCATGATAAATCACACAAAGGAAATAAGGAGCCTTTTGAAATGATAAGAATTAAAAATAACAATATCAAATTAATCTTTGGATGGTACAAAGATATTAATCAAATGTCCTACACTGTAACAGGATTAACACCATATATAACACAATGAACAAAATGCTTTTCACTTGTTATAGACAAAACAAGAAACATTTGCTTAGAAGTCCTCCGTTTCATCCTTCTACTGAAAAAAAATTATGGACCAGAAAACAGCAAAATGCAACTGCTACAAATCAGACATATATCTATCCATCCAATGTCACATATTATTGTAGTTATACTGTTTCTTGCACAACGGATCAATAATTCTTGATGCCTACCGGTAATAGATTCCAAATCCTGGAAATAACGTCAAGAAACTAGTAGGCAGCCTTGACAAGCATCAACAGCTCTAAAATAATTTGCATGGTTTTCAGTGTAAAAGTATAACAAGTAGAAGAAAAGTCCCAAAACAAAAAAAGATGTGTTTATTCTCCAAATCCTTTTTTTGCATCACTAACAGGATAATCTTCTGCCAACCTAGCAGTTCGAAAGCATGTAAAAAATGCAAGTAGAAAAATAGGAACCACCTTTGGTGGGAAGGTAACAGCGTTCCGTGCGCCTTCGGCGTTTAGTCATGCCGGCCACATGACCACGGAGACGTCTTCGGACAGTGCTGGCTCTTCGGCTTTGAAACGGAGATGAGCACTGCCCCCTAGAGTTGGGAACGAATAGCACATATGTGCCAGGGGAACCTTTACCTTTACCTTTTAACAGGATAATTGCAACCAATCTTGCTGAACATTCTATGGTGTACAACATGCACATCCAGTAGGAAACTTTTCTGTTGTTGGCTACACTTTGAAAAAAAAAAGCTACTTATTTTTTATAACAATCTGCCACTAGTTTGCATGTGTGTGTGTATGTGTGTGTGTGTGTGTATCTATACAGAGAGAGAGACAAATGCACAACCCTAAATATAGGCGTGTGTGTGCGCGCACACACACACACACACACACTTTATAAGATGATAAAGCATGCAAGATAAGGCAGATGAGCATTTGAGAACAGCTAAATGTGGCATAGATAATGAGAACTCTGGGCAAGCCTTTCTAAGAAGTTATTTTACTCAAACTGAGATGGAAAGTCATCTAGGATTAGGGAAATCTCAGCATGTAAGAATGTAGTGACTATTGCAAAGAGGAGGAAAGGGGTTCCATGGAATCCAGATGTTTTCAAGAGAAAAAGCTCTTATCTGTATCAACTTGGAGAGTCTACTCTTTAGAGCTAAGACAGCAGGCCCAACAAGTGCTGGAGCCATACAAATGAAGCATTAAGGCAAGATGATTGAAGATAAGCAACAAAATTTTCCCAGTTGATGTATAATTTCTCACCCATTTCTCAGCCTGTCGGCCTTTTGATGTAATCCAGACAAGAAGCACTTGATTTAAAAGAGCCATCTGGAAATCAGATTAGTCCAGCCTAATGGGTAGGAAGCTTACCTTCAAGCAGGGCAAGGCAGGGCAAAGAATGTAGATTCATTATGAGTCAACACTGCTGAATTACCAACTGGAATGGATAGCAGTACAAAGGCCCTGAAAGCACCTTCAGATCAGGTGAGTGGATTCCACTAACTGATGAAAACAGACAATAACACAACAAAGGCCCATTTAAATCATTAGGGAAGATCCAAATCAAATAGCTACAAAGGAATTTCATTTCTTTCATTACAGGAAATTTTTGTGTATCAGTAGAGGAGAATTGCTGACCACCAAGGAGGCAGATTGTTTTGGAAAAAGGGACAAAGGATCCTATATCCAGAGATTTTTCATGAGAACTCAACAAAATGGAGATGCTCCCTCAGTCAACATGTCTGTTAAGGCAGACAATGCAGTGGTTTAAAAACTTTCCTCACTCCCAAAGCAATTAAGAGAATGAAGGAGAAACAAATTTCAAAACAAGTATGTGGAAAAAAAAGAATGGGTCAAGAGGAAAACCGATATGTAATGAGTGGATGAGGAGGTCCTGAAAGAGAGAGAGGTGAGACGTTTAAGAAACAAAACACAATATATGAAGCAACATATGGACATAATGGAAGCCAGCACCATTGGCAAACATAAAAGACATGGGGAGATTTAGTGAATACTGTTGGTATACATTAAATTATTTATTTATTGCTTGCTTGCTTTTGTTAAATTTAAAGCTGCCTAATCCATTATGACTTTTAGGCATGTTTCCCATTTTTTACCTCATGTCTTTAATTTCTTTAGTTTATTATTTCCCTCTCCTCTCTTTTTCTGCATGGCAGTTCCTCTGAAAGGGAACAGTGTGGTGTTATTAATTTTAACTATTGCACGTTTTAGTTGTTTTTAATCTTTTTTTCTCGTGTAAACTACTCGGGGTGAGGGAAGAGCAGTACAATACCGAAGTAAAGTAACAGCATTAGTATCAACTTAGCTGCTTTCCAACAGAAAGATTTGCAGACTGATGTGCTAATGAGATAGAATGGATTTAAGGGTGAACACCAGGGAACCCGGCATACACTGACCTCATTTTCTGCAGCATCACCTGCCAGACAGAATTGGGTAAAGAAGAAAGATCATAAACCAAGACATTTTCACAAGTAAAACTGAAACCGTTCAGATATTTCCAAGCCCAAGCTCTCAGGAGTAGAACAGAATAGCAGATTTTCAAACACTTTATAGATTTGAGCAAGGAAGTTGAAAAACAATGTAAGTCTGGAGCAAAAAATATGCTGTCGCTCCATTAAACTATTCCAAGGGCAAACTAAGTAGCCAAGGGAGCAGACTACTCCGCCAGACAGAACCAAGAGAAGGGGCTAAAGTAGAAAAAATGTGCGGAAGATGGGCAGTTTCTAAGAGAGAGAGAGAGAGAGAGAGAGAGAGAGAGGGAGGCAGGCAGGCAGGCAGGCAGGCAGGCAGGCAGGCAGGCAGGCAGGCAGGCAATTGTTACTTCTTCCCATGCCCCAAGACCTGAAGGCCAAAAGATAGAAAGTTCTCAACTAGAGTTAGAGAAATTCCCATGAATTTCTGGGCTGCAATAATCCAGACTTCCACTAGAAGGAAACAAAGAGACAAAAAGCACCACACTCTGGACATCTGGACCACAACAATCAATGTGATCCCTAAGTGAGTGTCAACTCACTTAGGGATCACATTGATTGTTGTGGTCCAGATGCGATACTCCTATGCTCATAGCCATTACCAACCCAGCTTTCCTTTGCAGTACTGTTCAATTCTGGGTGAACAGGAAATGTCAAGTCTATGAAGGGGCCAGAGGACAGGATAGTTTCCTGGAGAGTTAGGGAAGACTCAGATTGATTTGACTGGTTCAATTTCCTTTAAACTAACTCCTGCTAGTACAGAAGGCCTAATTGGTGCATGGGCTCTAGTTCAGATGTTTCAAGAATACACTGAAAGCGTAGATAAAGCCAAGCCTTTTTATTTTTATGATATACCAAAAAGGGAGGGAGGTCAGAAATGAAAAGAGAGACAATCTATTGTAAATTATCTAATTATTCAGTCAATAAACACTTAATTTAGTTCCTGTCCAAGCTATTGCTATAAACCTAGATTGGAATGCTACATGGAAAGGACTGTTCTACAGATCGTATCTTCCTATGTAATTTTGCTGTTTCTTGGGAAATTAGATGATTGAGATCAACTCCTACTAATATTGCTCCAATGTAATAAATATCCTGTGACTTGAAGCAGTGAGGGCCATTGGATGACCTAGCTCAGAGTAGGATTCAGCTATAAGAAAAAGCCCTGCTGCAGGAAATCCTTAGACTGAGATTAAGAAGTCACAAGGTCAGTCTCTGAGAAATTCCCATGAATCTATGTGTTTGTCAGATTTGTGCTCTCTTTCTACTATGACGAGTGTCATGCCAAATAACAAAACTTAAAACATAATAAAAAGTCAAACAGGTGGATTAAAGGAGAGATGTGGCTTTAAGGATTACCCCTCAAAGGAGAGATGTGGCTTTACGAATTTCCTAAAGAGTGGGGAATCAAACACAACTTTCAAAGGAGTGTATTTTGCAGCCTGGGAAGATGACAAGGGAAAATGTCTCTTAGCTTGTCAAAAAAAGGATCAGCTCCTTGTTTACCCTAATTTCCTAATAGGAGATGCAGGCTCTTCAGAAGGCCTTAAGTCATTTAGCATTCAGCCCGCAAGAGGAAACTAGAAACCAAGTTCTGGGTTCCCCAGGAACTATCCATTCTTGGTCTCCAAATTATTACCATGGAATAATAGGATTGGATCGTAAATCCTATTGCATGCTCAAGAGCTATTAGTTGGGGATCAGAGAGGAGAAACTGAGATGGACAAGACAAACAGAAGGCAGGTAAGCCTTCTCTAATGAGTTGCTCAAGAATGTAGATGAGAATATTCATTATTTATTACAGTCCATCTTCCGTCCAGGATTTCTAGGTGGTATACAAGGGAGTCCCTCCTCCAATTTTTACTCACAAAAACCTTGTGAGATAAATTGGGCTGAGAAAGATTGTCTGGTTCAAAGGTACCTAGAGAACTTCCATGGCTAAGACAGCAATTAAATATGATTTATCCACCTAGTCCAACACCTTGATGGCTCTTTTATACATGGAATACTTGGGTTATGATGGTAATTGGGACCAGGACTGCCATTGCTAAGCAATGCGGTCATAAAACATCTTGTCACATGACTGCATTACTTAGTGACAACCATCTCAGCAGTCCTAGTTGCTGCTGTATGCCTGAGGTGTATGGGTCATTAAGCAAGAAGAGGCAGGAGTCCCAGGTAGAGAGCCTGGGGTTGCTGTGGGGTGGGGGGTGTCATGAATAAATTGGGGGGAGGCTGGGAAGGCGAGCACAGATCACACGGAACTTAGGAGAAGGTCGGTGTAGGCCATGCACAGATAGGTGCTGTGGACGGGAGAAAACGTGAGAGTGATTTACCAGAGCAACTTGCAATCCCTGCCAACTCCCCCATTGATTTTGCTTGTGTGAAGCTGGCAGGGAAGGTCATGTGATCATGTGAGTGCAACTCCCTGCAATGTTATAATCACAAGCTGGGCACCTGAATGCCTGGACTGCAATTATGTGACTGCAGGGGTGCTGCAATGGATGTAACTTTGAGGACTGGTTGTATGTCCATTTTTTTCAGCACCGCCGTAACTTTAAACAGTCACTGCACAAATGGATGGAAGTCAAGGACTATCTGTATTTATTATATACTAAAATATGAAGCAGAGGCAGTTTGCTGTAGTGGTGGAGGTATTGACTAGAAAGTGGGAGACTGAGTGTTAGTTCTGCCTTAGGCACAAAGCCAGCTGGGTGACCTTAGGCCAGTCACTTTCCCTTAGCTCTAGGAAGGAGGCAATGGCAAACCATGTCTGAAAAACTTTGCCAAGAAAACTGCAGAGACTTGCCCAGGCAACTGCCAAAGACAATACTGATTCCAAGGCACCCACAAAATACACATAGCACACCAATAAAATATATGAAAAGAACACTGAAGTTCTAAACAAAACAACAGAGAGCAAGAGTTTCTCAGGAAAGGATCTCACGAGATCCCATACAGATACGTTACATTTGTGACTCAGAGACTGGGACTATCTTTCCATTTACAGTAGTAGAAACATTAGCTAAAATCGTCTTATCAGCTTTGGACTGAATAAGATCCATTTTGTCTCATAAGGCTCTATCTCCTGGACATATGGGAGTGTAATTTGAGGTATTGGAAGGTGTTTGTGGCATGCAGACGTCCCTCTGTATCTATTTAGGATAAAACAAGCTTGATTTCCCATGACGGGGCTTCAAAAATAGGTTGCTACAGACTTTTCAGAGATGGGTGTTCGATTTGGGGTGGCCGAAAGATATTTCCGTGGTACCGTGTCCAGTTCCTTGTCCTTTTCTTTCCCAGATAAGTGGATACATTGCGAGACCGCCCAGAGCTTAATTTGGAAAGATACACCTGTGTCCTCAATTAACTTGAAGTTTATTTTATTTAATTAAACTTAATTAGGTTTAAATGTCATCGAAGGCGATCGTGAAATTCTGTTTTCCGTACAAAAAGAGCTGTTTTTCATAAAAGAAAATGTATATTTACCTTGTAAGATAGTATCGACACTCTAAACAGCAACCCGGCTTCGTGGAAATAAAAAATTTTGTACCACCTGGACGGCCAATAAAGAAATACAATGAAGAATAAGGGGCGGGGCTTTTTATTTGCATGTTTCCGCCTCCGTTCCCATTTCCGATTTGTCTTTGCCTTTGAGAGGCGTGCTTAGCGCATTGCAACTCCTTTCTCCCGAATTTCATTGGTCCAACGACATCAGTCGTAATCGTGCCCGCCCCTCTGATAAAATGTCATTGATATTCTGGAACGCTCAGACGCCGATTAAAGTTGTGATTGGCGGAGCAGAGGCTTCTTAATATATTCGTAATCGGGATCCTGTTGGTCTCAAATCGTTCCGGACCCGCCCTGGAAACACCTGCTACTGCTCCGAAACAGGACTGCCGGAGTGCTTCAGGCTAGTAGTCCCTCGAAGTTACTTGCTTCCTAAGACTTTGCATCCTTCAAGTAACTCGGAACGCTTTTGATTCCGGTTGAGATTCTTGGGACATTTGATCAATCGAAGGAGAAACATGGACAACGGGGGAGGGAGCGAACCGCGGCTCTTGCCTCGATTGTGCTGCCCAGAAAAGGGGCCGAACGGTTACGGCTTCCATCTACACGGGGAGAAGAGCAAAACGGGCCAGTTCATCCGGTTGGTGGAGCCCGATTCCCCGGCCGAAAAATCCGGTCTGAAGGCTGGGGACCGCTTGATAGAAGTGAACGGAGACAACGTAGAGAAGGAAAGTCACCAGCAAGTAGTGAACCGCATCCGAAATTCGCCCGGGTCGGTGCGCTTGCTGGTGGTAGACTCGGAGACCGACCAGCATCTGCAGAAGCTGGGCCTCCAATGCAGCGAAGAATTCATTCGTGGGCTGCCTGAGAAACCCGAGGCGAAGAGCGACGAGCAGGAGGCTGCCCAGCAGGACCAGGAGAACGAAATGAAAGCGGATGGAGAGGAAAACCATCACGCTGCCCAGCGGGTAAAAATCTAGGTCTCGTTCGCGCGGGGGGGGGGAGGGAAGGCGGGAGGTTATCGATGCAGGAGGTCGAAAGGTTGATCTGAAAACGCTAAAGGCAGAAATGCAACAGGATTTCCCATCACCGAATCGGTCAGGGCTCACCTCTTCGGGGTTTTTTTTTTTTCCCCTTTGCGCGAGGTTTTCCGAACGTGGCACTGCGGTGGCCGGCGGAACTACCGTACACCCCACTGAATTTCTGCCAATCACTGTGCTCAAAAAAAGCACAAAAATCTCTGTTGGAGGGGGGGGGGGTTAAAGGAAAACTAGGCTAATATACAATTAAGTGGGTTGGGCGAGGATTACTCACGGGAAGAACCAGGAAAGCACGTTAACAACGTTTAGTGTGTGTTTCCAAGCAGATCTGGCATGACAAGTAGATGCGCCTAGAAGTAGGAGCTAATGAAAAGTTTTCGTTGTTTGTTGATAAATGGCAAAAACAAGTCCCAACCCCTTCTTCACCCGTAAATTCCCTTGCTGCGATAAGGTTGTTTCTGTTGTTATCGACAAACTGCGTTACTCTTTAGAAAGCAAAGAGTAGCCATGTTGACTAGAGAGGGAGGAGGGCGCGGAGGGAGAGTGATCCAAGGGAAAGCAACAGTTCTGTTGTGCCCCTTCTTTCCACCGTCACCCCGGTCCGGGTTATCTTTTTTTGAAAGCTGTGGGTGGCTTCCGCCAGGTGAGAGCCGAGCATGAGTTCTGCTGGCAGCCACATGTTTGCGTAGCGCTACCCTTGCCTCGGGGCTTGTGGAGAAGCTGAGGGCAGACTTCGGATGAAAAATTTAGGAGAGGCTCTGCAATGTGAGCCCTGCCAATCTCGGATGTCTGCTGCGTTCCCAGACTTGAGAGATACCCCCGTGGGAAGAGAACCGGGCATTCCTATGATCCGGCGGCCCAAATCGAGTTCGGGGTGTTCCTTTAAAGCTCGGAGAGGGGGCGTTGTCAATGCCTCCCAGTGTTAGATCAGCGAAGCGGAAAGAACGTTCGAAGAATTTGGGCTTCGCTACTTGATCGCGTCAGTTTCCCCCTGTACCTGAATTAAGAGATTAAGTGGTGCCTGGTACTCTTTGTAACAACTCCGCCTCCCCTATAAAACTTTTTTTTTTTAATGGTACACATCAAAGCTGAAATCCTCTTGGGCCAGCCTTCTTCAATCTGCTTCATTCCAGATGTGCTAAAGCTACATTTGGGAATTGTGTTCCAAATTCGAGTGTGTTATTAAAGAAAGGCTATCTTTCCCAGTAGATATTAGAAAAAGTGGGGTGTTGCCTTCCACTTAAATCACCGTGGTGTGCTTTACTGCACAAATGTAGTTAGGTTACCTTATTTTACTTCATTATGTCATCACATTCTATCAAAAGTAAAGGTGTTTTTGTGTGATAAATGGGACTGCCATCTTATTTTCATGTATGCTAATTTCTTTCCTCCCTTGCTACTTTGCTAAATCAAAAGGAATTTATTAAGTTTTTTTAAAAAGCTTTAAAAATAATTAGCACCTTCCTGCACACTTCCTAAACTCTGGAAGGCATAGAATAAGTCAAATCAAGTACTTACTGCTTATTGAGCTACCATAACCTAGTATTAAATATTTGGTGAATTTTTAATTGTCTCAGTGAAACTGGCCCCATACCTGCAGGGCACAGAGAACTTTGAAGTTTTAAAAGCAGAGGGGTAGGAAAAAAAAAAACCCAGTTATCTGAACAAGAGGCTGGAACTGTTGTTTCCTGAAACTGAATCTTGTTTTCCTCCCCATTTTTTAAACACAAACCTATTCAAGGTTTTTTTTTAAATTTTCATTTCCCTAGATAATTTAGTGAGGTCATATCTTTTCTGCTACTTTTATACATTTTGGATTGCTTTATAGAGAAATTAAATCTGTTCCACTGATCTGAGAGGTAGATTTAATTCCAAGATATGTAGGACCAAGTCACGACCCATTTACCTGAACTTGAGGAAGAAGATGGCTTGATCAACTTGTTGAAACTTGAAGCTAAGCTGACTTTGGGGAGAAGGTGCAACAAATGGGTGCTGTAACCAAAAAGGCCCTGTTTGGTATATCCACTAACTTAGCCTCTCCTAAGGATACACCATACATTATATCTTTAGGAGATCATACTTTAGGGATCAACATGTTCATTCAACTATTGAGGCCTCACAAGTTTTTTAAACTGATACCTAAGATGGATTAATATAAATAACGTTTTCTCTACAGCCTCCAAATATATAAGAAATAAGATAATGATAAAACAGTTCTTTTACTTTAAAATCCTATTAAAATAATTTTGATTGAGAAGCCTTTCTCCATCTTGGAAATCTAAAATGTTGTTTCCCTCAAGGTCCTGTGATGGATATATGTCTGCTTATAGATTTGTACTGGTGCATTTTGTGACTTCCCCTGTTGACAATGAACTTTTGAAGGAGAGATGATGGGCTTCAGTCTTTTGTTGTATGAACCTTTGTTGAGATAGCTCCCAAAACAAATGTAGAGATTCACTGAAACCATTAAATTGAGTTTTAATCAATTTAAGCAATCAAAGAAAGGTTGCCGATAAAACCAGCAATTAGACCATTGTCAGGTCAATACCTAGTAACTCCCTTTGTATTCCAAGACTTTGCTCTTGTGCTGCTTTCTGTTTCTGATTTTGCTTGAGAGGAGGCTTAGGAATATGGATATGAACACATGCTGAAAAGCTTGTTGCAATACAGGGGAATATGCCTATGATCCTAGATGTTTGAAATCAGGATTAGGGTTTTTGGAGTCCTGGATGTGGTTAGACTGACAAAAAGGCAGGCTCTTTGGAGCTCTGGCCAACACTGGGAATGTGTTTACTATTAAGCATTGATCAAACTGGACTTAGAGCAATATGACCAGCAACAACCTTCTGTGAAATAGAGAAGTAATTTGCCTAAAAATAAATAAATAAGGGAAAGCTGTACATATAGGGAATGTAGAAGAGACTGACGTACAGGCTTCCCACGAACAAATCAAGTGATTGCGATAAGTGCTGTAATACAAAGCTCGATTAGATTAGTTTAAGTCATAAATGTCTGCTATGGGGCGGGGGAAAGCCTGACTTCGACTGGATTCATATTTGTGGAGAAATGGATATAGATACCGTAAAGACCTGCAGGGGCGTTTGAAATGTACAGCTGTAGAAAGAACACAATTTGGACTTGAGTCAGCTTTGCTGGAATGGCAGTCTGGTACCTTTTAAATATTTTGGACTACAGCTGCCACAATCCCTACTAGGCATCATCTTACCTATACTCCTGTCCAAAAGGTTGGGGAAGGGAACAGGTTTGGCATTAACTGAAGGGATCCCAGTCATCCAGAACAACAGTTCTCAAGTTGCAAATTTGGACCTATAGCTGAACCTCAGCATTGCCTTATAAACATTCCTGCTTCTTCATTCTTGATTTCAGTCTAATATAAATCCTTAGCTACATTCCTACCCATTCTACATTCTTGGCTGCAGCATAGATTGGCTGATTGATTATGGGCCATCAAACCAAACTCTTAGCAACAACATACCAGTAGGTATGTCCCAAAGGTGCTTTTTTCAAAAGGCAACTGGACTTTCTGGGTTTTCTTTGAAGAGGTTTTGCTTCTCATCCAAGAAGCTTCTTGGATGAGAAGCGAAACGTCTTAAAAACCAGAAAGTCCAGTTGCCTCTTGAAAAAAGCACATTTGGGACAACTATCACCTGGATGACTGAGAATCTCCATAGACATATTGGTAGGTAGATTTTATCCAGGAATAGATGTTCTAGTTCTATTAGTACCAATATCAGCTCCAATCGCAAACATATAACTATGTCTGTATGCCTGTTCAATGTGAAGACCATATCTAAGTTGAATTGATATTTTGATATTTAAAAAGTTTAGATGCCTTCAAATCAGTTTAGATGATATGGACATTTTAGTGCATTTGAGAAATGTCTCCCTTCCCCCCCCCCACCCCATACACACTCTTTGGAAATCCAAATGAAACTGACCTGAGTTGACATCTTGATTTGAATGTCCAGATCAAATCAAACTGGTTTTTCCAAATTAGATTGATATTCAAATAGCAGATTTCCTGATTTGAATAGACACAAGAGTTAGTGAGAGTACACAATGACATGAAAGCTGCAGCGGCATGGAAAGTTGATGAAGAATTGGGGGAAGGTACGGATGAAGAATTCAGTACTTTTATCCCTCTGAATATTGTAGTAGGAATAGCCAAAGTATAGGCTGTTTAATTGGAGCACCAAATCTTACAGACTCCATTATGATCTATTAAAAAAAAAATCTTAAAGAAATATCCTTAATATGCTATCGCCTATAATATCTCGTGACAAAGAAAGAACATTATGGTACCTTTTTTGATTTGATTCCTGACTCTTTGGGCTTGATAGGTTAGAAACCATAAGCAAATCATTGGAAGCAGATAGTCAAATCTGCCTTAGTTAAGGGTTACTTCTTGGGAGGGTGGGGAGGGCAAAGGAAGAGGATTCTCGCCACTGCCAACAAGCAGGAGTCCTTGATTGTTTGGAGCTTCTAGGCATCTGGAATTTTGAAAGTGTATTATGGGCATCCTCACAAAATGGCTGCTAGGGAGGGGATGAGCTAGCCCACAAACACCCATTTACGAGAAGGTTGCAGGAAAGCAAATGTGGTACATTTGTTCCCTGCAACATTTTTGACCCCTGCCCCCCAGAATAAGCCTAAATTACTGCCTCATTTTCTCTTTCTTCTGAGCATGCCAGTTTGTTTTCAATAAAGTAATGTCCTGCAGCTACTCATCATTTTTATTTTCTAAGAAGGCTTCTGGGGGGCCCAGAAAGCACGGCTGGGAGCTGTCAGCTTCCCATTTTTATTTCCATTTGAAAGAGAAGATGGATGAAGCAGGCAGAAATTTACTACTCTTTCTGCTCCTTCAATGCTATTATGAGACAAAGTAAAACTAATTATTCACATTTGCCTGTAAACAGGTAGTTCTGCTTACATGCCACAGTCCTTCTGAGAATTTTTTGCTTTCTGTTGGATGTCCAGGATTAACTTTGCAAAAGAGAGCTTCATGCAGATTCAGAATCCTACATTTCCTGGGAAGGTGTGCTTCCCAAAATAGGATCAATGATAAGCTCCATATTCTTAACCTGGGTCACATTTAATGGGCTAGGTCAGTGGTATGTAAATAAAATCCATGGATATGCAGCTTTGTTATGAGACACTCTAAGAAAATTGCCCATGTATCATGTAGGGTTTTGAAAGCTGACCTGTGAGAGGTAGCTAAATAGTTTACTAAATTCTTTTGGGGACCGACTGAAGAATAGAGATACAGCAATATGTCAATCAAGCTTTTCCTGGGATGTAAATGATTTTATAATACTTTTTTTTTTTTTTGTAGCTGGCAAAGATCCCAAGCTGTTGTCACTAAGTTTTAAGAAGTCCATTTTTTTTCTGCATATTACTTTTCCTTTCATGGACCCCCAATTTATACAGTATCTCTCATCTGGCTGAGCAGCGAGCATTAATTTGCACTGCTCCAATGTCAAGGTCTCTTATAACATTGGAAGTTGATAAGGGAAGAAAGGCATGTGAGCATTTAGCCTGTTTGTGTAGTGTGAACATATTTCCAATGCGTGTGTTATTGAGATCCACCCTGAATTTCACTGAGTATAATTAATAAATACATAGTTTAAATAAAAATGGCACACAATGAGTGCATACATTGAGCTGTGTGAGCAACAGCCTTTCTTGTATTTTGGGTATGCTCTAGATATGTGGACCTCAATTCTCAGAATTCTCAGTGATGGCTTTGCTAACTGGAGAATTCTGGAAATTCAGATCTACACATGTACAGATCAGCGGTGGATTGCTACCGGTACGGCCCTGTTCTATGAACCGATGGCGGCAGCGGGAGGCTCTGCCCACCCGCCCCGGATGCTTCTGCGCATGTGCAGAAGCATCTCGCGCGCGCACACGAGCGCACACGCGAACCGGTAGCGACAGGATTTGCAACCCATTACTGGTACAGATCATCCAAGTTGGGAATAGTTGCATGAACCATGATTTCCAAACCACAAAGCTTGACTTCATACAACATTCTGAACTCCGATCAAAGAACCTACATTAAGGCATACTACAATGTATGAAGCATGCCATTGTTTGTTTAGAAATGTGTGTGAAACTGAGCATCGCGTAAAACACCCAGAAATGACCCTCTGCGCATGCGCAGAAGCCTTTGTGCATGCACAGAGGGTATTTTTCCAAGCCGCAGCAACCGGAGGACTGGTTCGGGGGCGTGGACCGCCGGTCATCGCTGCCAGTTCAGCGAGCGGTGGTAAATTTTCGCTACCGGTTCTAAAGAACCGGTCCGAACCGGCAGCAACCCACCTCTGCTGTAGTTCTCTCCTTAATCAAACAAGTCAATATAGACATTTCTGCAAACTCAGCAATCTTCACAATCCCTCACTCCATTATTGGTGCTTTTTAATTTTGCATTTTTGTGCATATAATAACCTTGCTGTGTTATCATATGTAAAACCAATCGTCCATGAACCTTTTCTAGCTAAATGTCTATAAGTCTTAATAAAAAGTGTTCTGGTTTCATCTGAACGTTAATTTTTAAAACTCTCTGTATCACCAAATGTATTAGCATCCAGTATCTTTTCACTTTTTTTACAAGTACACCATGGATGATAAAACGTTCCTTCAATTTCACATTTCTAACAGTGATTAGAAGTACCACAGTACTTTTAGACAATTTCTCTGGTGACAGATACCAATGGTATATCATTTTTAAAAATGTTTTCTTTTAAACAGTAAGACAATGTGAATTTCAGATCTTTTAACCACATTTTCTCCAAATGATTCATTTGAATGTTATATCAATCAGAATTTTTTTGAAGTTACCATGATTTCAAATTCTGGTTTAAGTTAGCCAGAAATAGGGGCTGTTCAGGGTTATTCAGAGGTATTTGCCTTAATGAAATTACAAAGTATGGTTAAAGGGCTACATTTAATAGAGACAAGATGGCAACACACACTGTTCTGTTAATGTACTGGAATGGCTGTATGTCTCATGAGAATTCAATCATGGTCAAGTAAGGTGTCCACTAAATACTTCTAAAGTTCATGAATATATCTAATTGCTAACTAACAGAAGAATGTTAATGTTTATTTGCTTAGGAATTTTAAATATGTGACCACAAATGACCATTTATCTAAATATTTAAATAGGGACTCCAGCAGGATTTGCAGATTCTTCTAACTAAACAATTTTGGAGAAGGAAATAAGGGAAAATGGGGAGGACTCCTTTTCTTCCTGTTCATAGTTGTAATGGGCAGAAGGAATTGCCTTGAGGAACATGAGGAAGAGCATCACCAAGACAACAGTCAGACAAAAGAAATCTGAGTCCAGGGCAGAAACGTAACTTAAGAAAGTGAAGGGTCTTTTTGAGCTTCCTTGTTTTCTTGAAGACATTTCATTACCCAAAGTAGTTAACCCCAATCAAGAAACTACCAAGCAAGCCAACAGTAAACAACCCAACCAAAGAACCTCTAAGACTACCCCCTCCAACACTGACAGAGCAAGCTGAGAGCAAACCCCACTCCTTACTAGCACCAATGAGGTTACCTAGTTTGGATAATGAAATGTCTACAAGGAAAAAAATCAAGCTCAGAGAGCACCAAAGACCCCTCATTTCAAGCCTGAGCTACAAATATTCTTCTTTGTTGGTTCTTAAGAAATTGTCTCACACTTAATCCTCTGGAGTTCTTGTGAAGACAAAGGGAGGAAGGGGGTGGGGCAAGTATATTCAGACTTGAAAGATTATGTTATTGTAACTATAATAATAAAAAGCAGTTTTAGCATTTATATCTTTGGTTTCCTAGTCTGGTGTAGCTTGAGGGACTGACAATAATAATATTTAAATGAATACATTTGGTGGAGTCAGTACAATTAAAAAAAGAGGCTGCTCTGTCTGCCGCAGAATTCTCTGCGTTGACTGACAGCAGCAATGCTGGGTTTCAGGCATAACTTTTCTATTCTTACTTGGATAACTGTACATTCAGAGGTGGATTCCTCCCGGTTCACACCGGTTCTATAGAACCGGTAGCAAACCGCTGGTGTCGTCACAGAGCCGGTTCTGTCGGTGCCGGCCTGTGGACGCCGCCATCTTTTTTTTAAAAAAATTTTTGAAAAATCTTTTTGAATTTTTTGCTGATTTTTTTCTTCTGCGCATGCGCAGAAGCCGAGTCCCCGGCACTGTGCATGCGCCGCTATCTTGTTTTTGGCTTTTTTTTATTTTTTTGCGAAGTTTTGGCACTGCGCATGCGCACGTGCCTGTGCAGCGCAGCCACGCGGCACGCAATGCACGCGCAGCCACGCGGTGTGGGAGGAAGCAAACCGGTGGCGAGGTAAGTTAGAACCCACCCCTGTGTACGTTATAACCAATGAGTTGGAACAATAAATGACATTGCTATTTATTTGTTTTTATTCATTAAGGAACAATACAGTAGAATGAAACAAAACCAATCACATTTGATTGATATTCCAGGAATTACCCAAATAATATCATGAGCTATAACATATGCTCATTTAAAAAAAAAAACTCTGCAAGTTTTTCTTACGGTACAAATCTGTAATTGTTATAGTTGTTATATACAACTGAAATATTTAGCTGTAAAAAATCTGTTTAATCTGTTTTGTCGCTCCGCCAAATACAAGATGCCTTTGTAGATATCTGTCATGATGTACCTATTATGATAATTTGATCTCTATGTTTTACCATTTTTTCCAATTCTTTTGCTTGATTCTGCTGCCTTGATAATTGCCACTTCTGCAAAAATTGCTCTTTTCAAGTATTGCTGTAAGGAGTGTGTTGTGTTGTAGATAGTGATCAATTTGTATGTGCAAAACTCCCATAAAATGTTAACATGATTTTTTTCAACTTTTCAGTTTTTCTCAGTTTTGTGATCAATATCACATTCAGCAAACTTGGAAATTATAGTTTTTCCACAGATGCCAATGGAAAAATTATAGTTGGTCAGATGTTTAGACTGGATTTGATATGTTTATTATTAAGATTATACCTGACCTTGATTGAACCTGGCATCATTTAAGTGCACAGAGCTCTGTCCCTTCACAGGCTCATGCTCTAAATGAGCTGGTCCTAGTATTAGATTGGATAAAACAGGTTCTATGCGGTGGAAGCACAAGCAAAGTTGTATGTACCACGTAGCCTTTTCCCCTTTGGGACCAGTGGAGAATAGAGTTAAATTAGGATTAATTTTCCTGCCAGCCTGAATGACATTGTAGAGATTCTCTTGACCCATTGCCTTGAACCAGTAGGCCCAACTAATGATAACTTTTGGGACTGAATGTCTATCATCATTCAGATTTGTTTAAATGGTGCTTTTTTGAATGAACCATCAGTTAAATCTTGAGATTTAAAGCTTACTCTTTAAAGAAGGAATTTTATTTGGGATAAGGGATAAGGGAAATAATGTGTTTCTTCCAGGGGTGGGTTCTTCTTTTCTTCGCTGCTGGTTCGCTCAGTGCTGCGCCGTGTGGGCGCGTGGGCGCTTTGCGCGCACTTCGCACATGTGCAGTGCTTTAAAAAAGCTTCTGCACATACGCAGAAGCAAAAAACAAAATGGTGGCACCTATGGCACCGCCGAAAGAACCGGTTCGGGGGCATGGCAGGCCTGGGTCGCTGCCGGTTCTAGCGACCCGGGCCGCCAAGTTACTACCGGTTCTATAGAACCGGTCCAAACCGGGAGGAACCCACCTCTGGTTTCTTCTGAATACAAATTTGTAATAATTCTCATGCTTAACAATTCTTTGTAAAAAAAAAAAGCTTGAATGATGAAGAAGTTGTTTAGTATCCTTCTTAAATTAATTTGATTTAAAATGACCCTAATCTGGCTAAAATTGTTTACCCAGCTGAGAGTGCCACATAGCCAGCTTTCCAAGTAGTTCAAGGATCTTGTGTTGAGATACCTAATAGAGGTAGTGTAATACTTCAGCTAAAGCCTTGAAACCCCTTAATGAAATACTGATTTGACTTTGAAGCCAGAGAAATAGTTTTCTTTCTCCTCCCGCCTAGCATGTAGAAAACATGTTTGCAGCAGTGATGCCTTACCATTGGAATTCGGGAGGAATTTTGATTTACAAGAATAAGAATTGGTTTGAAATATCTCCACAAACATTTCCTGGAATTAAAAGGGAGGGAATCTACCTTCAATAGACCTGCCCTTTAATACCTTCATCTTGTTAATACGCTTCTGCTAAAGGTCTCTGTGACAAATTGGTAAACTATTTATCTAAAACTAGATTCCTTTCCTGATTCTGCAGCTCAGGCCATTGTGCTATACTGTACCTTTGAGGTGCTAATCTATTGTCCCTGGTGTCAAAGATTTGTCTTTGAAATCTCCAAGTAGTAACCACTGCAAATATCTAAAACAATCTGTTCGAACACCAATTAATGAGGAACAATAGCTGGTCTGTCTTTCTCTTGATCTCCTTAAATAGCTGAATACCAGTGTTCAAACACTAGATAGAACAGGTTGGCATAAGTAGACTATGAAAAGATAGGATAAAACAATGGAATATAATGATTACCTGCTTTGTATAAGTGAGTTCCAAACTGTAAAATAAATATCATACAAATATAAAATGAGAGAGAGAGAAAAATATTGAGAAAGAGAGGTCTGTGTGTCATTCTGACTCCCTAGGAATCTATCTGGTCTTCCCCAAACAATACAGAAAGTTTAGGCTTACATTAAAAGGCCAGTTAAAATATAAATCAGCTTGATCTTATGCACTTAAATTGGCATGCAAGCACCATTGGGTGTAGTTGATATGTTGCCAAGCCAGTGTGTTATCAGTCATAAAGCAGATCTGCAAAGCTAATAAATAACTCTGCAAACTGAACTTTCATTTCTGATCTTAATACTCCTAATTCCGAAGAGGCAGATCTGTCTTGTCATTCTCTTTCTCCTCCCTCTGATCCTTATAACTTTCTTACCAGATAAGCAGAGAAATAGTGTCTGGATTCAGATATTGATCTGAACCATAAAGCATGGCTTACAGGTTACAATGACCTGGATCACATATCACACTAACATGAAACCAAATAAGCAATGTGTCTGATGACATAGCATGAAGTTCACAGCCAGTTGCTCTAACCCAGGGGTCCCCAAACTTGGCAACTTTAAGACTTGTGGATTTCAATTCCCAGAATTCCCCAGCCAGTCATGCTGGGGATTTCTGGGAGTTGAAGTCCACAAGTCCTAAATTTGTCGAGTTTGGAGACCCTGCTCTAGCCCGTCAACAGGAAAATTCAGGAATGAATGAGCTTTTGAACCCCTGTGCCCTGTACTTGTTTGATACTTGAATTAGCATCTTGGATTTTTTTTCTCTAGAGAATTCATTCAAGTCATTTGAGTCTATCATTGAGTCTGTCTAGTTATTTGACTGGCCTTTTCTTTTAGTTGAGCTGAAATTTTACAATAGCTGGATTGCAAATATTCCAAGTTTGTCCCCATTGCTACATTCCTGTGAGTAAGTTGGAAAGCAAATTGGAACGGTAGTTTATTCACACGCAAATACATTTGTTAGCTTAGTATGTGTTGATTTTAACAGAATTCCCCAAATTAAATGGGCAGCAGGATAAAGAATTGTTATATTTTGTGTGATGGTTCCCAAAAGATGCGCTCTTAATTATTTTGTGAGGGAACAGCTAGTGCAATTGTATAAAGAACAATAATGCAGTTATATAAAGGAATTGTTTCTCAACTTCTTGTGGCAGAGAGTATGGTTTCACTTCAAAGTGATGTCAAACATTGTTCACGAGGGAGGGAATTTGTGCTACTGTCCCCCAAAGCTTTACTGTAATGGCTGCAATTATGTTATAATTCTTACAAGGCAGAGATGCAGTAGAATTCCCCTCTCTTGGAGGAAACTGCCCATAAACAACTCTGTTTCAGTTCCGGTTCTTGTCCAGTAGGTCATAACAGTATCTCAAAATAACTCATTCATACATTAAACAATTAAAGTGTGCAGAAAAGTTCCCATGGCAAAAAAGGACATAAAGCATAGAGGAAAATGTGAGAGGGGAAGAAAAAAGTTGCAATACTATAAAAAATGTAAAAATAAAATAAAATTGAAGACTTAAATCCCAAGTGTGCCCTCACTGTAGAGGTGAAGAAAATATGCATTGATGATCTGAAGCTTTATCTAGCATAAGAATCTGTAATCAGTTTAGTTCTTGCTAGCTCCTGTAGAATATGTGTTGCATTGCATTCAGAGTGTTTATTGGATATTGATACCTACCTCTTTACAAAGAACCCAAATAATTCTTGATGCTCTGAGTTGGTTGCTTGCTTGCAGACATTTCATTACCCAACTAGGCAATATTATCAGTGCCAACTAATAAATGTAGGGCCTGTTCCCTGTTTGGTCTAGTAGTTAAGGCATCAGGCTAGAAAGCGGGAGTGCACTCATGTCCCATCTTAGCCATGAAAGCCAGCTGATGACTTTGGGCCAGTCACTCACTCTCAGCCCTATACACCTCACAGGGTTGTTGTTGTAGGGAAAAATAGGAGAAGGAAGGTGTGTTGGATATGTTCACTGCCTTGAGTTATTTGTAAAAACACACATATACACAGAGTAGCTTGCTCTTTTGGGGAAGGTATAGTTTTCTCCTTGGTAGTTCCTTGAGTAAAGTGTTGTTTTTCTGCTTGATTGTTTGCCTGGTGTTAATCCCTGCTTAATGGGGTGTTGGCTGCTGGAGGGAATGTGTCTGGTCTTTTTATTTCCTTCTTAGCTTTTTTTTTCCTGTTTTGAATTGAGTATAAATATGGTTTGTTTCTGTGTGTCTTTTGATGGCTGATTTGTCTAAATGCCAAGCTTTTAGAATTCCTTAGTGTTTTGGGATTTAAGCTTGGTCTAGAGTCAGTTTGGTGTAGTAGTTAAGACATCTGGCTAGAAACCGAGAGACTGTAAATTTTAGTTCCATTTTAGGCATAAAGCCAAGAGGGTGACCTTGGGCCAGTCACTTTCTCTCAGCCCTAGGAAGAAGGCAATAGCAAACTGCTTCTGAAAAACCTTGCCAAGAAAACTGCAGGGACTTGTCCAGGCTGTCTCTGAGAATTGGACACGATTGAAAGAAAGTGTGTGTGTGGGGGGGGGGATGATGTTCAGTTTCCCAGTTGAAGCTATGGGTGCCCAACTTTTGGTTGGATCTACAAAGTGGTATATCAGGCTTGTGTGTTTTGTGGCATCTATAGAAGTATGGAAGGACAGTCTCCACTGCTTTTGATATGCCATTGTTCTTCTTTTGTGATTTAACCTTTATTGGTTAGGTCATTGAAGATTCTCCTGATCAGGTTGTCCAGTTTCTGTATTGGGTTGGTATTTACAGGGAGGTAGGTTTCTTTGTCCTCCAGTAATTATTTGGCTCTTTGTATGTCTTGTCGCTTGTCCATGGTAATTGTGGTTTGACCTTTACCTGCTGGGAAGATGGTGATGGTTTGGTCCTTCTTTATGTTTTGAGGGCTTCTGTTTCCTCAGCTTTGAGTTGGTTCTGCTTTTGTGTTCTTCTGGTCTGTGGGATGATTGCCTGCCTTATGTTTTCTTGCGTCTTTGTGGTGTGTCCTTATGATTTCAAATGCTGCTTCTAAGGCTGCAAAAAATTCTAACTGATTCGTATTGTCTATATTATAACTGAGGTCTTTCATATGTTTTGTGGTGGATAGTGGGTGGCTGGAGTGTTGACTCTTCATTTGGGTTCAGGTATCTCTTTGCTTCTGGGGTTTAGCTTGAGCAGTTTGGTTTGGAGTTTCGTTTTCCTTTTTTCAGCTTGTCTTAGAGAGATATAGTCTTGATGGTAGCTGTTAGTGTTTTTGTGCGTTCTGGGGTCATGATTTGTTCCAGTTACTCCCTGAGATTATGTGCAATGTACCGGTATTTCTCTAGCCTGAGGTCAGCTTCCATAATTATTATCCATATCATTTTTGGCTGTTTTTGGTGTTTATTTAATACACATCAGTTTTGACTGCTTTGGTATTTAATAAATGATTAATAAACCACTGGTGTTTATTTTAACAAATTACTTAATAAAAGCAAGCTATAGCTTGGTGGGTATGTGAATTCACTTTTCATATAGATAGCAGTCACCTTACCCCAAAATATATTGTCTAAGCATGAGGGGGTTTCTTTAGGGCAGTGATAGGAAAGAGTAAACTGATTTTGCTTTCATAGCTGCTGAGTCATCACTTCCTCCTTCTCCCCGCTAGTGACTGTCTCTAGGTCTGTTAATCGTTCTCAAACATTTATGGCTCCTTCCCTTTGTCCATCCTGACCTCTTCATTAGGAGTGGCAGCCACAGTTCATGGTGGAAGACTTCGATGCTTAGCAGGGTATCGAGGGCTGATAGCAGAGAGAAATCAGAGTAAAAAAGAGAAGTGAAGTTCTGCTCTATATAATGGAGCGATAACAACCAGTTCCCCTTGTCTTTGGTTATGGAGATAGAGACTTCTGGGAATTATGTTGTGATATATGTGATTACTTGTCCTTCACTGGGTAGGATGCTAGAATACGGCTAGGAAATCTTACGTTAGCTGGCAGTTTCCAATAACCCATTTTCATCACGTTGTTTTTAGGATAATTAGCCCTATTTAGTGTCAATCAACAAATGCTCTGTCTTACACATTGGCAAAAAGAATCAGAACACAAAATACAAGCTTGGAGGACACGACCTTGTAGACGACCCTCATTCTGTCAAGGATCTTGGAGTACTCATATCTAATGATCTAAGTGCCAAAGCCCACTGTAACAACATTGCCAAAAAGGCACTAAGAGTAGTCAACTTAATCCTGCGTAGCTTCTTCTCTGGCAACATTACACTGCTAACTAGAGCATACAAAACGTTCGCTAGACCAATTCTCGAATACAGCTCACCTGTCTGGAACCCGCACTGCATATCGGATATTAATACAAT
>QLTV01001134.1:402706-441757 GCA_003457575.1 Thermophis baileyi
TTATCTGCCACAATGTCCTACCTGTCAATGACTACTTCACCTTCCACCACACCAATCCACGAGCACACAATAGATACAAACTTCATGTAAACCGCTCCAAACTCGACTGCAGAAAACATGACGTCAGCAACAGAGTGATTAATGCCTAGAATTCACTACCTGATTCTGTGGTTTCTTCCCCAAACCCAAAAAACTTTAACCTTAGACTGTCTACTGTCGACCTCACCCCATTCCTAAGAGGTCTGTAAGGGGCGTGCATAAGCGCACCAGCGTGCCTACCGTCCCTGTCCTACTGTCCTATTGTCCTCATCTATCTGTATTCACTTTGATTATGTTTATGTTTATACCTATACCTGCTATCTTGTACATGTTTGACAAATAAATAAATAAATAAATAAATGAAGAATTCATCACATGAGGAATGATGTGAACAAGCCATTTTTCACTTACAGCTTTTAGATTCGTATTCTGAAAGGAATAAGGACTGGCTTTATATTTATTTTTATTTTATTCTCTATGTTATGGCTGAGTAACGCTAAGGGACATCATTAATGACTTGAGAACAATCTAATGTCATGTCTATGAAGATTCTCAATCATCCAGGTCATAGTTCTCCCAAAGGTGCTTTTCAAAAGGCAACTGGACTTCCTTAGTTTTTTTTTTTTTTCTTGAAAATGTTTCGCTTCTCATCTGAACTGAAGAAGCTTCTTGGATGAGAAGCAAAACATTTTCAAGGGGAAAAAAACCTACGAAAGTCCAGCTGCCTTTTGAAAAACACCTTTGGGACGATCTAATGTCATGTTAGTCATGCCACTCAAGAGTGAATCGCAACCAGTACAGCATAATTGCATGCAATGGGGAGTTTTGATTCAGACATCTGCTGGAATTCTATAGATTTCTAACCCAGGTGGGAGCATATGTGAAAGGTGCTTTGCTCAGATAATTGCACCACTTCCACAGTCCACTGGCTGTTTTCTGACATCACGGTGTGCAACCTAAAGAGCAGAGGGACTACTCTCTGTTCCTTGCACGTTGAAATGTAAGAAATAAATTGCCCATATAGGATCATTGTGGAGACTGGGCTAATAGGAGGTGTCTTCCAACACATCTAAAAGTTGGGCTCGGTTGACAATTCAGAACTTTTCAGAGGGAAGGGCAAGATAAAAATGGAACAAAGAACAAAATGGGAAGGCCTCAGATTCAATGTGCATTGAGAATTATTTCTTGACAAAGCAGGACATAATTCTTCAGTTATGTAATGTTGCACCCCTTGTTCTGCTTACATCAGCCAACTCTTGTTTTTTTAAAAAATATTTATCTGGTTTATCCTGCCTTTCATTCAGGAGATCAAGGCTACATAGAGCTCCCTTCTATTATTCCTCTCATTGATAACTGTATGAGTTAGGCTGGGCTGAGTGACTGCTGTAGAGTGACTCCATGAGTTTTTGTGGCTATGGGGAGACTGGAACCTGTGCTTCCCTGCTTCTCATCCAGCATCTTTACTGTGAGCATTTCTTTTCTATAGAATATGTTTCCTGGGTTTCAATCTTATATGACTTTGTCTAATAAAGGAGAATATTTGTAGCTCAGGGTTGAAATGAGGGGTCCTTGGTGCTCTCTGAGCTTGCTTGTTTACTTGCAGAGGTTTCATTATCCTAACTGGGTAACATCATCAGTGCTAGTAAGGAGTGCTGTTTGCTGTCAGTTTATATTCTGGTGACTTGCCTGTTTGTGTCTAAGAGAGCAGTACAATTACAGAACCAGAAAATGTTGTTTTTCCTTTCTTGGTGATTGTATCATCAAAATCACATTTCTTGTAATTGTTGGCTTTGGTGATGCTGAGGCACTAAGCAGTGTTAAGTTGCATAACTCCATCGAACACCCATGATATTCAAACTTCTGTCATGTGGGATTTCAACACGTAGAGTATTCTGTATCTTGCTGGTAACCAGCACTGAAAGCATGTAACCACTTAATCAGGGTAATCTATGGATTATGCCAAATTCCCTCGAAATCTGCCATTAGAGCAAACTCAAGATGTCAGGAGAACAGAAAAGATCCGACGACGATCTTGCTGATAAATAAACTTCAGGATGTGGCTTCTGCTGCTGGTGATGGCAATCCTCTTTCTCTCCAGCTAGCAGCACAGCTTCCTCTGAGGACTATAAAGGGAGATAATGCTAATTAGAAGTGGCTTAAGATACAAATCCTTATCAACAGGTGGTTAATGATGTCCTTGTCCTTTGCTGCACCTTTTATTGCAGCTGAGGAACAAAGGTCCCTCCTCCACCCAAGGGGGTGGTGCCAAAGGGTCAAGAATGGTTAGGCAGAGGGTTAAAAAGTAGCAGCGGGCGATAGACAAGGAACAGCTGAATCTGCACAATGTTCTCTCAGGAACCAGGTTAATAGTTTCACTGTTAAATCATTCCCAAGGCAATTGCTGAAGATGACCTTTTCCCCATTCCACTCCCTGCTCTCACCGCAGAAATCTTAGGAAAGTACATGCGTTTACCTTTCAAGAAGGATGAAGGAATGTGGCTCTGGTTCTCCAGATGTTACAGTGCTAGTGCAAACGAAAGCATTCTAACTCCATGTAGAATTGGATTGGATTGGATTGGATTGGATTGGATCTCTTCCATCAGGATCCAGTCAAAGCCCAGAAGGAAGGAGGGAGGCTTGATGAAGGGGATGAAGTGCCCTGCCTTCATTGTTGCATGCATTATATTGGCATTGTCCAACCTTCTATACAGGTAGCATGGAGGAAGGAGGTGTCTCATAAATAATTGCCTGCAGAAACTCATTGATGCATATAGAGACAGTCTGGTATTTCTTGAAATTTCTGCTCAGGTGGGAACCTCCATGGGCACAGCTGAAGATGAAATCTATCCTCTCTTTCCTAGCACTATAGGTGAAGCAGCTATGGAAGCGTATCAGAGAAAAAAGCCAACCTAGAACTAAGGAGAAATCTCCTGACAGTGAGAACAATTGATCAGTGGAACGGCTTGCCTCCAGAAACTGTGGGTGCTCCATCACTGGAGGTTTTAAAGAAGAGATTGGACAGCTATTTGTCCAGAATGGTATGGTCTCCTGTTTGAGCAGAGGGTTGAACTAGAAGACTTCAACTCTGTTATTCTATAATTCTGTAATATGACCTCAAGGCAGAATTACGTAGAACATTCTGCTTTCATGTGAACTAACTGTTCTGAACTAACACGGGTTCCAAACTTGATAGCATCACGGGCCGGATGATGACGTATCACGACATTTTTTGCCTTTGCGGAGCCAGGGTAGGCGTGGCCTGCACATGACATATCCGGTCCACGGGCCACCAGTTTGACAGGCCTGGTCTAGTACTTGCTGAGGGCATTCTAGACTCTAAATCAGTAATGGGTTGCAAATCTCGTCGCTAGCGGTTCGCGCGCACGCTCGTGCGTGTGCGTGCTCGTGCGTGTGCGCGAAGCTTCTGCGCATGCGCAGAAGCGTCGGGGGGTGGGTGGGCGGAGCCTCCTGCCCCCGCCGCTACCGGTTCGCAGAACCGGTCCGAACCGGTAGCAACCCACCACTGCTCTAAATCCCATTTGATCCGCCTCTTAGCTAGATGTTCATGACCTAGACTAGGGCTACACTATCTTTTTTTCAAGTTCAGGACTTTGCTTGTGGTAACATTCTAAAGTCACATTTCAGTCATCATTGAGAGAGAAGAGATTACAGGAGAATTGCCATGCTTTACTTACTGTGGGAATGTAGCTGCTTTTGGTTTTTGGAAAGGAGGGGGGGGTCAAGTTTATGGAAAGCTTTTCTTTTCTTGAAACTTAACACAGGCAACACTTCACAAGGCTTCAATGCCACAGGGTAATCTCCAGTTGAGATTCCCACTTCCTGTATGTCCAAGAAGCCAGAAGCCTCCTCGCTCAGGCTGTGAGGTGAGGTTCATTACTGTGTCATTTTGTGATAGTTCTCAGAGACAGCATTCCTAAGCAGTTTTCCCATCTTGACTTGAGAGTTTGAATAGTGAATACCGTCCTGTGAGTGACTTGCTTTGCACTTTTACTGCATCAGCTCGGTACATGTCAGTTCAGTTTCACTTTTTATATTTTGGAAAGCTTCTGCTATTCAGAATACTCTTAGGCCACTCAATTTCCTGTGGGACCTCTGTTACATATTGTGCTGAAAAATCCCAGTTTCGGAGGAAGCTTCCAGGAATAATCTATTGCATTTGTTCACACAGTGAGGAAGTGCAGAACCTGGGTGGGGTAAGGGTGGGGATCGGATTATTGTAGGTGACAGAGTTCTGCATTTTTTATTAATGACAGGAGATGTTTGTAAAATGCCTCAGTTTTTCCCAGGCTAAACACTCTATCAATTCCACGAGAAGCATTATTGCTCTGTGTTTCTGGGAGCCACTATGTTGGAGAAAGAAGTACTCAGTTGCTGGTTGCTATATCCCAGACCTTGCCTCTCTGTGTTCCGGGCTTTCTGAATCTTGAAATCCCTTCTGCTGGATTGTCATCAGTCCATATACTGGAAAAGTGCATTTGCAGATCCTTTCTTTGTCCTGTTTTAGAAGCTGTCATTCTTGAGGCTAGTCGTAAAGCTAGGGTGCAGCACACGTGAAGTTGGGATGAACAGCTGTGTGTATCATCTGAGGAGCATGCCACATTCCTCTGGCTTGAAAGTCTAATATCCTTTTGAACTCCTGCTCGCTAGCTGGGATATTTGCATGTATTAGAGTCCTGTTTATTTTATAGGGATAGCCTTGGCTTTTGTTTGCTTAACAAGCTTGAAGCACTTTCCCCCCCCCCTCCTCATGCTAGAATGTTGTGTAGTGGGTGATTCACACTCTGCTGATGAAGGAACTCAAGCCATGGACAACTTTTGCATTCAGGTTTTGGAAGCTCTACAGGCTCCTCTTTCCAGTTTTCCCGAGACTGATATGCTGGGGACTACTCCATATTTGCCAAACATCTCATTGCAAAGCATGTTTAGTGCTGAATTTGAAATGGGGGAGTAAGTAAATTTTGGAGGGATTTTCTTTCTTTGGAGGCATCCATCTCAGCTGTCTCTGTGGATCATGTTGTGCTTTGGGATGGGGTCTTAGGAAGGTAGGTAATAGCACTACTACATTTCTGCATCATTGCTCCATTTGTATTGTGTGAGATGGAAACTCTTGGAGAGGTCCATGAAACTTATTAGCAGGGCTAATTGGAAGAAGGAGTGTGGATTCTACCAAGGCACAACAGACAACTGGCTCCATAGGCACACTCATAATTTATAGAAATTTGAGCCATAGCCCATCACCCTGTTTCATGAATAATTGTCCTGACTGGCACACATTTGGAAAGTTCATGGGTTTTGGAGTGTTGTTTTGTAATAGCAAGAGAGATGGAATGAGGTGTCTAAAATTCAGCTTTAAATATCATCAGCATATTGAGATGGGAGATGAAGAAGGATATTGGTGGTCTTTATAAGTGCTGCCGGTTCCTGTGCTAAATTTGTTTTTCTCCCAATGATGGATGAATATTTGTGCCCTCTTCAAGCCAGATTTGACTTGTCATCCTGTCACTGTTTGGCAAATTGTCTGGCCACAACCCTTGACGAGAACAAGATAAAAATGTAAAAGAAAATCACCAAGAGCTCTAAGGAGTTTTGGTAAACAACCATGGTGGTTATGAGTCTGCAAAAACCTGCAGTTTGGCAGCTGCTTCCAGAAGAAAATCAGAGCGCTGAGTTTGCATGCAGGAGGCAAGTGGAGATTTGAGAGTTGTATTCAATTCCTAGGCTGCTGGTGCCTGAATGAAATAGAAGGGGAGGGGCTGTGTTCAAAAAATACATTAAAGTGAAAAGAGACAGCCTCTATAGTCAACGTTTCTGAGTATTTGATAGCTGGTTAAATTTCTCAGCAGAATGTCAGGATACGTTGACAATTAGAAAGCAATAAGAATACAACTTGATGAGCAGGTAAATGGGATACCATGAATTCCTGCCACACACCTCCTGTTAAGAGAGTTAAAATAAAAATAGAGGGGAATTTACGAAGAGAGAAGGAGAGGTTTGATATGAAAGCCTGTCTCGGTGTTTAGAGTGTCAATAATCTCTTAAGGAGTTCTTCATTTTTGCTCTTTGTGGAAGTAACAGCGTTTTTGTGTGGTCACAATTCGCACGGAACTTTTCCTGACTTTGAAAGTCACTGAAATATAGAGTTATATTTTGAATTTGGGTGTATTTACTTTCTCAAGAAAGGAAAGGCAGTCATTATCCAAATATAGCAAATGTGTGTACAGTACTTATATTTCAGTCAAGCTTCTGAACATTTGCTCAGCCGGCCAGCAATGGTCTTGTCTACACAATTTGACATCCAAAATTAAACAAGGCTATTGTGTTCAATTAGCCTGCACACCTCAATGAGATTTCAATGAGATGAGCCCTGATGGCGTAGTGGTTAGAATGCAGTATTGCGGGCTAATTCTGCCCACAGCCAGTTCGATCCTGACAGGGCTTCATCCTTATGAGGTCGGTAAAATGAAGATCCAGATTGTTGGGGGCAATATGCTGACATTTGTAAACTGCTCAGACAGTGTTGTAAAGCACTATGGAGTGGCACATGAGTCTAAGTGCTATTGCTATTTCCAGCAGCCTTGCTTCTTGTACTGCACTTAACTGAAAATAGGCAAAAATTTAACTTTACTACAGTATTTCTGTGAGATATTTTGGAGGAGCATATCAAATGTGGAGATTTCATTACTCTTCAGTAGGTCATATCTTTTTATTCCCCCCTCAAGACCTATATCAGGTCTGGAGATGAAGAGATAACTTAGTATATATATTTGTCCGAATATACTGTATGTAGTCCCGAAACCGATAATGTAAGAATTAGTGCTACGGTGATTGAATGGTTTACCGTCTACCAAAACTTGTAAATAAAATCTTGATTTGTCATGACTAAAAGAAAACCATGAATAGTCCCACTCTATCTTTGTGTAGGGTGGGTTAATCTTTAAAATCCCCAATGGAATTTTAATCTTTGGAACTCCAACAATGTATAAACAGTTCTTAAGTAGAAGTGGAAATACTTTTAGTTCTTATACTGCATTTTCTGCATCCATTGATGGCATTTACAGAATCAATTTACACCAACTTGGTGGCTTTAAATATGCAAATAGGGAAGAAACAGAAAAAAGTGATTTAAATCCATTTCTGTTTAGTAGAATCCTTGATTAGCGTGCTTACTAATTGGTAAAATTGAACTTATTTGGCTGCAATTAAATAAAATCTTTATACCTAGGAGCAGAATCTGAAACATCAAGTCATACAGTCCACATACTTTTTTATAGTTTTCAGGCTCAGAAACAAAGGAGAAATTGTGAAATGAATGGATTTCTAGTATAAATATAAGTTCAGCCGGTTGGATCTTGTTTATAATTATTGATTTTAACTCTTATGTATTTTTTCTTCTAAATAGAATAACAGAAATCAATCAGAATAGAGCTGGAAGGGACCTTAGATGTCTTCTACTCCAGCCCCCTGCTCAAGCAGGAGACCAAAACATTTCAGAGAAGTCCAGTCTCTTCTTAGAAACCTCCAGGGATGAAGCACCCACAACTTCTGAAGGCAAGCGGTTCCACTGGTTAATTGTCCTCACTGTTAGGCAGTTTCTCCTTAATTCCAGGTTGCTTCTCTCCTTGATTAGTTTCCATCCATTGTTTCTCGTCTTGCCTTCTGGTGCTTTGGAAAATAAGTAGACCCCCCCCCTCTTCTTTGTGGCAGCTCCTCAAATACTGGAATTTAATTAATTCTGTATGCATAGATTGTGGAGAATCATTAACTGACTTTCTAAGAAAATTGTGTTTTTGCACTAAACTGAAATTTATTTCAAATCAATTTCTTTTTAAAATATCAATCATTATTTTTTTTAAAAAAAAAATCTGTTTTATTACAGTAAAATAAGCCAGTTTGGTATACTGTAGTGGTTTAAAGACCCTGGATTTGAAACTGGGAGGCTGTGACTCCTAGTCCTGACTTAGGTATGAAAGCCATCTAGGAAATTTTGGGCCAGCCGCTCTCTCTTAGTCCAGTTTGTCTCCCAGGGATGTTGTTGTGAGGGAAATAGGAAGCAGGAGCATTATGCATACTGCCTTCAATTGTACAAAATAAAGGTAAGATTAACCTAATCATCATCATCATCATCATCATCAAAATCATAGCTCTTATCTATTGTACCTGTTTATGAATCATTGGCATAGGAGCCATGCTTTAAAAGCAGTTTAAAACCCCAAAGGGCCCCATTCAGAGGGGATCTTTGAAACGATGGGTCATTTGGTACCTACCTTCCTCGTTTTCATGCCTGATATCTTTGCTGCTTTTCTGGGAGATCTTCAATATAGGTAGTCCTCGACTTACAACCGTTCATTTAGTGACTGTTCAAAGTTACAACAGCACTGAAAAATGTGACTTATGGCCACTTTTCACAGTTACGACCTTTGCAGCATCCCCATGACCATGGGATCAAAATTCAGATGCTTGGAAAGTGGTTCATATTTATGACCATTTGCAGTGTCCCAAGGTCATGTGATCTCATTTTGCGACCTTCTGACAAGCAAAATCACTGGGGAAGCCAGATTCACTTAACAATTGGGTTATTAACTGCAGTGATTTACTTAACAACTGTGTCAAGAAAGGTCGTAAAATGGGGCAAAACCCACTTAACAAATGTCTCACTTAACAACAGAAATTTTGGGCTCAATTGTGGCCGTAAGCAGAAGACTCCCTGTATAACTTAAATTGAAAACAAAGGAAAACTGGAATGTATATTCTTCCTGCTAATGGCTGCGTGGCATTTGTACTACTGGTCTAGGTTAGAATGTTCTGACTTCCTGGACAGGTTTCAGAGATCTTGAGGACTTCCAAGTGAGAATTGTATGCACTTTTGTCAAACCTATCTTGGAAAAGACTGCTAACAAAGTACTGGATGGGGGCCTGTAAGCAATTAAAACAGCGCAGTTTGTTCTTAGGTGGCAGCTCTCTCCTTCTCTCCTCACTCCCCAATAATTAACTGACTTGCTTACAATTGTGATGAAACAGCAAACAGAGGAGGGCAGCTCTCTTTCAGTGTTGCTAGTTGCCCCATTCCCATTCGGAATGGACCTTTGAAAGGATGGGTCATTTGGTACCTACCTGCCTCTTTTTTCATGCAAATTAATGGGGGACCGAAAGCTTTTTCTTGATCTCTCTGCTTGAAGAGTTGGGGGGAGGAGGGGGATTTATTGGGAGATTTTGGTGGCTATGGGTCAGGTTTCCGGTGATCTCTGCTCTTGTGAATTTCTTAAGCACATCTTTTTCAACTCTTACATTGCTTTCCGGGCTCAGGTGCCATGATGAGAACACAGCTCTACTGCCTTTGTCATCTCAGCCAACTTCCTGAATATCTTGATCTCTGCTCCTAATACTTAAATTGTGTCTTTGTCTGGTTGGCAGTTGATGGGTTTCCATTGTGGAGGAATAGCTTGCAAGATGGATAGAAATAAGAATACATCTACTATCAATTTCCTCCTAGCCTTTGAAAACTAGATCAGAGAGAACTGAAGAAGCTGAAGTCTTTATTTAGAATGTCTGAACTTTGCCCTTTCCTTCTGGGATTAAAAGCAGAGGCCCAGAACTGGAGAGCACTTGCAAGCAGATGTAAATGAAGTCAGCTTAAGGAAATGCTGATCTGACCAAAAATCATCACAAAAGCTGGCCTGGGTGTTGTTTGCACACCCACCTCACCTCTAACCAGGGGTGGGTTCTAACTTACTTCGCTGCTGGTTCGCTTCCTCCCGTGCTGCGTGGCCGCGCGTCATGGGCGCGCACGTGCTTTGTGCGCGCGCGCATGTGCAGTGCAAAAAAATCAAACACCCCCAAAAAAGCCAAAAACAAGATGGTGACACATGCGCAGTGCCAGAAACTCGGCTTCTGCACATGCGCAGAAGAAAAGAAACCCGGAAAAAATTCCCCCCCCAAAAATTCCAAATTTTTTTTCCCAAAAAAATTCAAAAAAAAAGATGGCAGCGTCCACGGACCGGACCGGCACCGACTGAACCGGATCCATGATGTCATCGTGATGTCACCAGCGGGTCGCTACCGGTTTGGGCGAACCGGTCTGAACCGGGAGGAACCCACCTCTGCCTCTAACAATGTTTATAGAATGAGTAGACTTTCAAATGCTCTTTGCTGAAAAGCTACCTTGTGTGCATTAGCACCTGGTATTGTGATAACTCATCAGCATTGTTTTTGCCTTGGTGTGCTTTGCATGAATCATATAAACCATTATTTCAGACTTAAAGGTAAAGGTTTCCCCTGGCAGTCAAGTCTGACTCTAGGGGGCGGTGCTCATCTCTGTTTCTTGGCCAAGGGAGCCAGCGTTGTCCGAAGACACTTCCATGATCATGTGGCCAGCATATGTCAAGGTGCATGGAATGCTGTTAGCTTCTCACCGAAGGGGTACCTATTTATCTACTCGCATTTGCATGCTTTCAAACTGCTAGGTGGGCAAAAGCTGAGGCAAGTAATGGGAGCTCACTCCATCACGCAGCCCAGGTCTCAAACCTGGGCTGTCAGCTTTCTGGCTGACAAACTCAACATCTTTAACCGCTGAGCCATAGTGCCCCTTATTTCACACTTAGCATGATATTTCAGATATAGCATGATATAAAAATTCAGCCAGTTGGTTGGATTATATAGCACAAAGCTAAATAAAATACCCATTGAATTTTATTGAGCAAACTATAGTTAAATAAGCATGTGCATCCTGTCCGTGACTGTTTTCTACTACTGCTTGCCTTCAAGGTCTCAGGCAGAACTGTCAATGAGGAGCCATAGAGTACATCTTAACAATCCTTCCTTTATATAGATAAAGATTCTCAGTGATCCAGGTAGAGTTGACTGGTAGTTGAGTCATGGCAAGAAAAGAAGTCCAGTTGCATGACTCAACTTCCAGACAGTTCTCCTTTACTTAAACAAAAGTAGCATGCTCCCATTTGGTTTTTTATAGAAATTGGCATGGATCCCTCTATTAACTGAATAAATACAGTAGCCTACCTGAAAGCAGTTTAGTTTTATTTTTACTTTCTGACCAAGTGCGCACAATGAAATGGATGTTTGATTTACATCCTCACAATCAAAGTCCTCCATGAAAATAACCTCCTTGAAACTGTTTTTTTTTATGAGATGCCTTCACAGGGCGTGTTAACCGCACACACTTCCCCTTTATTAGCAATGAATCTGGTGCTGTAGTTGGTTTGCATTTAAAAGCCTTATGAGGGCATTGTGGGAAGATATGTCCGAATGTATGAGAATTCCATTCTGCCTCTTTCATCTGCAACCTGGAATGGAAGCATGATAAGCCTGCAGATTTTTTTATTTTTATTTTTTTGCTAAACACTGGTCCTCACCTTTCTTCTGTGTGAATAGTTGCATAGATCTAGAACAAATTAGGATCTTAGCAAGCCATCTTATAGGTAAAATGCACCTCAGCCTGGAAGTAAAAAGCCTGTGGTTTTAGAGCTCTTATGGGTGGAGACAATATGTAGCAGTGGTGCCAGCCAGCCAACTCCTCGACTATTCTGGGACTCAGCCTGTTCACATGCTGTCTTTTCCCATTTCTATTGCAGGCATCGAGGCTATTACCGATCTAACACATAGCTAGCACAGAGAGCAAACAAAGATGGTACTTTTTGAACTCAAGTGGAACCAACAGCCTGTTTCAGTAGACTAGATCGTATCTCATAATTAGTCAGGTTCTAAAGTAGTCATCAGATCAGAGCTCAACAAGCCTAAATTGTGGAATGGGGGAATGATTATTCCCATTGTTACTCCCACTATCAGTTTGGGCAATGGGGTTGCGTTCCTTTGTTCCTAGGCAAGCTAAAATAATTGTTTCTGCCTTGACTGCCAAAAATCAGCAAAACGTTGGTTTTTGTGAACATTTTAAATTGTATGGAATAATCCAGCTAAGCCACCATCAACCCTTGTGCCCTAGCATTGGGCTTTAGTGGTTTAGCAACTGTAGGGTGTTCCCCCCCCCATGTGATATGGGAAGACACAGCTCAGAGGGTAACTGGCCACCATTTGTCATTCCTTCATTGATTGGAGGGAAAAGCTCTGATTGGATCATGCTCAGTTGTCAGGACAGTGATATGGAAATGCCTGCAAATTTGTCTGAGACTTCTGAGGATGAGGGGAGTGTTGAAATACAGGCAGGATGGATATGCCCCTTGTTTTTCATTGGAATCCATGACAAACTTTTTTTTTTTAAGTCCTCGGTATCTGAGGGGCCAATTAATCTCTTTCATCGCCAATTTTCAACTATGCTTGAGGTTGCATAGCTTTGGCTTCTCTGACCTGAATGCAGTCCAGACGTGTGGGTTCCAACTTCCGGATTTCCCAACAATGGTTATGGTAGCGGGGGAATTCTGGGTCTTGGATTGAAACATCTGGAGGGTACCATGGTTGGGAAAGGCGCCCACACAAGCCAATGCAAAGTTAGCCCTTTTCTTTTTACTATGAGAGTTTAATGGGTTTTTAATCTGCACTGCTAGAGGATTTAGTGAAAAAGCAGATACAGTAGCAGATTTTGAATTTGAAAGTAGGTAATAGGGCGAGTCTAGGAGGTATATCACAAAAGATTTTTCATTCCCAGTTGTTTAATAGCCATAACAAGATAATACCTTCCCTCTTAAATTATACTATTAAAATAAAAATGTGGGATTTGTGGTAAGGGCTTGGGGCCTTTATTTACTTTATTTACTTGGGGCCTTTATTTACAAATCCCTCAGTTTGGGATTTATTTTCTTCTAGGTATTGTGTGGCTTTTTGTGTTAGCCTCCAATTGCTGGGTCTATTCTACCTGAATAGAACAAAACCATAACCACCAAGAACAACAAAGTAGATCCTACGAGTCTGACATCTGCCCACCCCTATTCTACAAAATCCTTTTTAAAAAAATAAACCACCAGTCTGAAAGAATAGCACCTCTTGAAATCTTGGGCAGACCTGATGAAGGACAGATTACAGAGGAAGCACTATCATCTTGAAAGCAGGAACATCTGGCTTGGCAACGTGGTTGACTTTTCAAATGCTGAGTTTCCCTTTAAATTTGTGGCAGCAGTTAGAGATCAGAGTGTAGGCAGAAGTGCAGATGTTGCTCATAGTGCATAGAAACTCACTCAGAAACAGATGTGTATGTGTGATGCAGAGAAAAACTACTACTTGTGTTGGAAGAGAGGTGGAACTCTCCTAGCTAGCTTGTTCTCTGTCCTTGCACAATTGTTGCCACTGCTCAGATATTCCAAAGGGTATATTAGGTTTGCTTGGTCCATAAGGTTGGCCACTGTGATATCCGATTGTTTGGATGTCTTCTGCTCCTGTGTTTTCAAGTAGCTTACGTTAACATTCAAATAAAAAGAATTCTCTATAAGCAAAAATGCCTTAAATAGTGGGAGTAAAGTTGAGCAATACACACTGTTAATTTAATTTGAGTTTAACTCTGTATGTAGTCCAGATGTATAGAGGAACTGGGGAGGGGAGGGCTATGTCTAGAAAGGAACATGGATAAAAAAATGCATACATGCTTCATATGATCTACACTTTTCATTTCTATCAGAACTTCCATCAACTCAAAAGTTTCCACAAATTTTGCAGGGCACTTTGAGGACTTCATTCAGAAGAGGGTAAAGCCAAAGTCTGATCACATCCAGTTTGGAGAATGTTTAAGATACTTTCCCAACTAAAACAGTTATCTTAAACTCCTGCAAATTTTAAGGAATCCATTCTGTCCTTTATAATTCTGGCAGACGTACTCCTTCCCCCTCGGCCCTCCCCTGCAGAGTAAAGGGAATATCTGAATAGGGCCAAGTGCTCTCTCTAAAATTGGAATCATTTAAGTTTCTGGCTCTAATTATTGCATTTGGTTTTAAGCCAGGTCTAACTGGTGGTAGTGTTGTCTCTTTGAATAGTATTGTATTAATTTATTAGTAACAATTATGTACTTTTTAAATAAAAGGTTTGGCTAAATGAACTATTAACATTCAAAAATAAACTAAAGACTAGATAAAAATGATGTATGAATCAGAAAATGATCAGCTGACGTTAAAAGTCTGGACACAGGGAAGATATTCAATTAAAAAGTCTGAACAAAGGTGCAGTACAGGAATCAATTCTTATCAGACTTCTTCAAATGGTTATCTTCTAGATGTTTTACAATACAGGTATTAAATCTATAGATAAATCAAAAGAAGTCAACATATTGCAGCGTAGGGGAGTTGCAGTCTAGCACTTAGTTGGGAAGGTTTGTCTCTAGGATTTGACTGAAGTCAAGTATGAATGCATGGAATGGCCAAGGAATTTTCCAAGGAATGGTACTTTTGCAAAACTCTGCCTGGACCATTCTGTGTCAACAAAGCCTTTCTTTTAAAATCAACATTGCTATCAAAAGTCAATACACATCAAGATTTAAGAAGGGAAGAAAAGAGGAGGAAGTGTGCTTGTAGACGCACAAGGTCAACAGAGAATGGAGGTTCCACTTTACATGTTGAAAACCTGTTAGCAATGGAAGAAGTTACCAATGCCAAATTGAAGAGTTGGCCAAATGAAGCAAAATCGAGATGAATGGTCCTTGTCTATTATGAAAAAGGCCGCCTGATCATTGAAGAGAATTTTTTTTCCTGCTCCTGAATGGGGTTGCATTGCCATTCAAGGAGCAGTAGCGTAGCTTGAGAGTACTCTCTCAATCCAACACTCCTCTGAAAGCTCCAGTGGTGGAGTTATCTATAGGCCTTTTATCTGCTTGCTTTTATTTTACTAGCTGCAGGCAGCATCTCTTGCTATCATCTATGTGTTGGTTGCTTTCATGCTCCCTTGCAATGCTCTCATGCTTATGTGGCTGTCTTTTTAGAACCAGCCAGAAACTTCAGCTGGCCAGAAATATGAAAGGCGGTCTTTTATCTGGTGCCAACCATTCAAACATGTCTTTCTAGCTCTATTCTAGCATCATTTGATTATCTTCTTCCAGATTTAAAGTCTGAACTGTCAGCACCAGGCTTCCCCCATCTGGCATCTGCTAAATATGGAGAGATTGTCAAACCTTGAAGATTATGCGATCTGCAGTCTCAGCAGTCTATGAAGAACACCTGTTGGGGAGGAGGATTGCTCTTGAGATAACAACCACAAAGATCCTTATCTCTTTATCAGCTTTTTGGGGGTTTTTAGACCTGCATTGGAGGCTTTATTCTCTATGTCATCACCTTTCAAAATCAAGCAAGAAGCAAATATGAAATGTTCGACTTACTTGGTGGTGGCAGCAACAAAGTTTAGGGAAGCTGTAAAAATTAATCGGACTCGCTTCCTAAGTCCACACTGTTAGGTTTTATATAGACATGTTTTGTTTTTTTCAAAAAAGTTGAAATTATTTCAGTATTTTGTTCTACCAGTTTGATTTTTTAAATATTTTGAACTAAGAAGCTATGCATTGACTTAAATGTAGTGTGAAAAGGGTCTTTTCAAACAAGGAAATAAGAGTAGGTAATTCTTGGATTTATGCAACAGAATTCTAACACTATAACAGAGTTGGAAGGAATCTTGGAGGTCTTCTAGTCCAACTCCCTACTCAGGCAGGAAACACTATACCATTTCAGACAAGAGGTTGTCCAATCTTTTCTTAAAAACTTCCAGGGTTGGAGCATCCACAACTTCTGTAGGCAAATCATTCCACTAATTGTTTTCACTGTCAAGAAATTTCTCCTTAGTTCTAGGTTGCTTTATTCATTTAATTTTTTTTTAACAAAAATGTTCAAACGTCAAAGGAAAATAGAAAGGTCTTCATCTGGTGCCAAAATGATAAGCACTTTGAATGGGTCTGGAAACAGACTGCTAGTCCGCTGCTCCATGCCACCAAGGCCATAGACTTGTAGTGACAATGAAGGGTCTAGCAGCATCCCCAGACTGTGAACCTGTTCCCTTCAATGAACTTATACCCCCCCCCCCCAGCACTCAACTGGACACCCTCCACAAAAAGTTTCTCCCATCTTGGGTGGATTGATTTCAGGTTTTGGCCCTCATCCAATACATGACTGGTTCAGAATACCAACTGTGACACCTTTGTTGATCAGAAGGAGAGGCAGAGCTGATGGCATCTGCATATTGATGGCATCTTAGTTGACATCCGTGGATTACCTCACCCTCGTAGTTTCAGATAGAATTTAAAGAACCAAGGGGATAAAATGAAGACTGAGGGACTATATAATCCAATTGCCACAAGGCAGGAGAGTAATCTCACAGCACAGTTCTTAAAATGGTCATCCAGATCTGGATTTGCTCCCATTCTGGCATTGCGGTATGTAAAAACTATTCACTCTTTATATTCAGAATTATGCTGCTTGTGATCCCAAAGATAATATATACTGTAGCTATCATATAGGTGAATACATCTTTAGCTTAAGGGCTTTATTCTCAGAAGATTTGTATAAACATCTCTTGTGAAAGCGATACGTTGATGGATATTCATAACAAATTCCAGAATGATATATGATCTGAAGGAATATTTCCTGTCTTTAATGAATCTCATATTCCATGAAGGGGAAAGAAAACAAATTTTCTCCTCTACTTTCTACATACATGCAACATCTGTAGTAGCCTGTACAGTGTAGCCTGTAGTTTGTAGATTTCTATTTGATTACAAGATCAAAGATAATAAAGGTTTTTATTTTAAAAATCTTCCAATGAAAATACGTGTTTGTGCAGCTAAGTTAGTCTAGGAAGCAAATACTTTGGTAGTGGTTTTCCGTGCATATTCATTGCCTTTCAGTAGAAAACCCACCCAGGATCGCTTGGTATGAGGTGGGCGGCAATATAAATATAATTAATACATACATACAAAAAAATTAAAAAATAAAAATAATGATGGAACATCCTTTCAGCAAAGCCCCGGAAAAAATTTGCTAAATCCAAATCGGGTCTCTGGAGCCAAGGAGTTGTACGTGTACATGCTGTACATGTATTTTTTGTACATTACATGTTTTCATCATTCTGACTAGTGTAACAGGGATGTTTTACTGACTTCACTCAGCATGGGACACTGACTTTTCTGTCAATATGCTATTAAGCTTTGAAGCAGATGCTAGTGCCCTCCGTTCCTTAGTTATTTGCTAGAGATATGTCCATTAATGCCGTTGACACTGGGTCACACAGTTTGAAAGTTCCTTAGTCTACATGTTCCTTGGCCATAGCTAGCCTTTTAATGCCATCATGGGCATTTAAGACCACTGCATACCACCAGGCAGGGGTGAAATGCTCCCGGTTTGGGCGTGCCTGCCGGTCGTCGGAGAGCCAGTAGCGACGGCAGCCGCCCGGACACCGCCATTTGGGTTCTTTTACCCTCTGCGCATGCACAAAGCGTTCTGCACATGCACAGAGGGTAAAAGAACCCAAATGGCGGCATCTGGGCAGGTGGGCGAAGCCTAGCACTGCCGTCGCTACTGGCTCTCCGACGACCGGCAGGCACGCCCGAACCGGGAGCATTTCACCCCTGCCACCAGGCCATTCTGAAAGCTGGAATTTGCAGTGGGGAACATATAACACATGTTGATATGCGCGGCAGTGGTTTCATGTCATTAGTTATGGACAGAGTGCAGATGCACTCATGTCTGGCAACTACAGGGAGCCCAGCCAGAGTGTGACAAATGGATATTTTATTTTATTTTTGCACTGAGTGGCAGGCATGAAAGTAAGTGGTTTGGTACAATCATTATGGTCGTCTGTCTTTCGAGGCTAGTAATAGTAAATTTGTCAACTGGCGGAAATTGTCTTAGAACCTTTATCATTAACTTATGGCCACAACACAGGATGGTAGTTCTTCCTTCTTTATCATTAAACTTTTGTATGAATACATTTCTCCCTCAAATAGTATTGTAGGCATACTCTAAAGATATCACTTCTCGTGATGTGGAGAACCTTGACGCCAGAGGGGACTGAATAAGCATAGCTTAGCTAAGGCATTGTGAGAACTAGAGAAAGTGGAGGATGACTTTATTTTTCCCATGGAAACGCCAGGGGTTAAAGTAGAATATATTGTAGAATAGATGCCTTCAGGTATCTGCAGGTACTAGACAGGGGATTTAGCAATCTCAGTTTCCAGAAACCTAATGCTACACATTATTTTGAAATGACGTTTAATTGAGGATTTTTAGATGTCAAATGCTTTAGTTTAAATAGGCTAGAATTTGGGATGTCTTCTGAGATCAAAGGTTAAGGTAACCAGAGTTTTGCTGAAATTACTGCTTCAGGCTATACTTCTTGATTCATGCTGGTTATTTATATAATCACTAGCTGATTACCCGGCATTGCCCGGGTATTTATTTATCCCAATCTTGTATTAGACAGGAAAAGGAATGAATTATATCTATAGTGTCAAATCAAAGCAATTTTATTTACAGGGTTTGAAAAGTATAAAGACCTTGTTCAAATCCCAGCTACGGAACCTGTGGACAGCTGGGGGATTTAGAAGCGCCACCACCCCCCTGCCTCTGCCACCACCCGTTTTACCATTTCCTTAAACTAGGCCTGGGACTGGAACATAAATCCCTGAGCTGGCCCATGCTGCGCCTCTTCCACCCCTGCTGAAATAGGCTGGGTCTCGTCTCTGGCCTCCATACCTGTTTCGCCTCGGTTGGGGTGGTCCTGTCCTTCGCGCGATGAGTTGGGGTGAAGGACGATCCTGGGAACACGAGCCGAAGCTGTTCCCTGCGAGATTGGGCCGCCGCGGTGACGTGGGGGTGGGTGATCCGCTTAGGCCGTGGCGCGCTTACTCAAAGGCCTCTGTACTGGCCTAATCAGGCTCCCTTCATAGGCCTACTGTGTGAGGGAGGCCTAGGCCTCTTCAGAAAAACGCTGAGCTAGGCTCAGTGTGAAGAACACGACCATTGTTCCGAAAGGCCACCCCTAGGGGTGCTAGGGGTGTCTTACCCCCCACAGTATTTGTCACCAGATAGTAAGTCATATGTGTACCAAGTTTGGTTGAAATTGCTCGAGGCGTTCCAGAGTTATGCTGGAACGAACATACATACATACATACATACATACATACATACATACATACATACATACATACATACATACATACATGCATACATATATAGAAAGATAAGTAAACTGCATGAAAACAAATGTAAACAGTATTATGATCATTGTTCTACTTACAACTTTATGCAACCAAAGAGATTAAGGCAGAAACCTGTAGTGAAGATCTAAAAGCTATGCACAAAATGGCATGTTATTAAATTGGAATTACTTTAATAATCCCAGTTTAAAATCATTAAGGGTTTATTGGACTTGCTGCCTCTGGAAGGGTTTGGCTTGGATATTCAATTCCAGATGTAACACGCCTGCAAAATGCTGATGAGGCAACAATCTGATTTCATAATAAACAAGAGCTATAAGCCAGTTTCCCCCAACCTAGTATCTTGCATACATGTTGGACTATATCTTGCATCCTCCATATGTTGTTTGAGAGTGATGGCATTTGTAATCCAAGATATCGGAAAGGCACCATTGTTAGCTGCAAATGTTCTTGCTCACTCTCAATTTTGTAGATTTTTCTTTGTTGCTGGTTTGTTGTTGCACTGTTAAGATGGAGAGACAGAGCGAGAGGGAGGGAGAGGGAGAGGGAGAGAGAGATGCTAATGTAAAGTTGATACCAACTAGACCATTCATGACACTTGCAGAGGAGCAGAGATTGGGGTGATTTCTGCCTCTGCCTTTTCCTGTCTCATCCCAAATACTATATATATGGCCTCTACTATGTGGGACTGTTGGGGCTCAACTAGGGAACCTGTGGTAAAATGGTCATCCTGAGTTACTGTTCATGGGCCATTCTTTTGCAGAATGTCCCTTCCTTTTCTGACTTACATTTCCAAAGCTATTTTTTTTAATTTCTTGAATATTTTGGCTTTTTCATTTAATGTCTTGAATTTGCCTAAGGAGCTCAAGGTTGTAGCTTTTTGCCAGTGCAACATCCCTATGAGGTAAACTAGGCCGAGACTTTAAGAATGTATCAAGACCAGTGGGTACTGTAAACTTCATAGGGATCTGAAGGCAGGGATCTGAACTTCAAACTGAATATGTCCATTTACATTAGCATCTTTTTTTTTTAGTCTAGGTAAGGGGTCTCCAAACTTGACAAATTTAAGACTTGTGGACTTTAATTCCCAGAATTCCTTAGTCAGGATGCACAGCTGTCTGGGGAATTCTGGGAGATGAAGTCCACAAGTCTTAAAGTTGCCAAGTTTAGAGACCCCTGGTCTAGGCTCTGAAGCTAAACAAAATTAACCTTTAGTACTTGAAAGGGAGTCCATTGGCCTATTCTGGAAACCCCCCCCCCCTGCTTTTCACACTGCAGAAAAAGATAACACAAAGCACTTCTGTACTGTTGCCTAGAAAACTGCGTGAAATGTGTCTACAGGGTCATCAGAAGTGACTCAAAAACATTTTTCCCTTTCATTCCTATTTATTTTCCAAAATTCTGGGTCTTACATGTTGGCTACATTAAGCCTATTGCTATAGAGTAGCCATAGACCTTATTTTTGTGGTTTCCATGTAGTTCATTTTAGAAATCTAGTTTAGAAATACCAGGCTGGACAGAAAGAGGTCACATCTACCGCTAGAACAATGGGCCAGTCACTCATATCAAAAAACCAGAACTCTGATTTAGCAGGAGCAAGTGAGCTTCAACTGGTATTTGCTGTATAATTATTCTGCTTGGTTCCTCTTGACAGCCAGAGCAGATAAATCATCTCTTGCTCCATCAGTGGTTGGCTTAGTGTTGCATGCAAACTGGTCCCTCTGTCTCGTTGCTTTCCTAACATGCCAGTTATGTAAGTAACCTTAGTTGGAACAGCCGAGCGTACCAGTATGTTTTTCTCAACCACAAGACATCAGACCTGATCAGGGCGTATGAGAAATTGCGTGGTAGAGTTTGGGATTGTTCTGTTTCAAAAGGTTGTTGGAGGTCATCACAATATTTTCCCTGCCTTCTAACCAGCCACAGTTTCCAGACTTTCACTTTGCCATTAAAAGTTCATCAGACTCCATTCTAGTAAATTTGGAATCAAAGAAGCCAAATTTCAAGTGCTGGAGCTTTTTTTTTGGGGACTCTACTTGCCTCTGCCATTTGAAAGCCACTAAAAAGGTACTTCAAAGAAACAATTTGCCACATTTAAAAACAAACAAACCTCGGGTTTCAATATTAAAATCTGATTACATAACTCTGATCAACATAGAAGCAACATAGAGTAAGATGCTCTCTTTAGAATACCAGTGGTTTCTCCTCCTCCACCACTACCACTCATTCCCCCCCCCCCAAAAAAATTGGGTGATAAAACAGAAATCAGATGCTTTTTTTTTTCTGGGACAAAAAAAGGTTCTGCAATCTCTGGAATTGTTTGAAACACAGAGGTGCCCAGAGAATGGGTGAGGAGGTGGACTGTTGGAGCAGAGCTGAGGAAACAAGTCCAATCTCAACTATAGTTTTGCAGAGAGAGAGAGAAAAAAAGCAAAGCCATTTATTTATTTGCTAAAGTTATGCTGGGATGCCATTGATTGGGAGCATGGTATACATTGCCTGATGGATGGCTTGGCCATCCATCTACTCTCTACTGAAGATTTAAAAAGGCATCTTTAGTGAATTTGGCTCTTGAAATGAAACTGGTATGTTTAAATGCAATTTAAAAATAATAATGTGGGGTGATAAATGCTCAGATTGTTTTTAATCTGATCCAAGCAAAATTGTTATTGCTTGACAAAATGAGTAATGGGCATTTTGTGTGTTTGTGGTAGTTGCCATTTTTCTTTGGTGTACAGGTAGTCCTTGACTTACAACAGTTCATTTAATGACCGTTCAAAGTTACAACAGCACTGAAAAAAGTGACTTACGGCCATTTTTCAAACTTACAACCATTGAGCATCCCCATGGTCACGTGATCAGAACTGAGATGCTTGGTAAGGGGTTCATATTTATGACGGTTTCAGTATCCTGGGGTCATGTGATCACCTTTTGTGACCTTCTGATAAGCATAGTCAACGGGGAAGCCAGTTTCACTTAACAACTGTGGCAAGAAAAGTCGTAAAACTGAGCAAAATTCACTTAACAAATGTCTCGCTTAGCAACAGAAATGTTGGACTGAATTACGGTCGTAAGTCGAGGATTACCTGTACAAGTGGTGGGTGCATTTTAGAAGGAATGACTGGCAGCTGCTACCGTAACTATTATCAGAACAGAGGCCTATTCTTTTACCATTACTGTCAACAAAAAACCTAAACAGAATTTTTTTTTTGAACTTTAATGCCATTTTGGGAAAAAAAAAGACTTTCCTTGTATGTGTCTAACAAGCAAACAAACAAAAAATAATATTCACCCATGTATATTGACCTTTGACAACATAAAGCTTTTTTTGTTTCTGAGAGTCGAAGCGCGCCTGCTCAGAGAAGTTTGGGTGGTGAAGACCAATTGTCCTATGTCCATGTCTTCGTTCCCAGCAATCATTCCAGAGAGATGGAAGCAATCCAAATATATTCCCCCAAGACAGTTTTCTTGTTCTTCTTCCCTTTTCACCCTGCTGGGTTGAAAAAAAAGTAACGGATATGCCAGATATATGGAAAATTAAGCTGAAACCCTATATTGCTAGTCCTTTGATTCCTACATTTAAAAAGCTGTGGGAAGAGTTGGAATCTCAGAGAAAGCCCCTTCTGTCGTTGGGTATTCTTTGGTTGGTGCAAAATGTGCCTATAATGTGCGTTGTTTTCTTGTATCTGCCAGCATATTTTAGAAGGTGCATCTGATTTTTGAGAATTTTTTTTTTAAAGGATTCCCAATCCAGATTACTGGGTAACTAAAACAACTGTCTGTTGAAAAGACAAAGAAGGCATAGTGTGCCCCTTAATATTGTTGTTGTTTAGTCGCTGTGCCTGTCTCTTTGAGACACCATGAACCGCAGCACACCAGCCCCCCCTGTCCTCCACCGTCTCCCTGAGTCTGTCCAAACTTACTCCACTGCGTGGATGACACAATCTAACCATCATCATCCTCTGCTGTCCCCTTCTCCTTTTGCCTTCAATCTTTCCCAGCATCAGGGTCTTTTCCAATGAGTCTTCTCTTCTCATTTGGTGGCCAAAGTACTTGAGCTTCGCCCCTTAATATAATGTGGGACAAAAGCCCCTATAAAGATTTTACTTCCCCCACCTCTATGTATTGGAGCTCCCAGTATAACTTTTCCTTTTCGTATGGGATGATCAGGATTCTTAATATTCAGCTCGCATCCTGTGAATATGTGTGCTTGCAGCAGTCGTCTTCCAGTTGCATATTTTTCCATCGGGCCCTTCTGAACATTTGTCTGTATCCTTTAATAATAACTAAGGTGATGACGATCACGATGCTGCTTTTCTTAAATATTTGGTTTTGCGTGAAGCCATAATTAACTACCGAATGTTAAATAGGTCGTTCCTCATGGTGGGAAGGACGGCGAGTCCATTAGCGTGCTTAGCAAATCAGAACTAAGTTTCTAATAAAAGATCATAGATTGCCTTATGTAATAACTGCGTAAGAAGAACATTCAGGGCAAGGAGGAGGTTACACTGAAGAGATGTGTCATAGCTGTAGACTTCTTGAATGCAGAAGAGGCTGTTATGGAAAAGAGCACATGCATAAGAATAAGAGAGCAAGAATCAATCCAGGTCTCTGACATGGCAGGCTGATTCCCACACGGCAGACAGAAAAGACAACATGGGTAATCCCAGAACCTTTTGACAGTGGCTTAGACCGAGGCTATATTCAATTGTCTCTTCTACTGGCATACAACTGTTAAACAGATTGATTCCAAATGTATTCAGCCCTCAACAGAGGGGGAAAAATATTTCCCAAATATTTGTGCGCGTGTAACTGTGATCTGTCATGCATGAAAAGATATCATGAATGGTCTGCCCCAGCCTGCCTTAGATCAGGTTGTCTGAATTGCTGAGAGTTTTTCCGGGTATGGCATTTGAGGATTCTGCAGGCTGGAAAACATGGCTATGTGAAGTGGAGATAACAGGATTTGTAGCCAACACAATTGTATTTACTTACTTACTTACTTACTTACTTACTTACTTACTTGACTTCTATGCCGCCTATCTCGCCAAGGCGGCTCTGGAAGGAACCAAATTCCTCAGATTTTCATGCCTTGTTTTATATGTGTAATTCATGTCCTCCTTTCTCCGATATTAAACACCAAATCTACCCATGGGAAAAATCCCAGAACTGACATTTTCCTGGAAACTTCTTTCCTTCCTCCCCAATAATGAGGTTGTGTGGCCTTTGCTTTCTCTTTCTTTTTTAGGAAGATTGTTAGTAGGTTGGATTGCCAGGCAATACGTTTATATCATCCAGCGCAAATAACCGCTGGTGGTTTATGCTATCTTCGAGAGAAAGTGCTTCATTTTTTTCTTAACAGTTCTATAATTAAGATAAGGTAAGCTGATTGGAAGCTAAGCAGGGTCAGACCTGGTTAGTGGTTGGCTAGGCAATCTCCAGAGAATAATTGGGTTGTAGGCTAAATTGGGCATTTTAATGCTTAAAAACATTTGCATTGCTGCTAAGAAATCTATGTGGCTGTGTCCGTAAAATCACTAGAAGTTGAACTCCACCTGAAGGAGATTATCTTTGCAAACCAGGGAGTAGCAGAACTAGGTAAATAAATCTGATCACATAAGGGGGGAGGGAATGGTGTTACATGACATCTGATACACTTTGGCTTTATTCTTCTCTGGGAGACACTTTGTGAGATGCAAAATTTGATGTAAATAAGCCACACTATGTTGATGTGTGAGATAGCTCTGGCAGGATCTGGGCACAATCTTGTTGCTGGTGGAGTTTTCTGAGTGTTTGCTTTTCCAGAAACTTCACCTATTCCATCACTGGGCTTGGCTTCAGTATCTGATGAGGTTGAAATTGCTGTGTGGGAGATTGGGTGTGCCAGCTTCTTCTTTCTTCTGGACACCTTTAGCATGTGGGTAAGAGCTCCTACTGCCATGTTCTATCCTCCACTGTCCTGCTTGTGATCAAGAAAGAAACCTGGAACAGAGTAGCATCTGGAAGTGACCCAGTCAAATAGAGGAATTGCTGTAAGGGGAAGGCTGCTTACAATATGTGTTCCTGCAAATGTTATTGGAACTGTTAGTAAACATGGGGCTGTCCTTGAGAAGTCTTAATTAGCCCAAAAGACTAAATTGCTTGAAATCACTTTCCAATGACCTTCTACTGACTTCTGATGTTTGCCTGCCTGAATTGTTCTTCTTTGTTCCTGTTGGCATGTAGGCTATACTTTTTCAGAAAGGCCTTGCTGAAAAATGAATGCTTTCTCTGGTTTGAATTATGTGCCTATGTTATGTAAACGCACATGAGCATTTTATGTAATGCAGCTCTGTACAAATCCAGCTTTTGTTAAATAGAAATCTTATGTCCTACCATGAAATATACTGTATATATACCAGAGCATTCAGTTCCAGGAGCACCCAGGTTAAGAGACAAAAATGCCCTCAGCCTTGAAGAAAGAATTGGAGAAGTAATTGAAGAGCCCTGGCCTTTGGCTGGTTTTTTTCCCTTCCTCCATAAATATCACTTGCAGGCAATGAGAAAGGTATAATAAACTAGAAGGGCATATCAATCCATAGTAGCAGATAATTCTTTCCTCCACCTCTACTGTTTTTGATGTTGGCTTATTAGACAGACTTCATAAGTGGTTGTATTGCTAATATTTCTGGGAGCGTCCACCAAGCTATGAAAGCTAGCCTGTCAAGGACATAACCCACTCCTCTAGAGAGCCCAAATTTGCATTATTGGATATTAGGACTGCTGATGGCAAGACTCTGATCTAAACAGATGCTGATCAAAAAGAAATTGATTCAGTGACAATAACTGAAAACTGATGTCCCAAATGCCTTTCATTGTTTCTCTGCTTTAGAAAGAGTTGAGACCTCGTCTCTGCCAGATGAAGAAGGGCCCCAATGGATACGGGTTCAACCTCCACAGTGATAAGACAAAACCAGGCCAATACGTCCGGGCTGTGGATCCAGATTCTCCAGCTGAAGCTTCAGGGTTGCGGCCTCAAGACCGTATCATTGAGGTATGTATTGGGGGTGGGTGGGGGGTGCACTGTTTGTTGCACATTAATTAACATTTGACTAACCTAGACACTGTCTTCTCAAAGAGAAGTGATTAAATGGAAGTTGTGATCCAAGAGTTGTGCCAGCTTAGCCATTTCTGGGCTTTTTAAAATCACCTCGTACACCTCGCTTGTTTTTAAGCCAAATAAATTTGCTAGTGAACTTGGGGAATTAAAATACCCATTGTCTGATTTGAGAGTAATTATTGTTACCTAGTATTTCTATACCCTGCCATAAAGCATGTAACTGTGTCTTTTCCAAATGCCTTTACCTTGCAAATAAGTAGAATTCTCTTTCTTGTCTGAGACCATTTCCTTAAAGATCCTTGTAGACTATTTTAACATAAAGCAAGACCTTCGTTCCTGAGCTCCTTTCACGATTGCAATCTCACCTGGCAGCAGGGTTCACCTGGATACTTTTGGCATAGGAGCTCAGTGGATCCACCTCCGTGATGCTTGTTTAGAATCTTCAAATTGTCATCACTAATTACAACACCATCCAGCAAGGCATGTCCATGCCCTGAGGAATTTGCCAATTAAATTAGAGCATGGAAAAGCAATAAAAAGAAGATGTTGGGGGCAAAGGTAGCAGGGGAAGAATATGCTTATGATTTAAAAGAATATCCTTGAGTCTTAGCATTGGTTTCAGCATGAGCTTAAGCCTGAACGTCTTGATGGACAATGTCATAAGCACAATAGGATAGATTGGATGTTGATAACCCAGGCTCAGTTTCATGCCAAATAGCCTCTTTTAAAGATCAGAAGAGAAATGCCAATGGTAGGGAAGTTACGACCAAGTCTGGGAACCAAAGGCAAATAGATCTTCTGCACTGGGTCATTTCACAGAAAGGCTTTGGAAGGGCTAAGTTAAACAAAGATAATTTCTCCCCACTGTCCAGGGATTCGTAAAGGAGTGAGATTTTTCTGAAGCAGTCACCGTTGGATTGCACAATCAAAGCTGTCAGGCGTGCATGGCTAGAGATGAGGCTATGCAACACTGTAGATATGTGACATTTTATACAGACTCCCAACTACCCACTTGCATAGATGCCTTCATAGCATGAAATTCTGTTGCAGTCTTTAGGGAGAAATGAGCATGAAATGGCACTTTTTGGAGGATATGAGTTTAGCCAAATGGAGTAGAAGGTGAAGGCTAAGAAGCAATTCTCTATATTGTGCCAATGTATAAGCTAGGAAAGGGAGAGAGATAAACATATACAGCTTATACTGTGTGTAAGTTTACAGACTCTTTAGTATTTCACTCCTATAAAAAGATAAGCCTAAGGCCAAAGGTTCCATAGCCCATTATTTTTATGCATATTATTTTTACCCTAAAGTGTGCTTAGTTTAGGCTTCTACGGATCAACTGCACAGAAAGGAGATCTAGCAACTAGGTTATTTGTCACTTCAGTATGTCATGAAACCAGGTCTGGGCAGTCTTGATTGGTCGGTGTTGTGGGAGCCCTGGGTATGTCCTTTGTGTTACATGTGTTGTTTTGCATGTGCCCAGTCATAAAGCCTTTGGGGCCCTAGAGGCATTCTGGTAAATAAAGATGATGATAGAGTTGGTACTTGCTGTGCAGCATGCCAGCTATGCTTCTATTATGTTTTAATTAAAAGATCCTTTAAAGCAAAATAAGAAGTTTGCCAACACAGAGGGAGGTGTCCGAAAGATGCTGGTGCTCACAAACTCTATATTGCTGGCCCTGAATTGAATTATCAAGCCAGCTTTGTAAATGAACGGGGGTGGGTGGGGAGGGCAAGGGAAGTCGGGCTGGGCAGAGCAGTGCTGCAGCATCATGATGTGGGCCCCATCCCTTTCCTCCATGCATTGCAATGTTGCATGTACTGTATGCTCCCAAAGGGGGAGGTCATCTTCATTCTGAAAAAAGCAGCAAGTTGCTATAGATCAGGGGTCCCAAACCCCCAGGCCACATCCCAGTACCGGGCCGTGGACACGCTTGCTCACGGAAGCGGTGAGCAAGCGTTTCACTTGCGCCAGCAGCAGGCAAGTACATGCGTGCAGCTCCATTTGCGTGAGCGGCAGGCGTGTGTGCCCGCCCCCACGCAAATGGAGCTGCACGCGCACTTGCCACTTGTGCGGAACCATCCCTTCTTCCCCCCCTGCCGGTCTGCAAAGCCAGAAAGATTGGGAACCGCTGCTATAGATGCCTATTTTGTGGGAAACAAAACAGGAAACCTTTTAGCTCAAAGTGAAATTAATGTAAGGCTTGTAATATGCAAGTCATATACCCATATGTGGGTGCGTTTTGTACTTTCTTTTAAAACTACCTTGAGTGTAAAATTACCGTATTTATAAAGATCATAAAGGTAGGATAAAAGTAAGAATAGAATAGAATAGAATAGAATTCTTTATTGGCCAAGTGTGATTGGACACACAAGGAATTTGTCTTTGGTGCATATGCTCTCAGTGTACATAGAAAGACAAGATACATTCATCAAGAATCATAAGATACAACACCTAATGATGGTCATAGGGTACAAATAAGCAATCAGGAAACAATCAATATTAATATTAATATAAATTGTAATGAATAAATAAATACAGCCGAGTTTCTTATTCTCTGCTGTTAAGTCATACTGACTAATAAGAATGACTTAAGAATAGTGAGCAAGAGTAATGGCATCAACTAAAGGTCAGAGCTGGGAGTATCCACTTTCAGTCTAATTAAAATTCTGATACATGTTGTAATTTATTTTTTATGATTTATAGATTGCCTTTCAGCATATGTAGAGTCAGGTTTATACTGCTGTTGCTGCAATCTAGCCATATCCATTCCTGGCCTGTTTGCTGTGTTACACAAGGCACTTCTCTTTTAAGATAACAACCACAATGTGGCCTTATATTCTTGGTCAAAATAGTCCCTGACCATATTTGTTAAGAAATTCAGAAACCACAAACATGGTATTTTTGAATGATAATATTATCTGCAGCAGAATTTAATGGCCATATTTCCTTCCTCCTTGAACCTTCAGATAGGGCAAAATTGGGCTGGTCTCAATACAGAGCAGTGTTATGTTTTTGCTAGGCTGACTTTCTGAGCAATGGAAATTTAAAGTAATCCAGTGACCATTTTTAGTTTTGTGGAAATGGTAAGGAATCATGGATGGTTCCTACTGAAAGGCCTACCGCCAGAGGTAATAGCCCTCATAAAGATCCTAAGATCATAGAGCTGCTCTTGAATGACACTATATGGGCACTGGGTTTGATAGACTGCATCTGTTGTTCTGATGTTCTCACCCTCTTGTGTGGACCCTTGCACTTCCTTGGAAACCTATGGGAGAATTTTCATTAGGAATGCTTGTGTTGTTGGACAACTTTTGGTAGAAATCTGTTTGTCCATCAAAAGTAACCTGGTCTTCAAGGATTTATGCTCCATGATCTTTTGTGAGGGATTAATGTCAGGTATAAGGAACTGGGTTTTAATAGAAATACAGTCCCTTGAAGATGGAGCAGAGCCATGATTTAGATCCAACTACTTCATGTTCACATGGAGGGCTAAATTTGGAAAGGCAGTGAAGCTCTAAAGCAGCCTTTCAGCTTGGCATTATTTTGCTCAAAAGGCAGAGTCATAACCCAAATATCCTTGTTCACAGAAAATGTTAAACATTAAAACACGCTGGTTAAGGATGTTGAGAATTATAGCTTGATACATTTGGAGGGTACAAGATTGAGGAAGATTGTTTGAGGGACATTTATGTCACCAAAGAAAAGAAAGGCCTTTACTACCCGTGTTTCCCTGAAAAGAAGACCCGGTCTTATTTTCTTTTGATCCCCGAAAAAATGGCTAGGGCTTCTTTTCAGGTGGGTCTCATTATTGACTTGCCTCGCCGTGGCGGCACCAACAGCCCTACCCAGCAGGAGCCCACTGCCGGCCCACTTCTGCGGCCACTTGCTGCCGCTCGCATGTGTCGCCTCCAGCCTCCGTTTCGCTGTCAGAGCCTTCCGGAAAGCCCTCTGCAATGAAGAAATGAGATCCAGATTGACGTGCGTGGCACCCCCTGGCTTCCGTTTCGCCATCAGAGGCCTTCCAGAAACCCCTCTGCAGCCGATAACAGATAACAGCTGTTATCGGCTGCAGAGGGCTTTCCAGAAGGAGGTCGGGGCGACGCACGCGTCAATCTGGATCTCATTTCTTGGTTGCAGAGGGCTTTCCGGAAGGCCGCTGATGACGAAATGGAGGCTGGGGTGCCATGCGCGTCAATCCGGAGCCCATTTCTCAGCTGCAGAGGGCTTTCCGGAAGGCTCTGACAGCAAAATGGAGGCCGGGGGCGATGCGTGCGAGCAGCGGCAAGCGGCCGCAGAAGAAGCGACTGCAGAAGAAGGTAAGGCAGGTGTCAGAGTGTGCGAGGCCTGGTAAGTAGGGCAGCTCCACCCCCCCATCCCCACCCTAGCTTAATTTTTACCTCGCCCCACCCCCTGCACCCTGGGGTGGGCGGGGTCTTAATTAGGGCTAATTTTGGGGGTAGGGCTTCATTTGAGCTCATGCATTCAAAAACATGATAGGGCTTCTTTTCGGGGTGGGTCTTGTTTTAGGGGAAACACGGTATATGTAATTTAGATAGTTAAACATAATTTCAAATGATAGAGTGCGACAGTTTTAAATATCCTATGACATTGGCAAAAGACTCAGCTGTGAGGATTCCTATTGCTTTTGTGGGAGACAGATCATAAGATACCATACAGTCCTATACTTGCTGTTGTTGTAGGGTGCTACTGATTGTTGTGGGGTGGACGCCAACATTTCTAAAGTCTCAATATTGTTTGGGTGCCTCCTGCCTGAATATGTGTTTCCTTGTTTGGGCTCAGAAACTTGTTTTTTTCCTGGCAGGTGAATGGGCAATGTATGGAAGGCAAGCAACACTCAGATGTTGTTTCAGCCATAAAGTCTGGTGGAGATGAGACCAAGCTGCTGGTAGTGGATAGTTTAACAGATGAATTCTTCCAAAAGTGCAAAGTCATCCCCTCTGAAGCACATCTGAAAGGTATGGCATCCGTTTGCTAAAGAAGATATTATTGTGGTTTGGGTGAGATTTCAAGAACAACTCCTTCCTAGACAGAGATGCTGTGAGTGTGTTTGAATGCAAGTGTGAGGCGAGCATGGGCCTACTGGATAGGCTAGCAAAGAGCCCCTGACACTTCTCATTTTCTGCCTTAGAGTCCTGTACCTTCTGTTGGAGGAGAACGGTGCGGTGTAGCTATGTCTCAGTCTTGAGTGGAAATAACTAATCTCACCAGAAACAAGACAGGAATTAGCAGTCCCTTTAAACATTAAATAAATCCCAGTAGTGTAGAATGGCCAGGAACAACGTGCTATGTGAACGTCCTCAATAGTTGGGGTTTTGGCATAAAAGAACTAAAAAGAAGTGGGAGCACGTCATTGGCTCATTCAGAAAGGAAGGGTTCATTGTTAAATGAGTTACAAGATGTTCTTCCATCTTTAGGAATGTAAGAAGCTGCTTAGTTTTGAATCGCCCTCTTGGTTTATTGAGCCCAGAATTATGGGTACAGACTGGTAGCTGCTGTCCATGGTTCTGGACAGCTTGCCCAGCCCTTCCTCAGGACAGTCCTGAAGGGACTGAAGTTAGATTTTTTTCTGTATTCAAACCATGTGCTGTACTATTGAGGGGTATATTTTCCCTCAATAGTAGAACAAACACACACACACACACACACACACACACACCAAATCTGGTTAATGTTTGCAAATGCTGGCCTGGTTCTACAGATAAATGAATGCTAAATGAATGTTAAATTTCGTATCAATGAAATTAAATGTTGGATATATAAGCCAGTAGGCCTGTCCTTGAAAAGCATGTATTGGTAACTGGGAGCTAATCTTGGGAATGCCTCGCTGCTTTCCATACAAATAAGAGTCTTTCTCTATCCTCCTTGCTCTCTACACCCAAACACAAAAATAGAATTTTCCTAAAAACCAGAAAGACATTTAAGCCATGCTGGTTTAAATGATTGTGATGAACTAGCACAAAGCACATTTGAGGCACATTAAGCTCTATACCAGAGGTCCCCAAACTTGGCAACTTTAAGACTTGTGGACTTCAACTCCCAGAATTCTCCAGCCAGCATAGCTTAAAAGTTGCCAAGTTTGGGGACCTCTGCTCTATACCCTTGCATGGGGTCCCCAGCATCCCAGCAATGAAAGGATAAAAAACCAAGAAGGCGAGAGACACATGCCAGCTCACCCTTTTCACATGCTCTTGGCGCTCAGATGTCAAATTAGAGCTTGTATTGTTGTTGAGATCTGCAGACAACAGGTTTGGGGCAGGGGCTGCTCAGGGAGTGTTGCTGCCAGAATTTTTGATTTGTGTTTTTTGGGGTCAACCATTTCTGGATTAAGCTGGCAGAGTCATTGTACCCCAGTTTTAATCTCTATTTCATCAAAGCAGCAGCAGCAAATGTCACACTGCCAACATTAACAGTGCATTCATGGGCATGGAGAGTACATATGACCTGCAGGTTGCCCATCCCTGCTCTAGATTCTGGCCTTTGAAATTTGGCCTTAGAGTTCATGCCTGGCATACAGTGAGGGCTTCCCAAATCGTCTATGTCCTGGAGGGGGAATTCCCTTTATCTCCTGAACAAGATTAAGATTAGTGGATGACTGTGGTGGAATCTGAACCTTTAAAAGATGTCCAAGGCATCATGTGTGTCATTCAGACAGATTTACAGATGGGGATCACAGATGGATACAGTAATAGAACTTTGATTCTGGCAATTACTTGCTTAGGCTTCTGTCCAGAATATATGGACAGAATATCTGGACAGTCTCTGTTTCTCTCTACACAGTGTAATTCTTGGATTAAAAACCTGTGGAAGGAAGGAAGGAAGGAAGGAAGGAAGGAAGGGAGGGAGGGAGGGAGGGAGAGAGAAAGAAAAAAGAAAGAAAGAAAGAAAGAAAGAAAGAAAGAAAGAAAGAGAAAAGAAAGAATAAAAGAAAGAAAGAAAGAAAGAAAAAAAAAAAAAAAGAAAGAAAGAAAAAAAAAAAATAAAGGAAAGGTAATGATTTAAAGAGACAGCGAAGAAAGAAAGAAAGAAAGAATGAAAGAAAGAAGGAAAGAAAGAAGGAAAGAAGGAAAGAAGGAAAGGAAAGGAAAGGAAAGGAAAGGAAAGGAAAGGAAAGGAAAGGAAGAAGAAAGGAGTTTTTCTAAGGGAGGATCCTCGTATGAAAATCTCTTATAGGTAGCCCTCAATTTATGAGAACAATTGAGCTCGAAATCTCTGTTGCTAAGCAAGACATTTGTTAAGTGAGTTTTGCCCCATTTTATGACCTTTCTTGTCAAAGTTGTTAAGTGAATCACTGCAGTTGTTAAATTAGAAACATGGTTGTTAAGTGAATCTGGCTTCTCCATTGACTTTGCTTGCCAGAAGATTGCACCCCCCCCCCCCCGGGGACACTGCAACTGTCATCAATATGAGTCAGTTGCCAAGCGGCTGAATTTTGATCATGTGATCACGGGGATACTGCAACAGTTGTAAGTGTGAAAAATGGTCATAAGTCACTTTTGACAGCCCTTTTTTCAATGTCGTTGTAAATTTGAACGGTCCCCAAATGAACTGTTGTAAATCGAGGACTACCTTATACAAATGGATTGATTGACCTTGGGAAGGATTTTTGTTCTTGTGTGAACAAGTTGGGGCTATATGTATGTGCGGAGGCAGAAGAGATTGCTGTCCATTTTAACTGCACCATGAGTTCCGGCCCTTATTCCTCCTGTGTGAGGGCGCTTTTTCTAGCAAGACCACATTCTTCCTCTTATCAACCCACATAGATGGTTTTGTGTTTTTGTCTGCAGGAGACTTCATTTATGGAAGGGGCAGTAGAAATTGTTCCGTAATGCAAAAAGAATCCATATAGCCAGTATGTTCTATGTCCGTGATGGCGAACCTATGGCACGCATGCCACAGGTGGCACACGGAGCCATATCTGAGGGCACACAAGGCATTGCCCTATGTCAGCTCCAGCGCGCATGTGCGCACTGGCCAGCTGATTTTTGACCTTCTGGAGGGCGGGGGAGGCTGTTTTCACCCTCCCCAGGCTTCAGGAAAGCCTCCAGAGCCTGTGGATGGCAAAAAATGGACCGAACGGGCCTACCGGAAGGCCCATTGGGCCGTTCACCATCCACAGGCTCCGGAGGCTTTTCTGAAGCCCGGGGAGGGCGAAAAACAGCCCAACGGGCCTACCAGAAGTTCATTTCTGAACTTCCGGTAGGCCTGTTGGGCCCATTTTTCACCATCCACAGGCTCCGGAGGCTTTCCTGAAGCCTGGGGAGGGCGAAAAACGGCCTAACAGGCCTACCGGAAGTCTGGAGGCTTTAGTGAGGCCTGTGCGCATGCACGGGGGGGCAGCGCAGGTGGGTTATGCGTGCATGCATAGGGGAGAGGGCATTGCATTATGGGTAAGGGCACGCGCACGCGCGCTATTGTGGGCACACACATGCACGCTATCGTACGCGCACGCGCCCTTTTGGCACCCGAGCAAAAAAAGGTTCGCCATCACTGTTCTATGTAATCATTATATATTCTACTTCAAAGTTAATTGGGCAGGAAGATGTAATTCAGGGGACGAGATCTTTTTAATGGTGATTAAATAATGCCATAATAGAGGGCCTTACCATTAACTAAATAGTAACAGCTACCACAATGCATAATGAGGGAGATGCTTGGATCTTGAAGAGTGGCTAGGAGTGGCTTATTTTAACACATCGCCCAATCCATTTTCTTACGTGACATTATTAGAAACAATTAAATCCTTCATAAGTATGTGGCCGGGGTCAAATAAGTTTGGCATTCATATATAAGTGGAAACTATTTTCTGGTACTTGGAAAAAGTAGGTTTCTAGGTTAAACATAATTTTTATGATCACAGTAATCTAGTTTTTAAAGAAAGAACATCTGGGGGAAAGCATCTGTCTGTTCTGACCTAGGCTTCCTGATAAATAATATCGCACACACGGAGTCCCAAAAACCTCTTTTTATTTAAACGGCTGTGAATTCTGTTCATTCCCAGCCGTAATAAGTTCCAAAAAAGATTAATTAGTCCGACAGAAGTCTTTCGGAAGAAGGCTGATATCGCCAACCTTTATCTCTTTTGACACGCTGCCAAAGACCTAATTGGCAAGGAGCTTTGCAAGGCCAAACAGAACACGGAGTCAGAACTGAAAATGCTGAGACATGAATTGAACCAAGTTGCTTCCTGCAACGAGCACATCCGTTTGCTCCACTTTTATATCCTATGGGAGGGGCCAATCATCTCCAAGCCTTACTCCCGAGTAGTCCTTTTCCTCCGTAACTGTTCTTGCCTTCTGGCAGCTCTGTGCATGTGCGCATTGGGAACAGGCTCCCCCTGTTCCTCTGCCTCGCTCATGTCAGCCTCTGGAGGCTCTGGAGTCAGCACAGACCTCCCAGATGGCCCGGGCTGGATCTCTGGCTCTGGCACCGAGCCTTCTCCAGACTCCAGGCCTGGCCCATGTTCCTCCCCAGCCTTCTCACTATCCGACTCTGCTGCCAGCTCCGCAGGCCGCTGGCGGACCACAACACTGTCCTGGGCTTGATGGAAGAGTCTCTTGTGCATGCTCTGTGTTGGGAAGAAAGGAACTGGATCAGCAATCCAATCACACTGGAAATGTCAGGATTTAAGAACTATCTCTAGTAGGGCAGGTATAAGACGCCATGATTCCACTTCACAAGGCTCAAGGAAAGGACCACCCCAAGTCCCTCTGTTCCATAGAGAGAGGAATACAGAGTAGTTTTGCAAGAGGGAAGAGACCAAAGAGAAGAGTCCTCCGATGCCAGATCATTGAATCAGAGGAGTGAGGCATGGGGAAAGAAAAAGCTATGCATTACGGTATTGATATCTGACCTTCAGACCTTCAGGGACCTTCCAACAAGCAGCCTTTTGCCAAATAAAATGTTCTGTTTTGCTCAATAGCTCTGAGATGAAAAGGCACAACAGCACTGAGTCACCTAATTACTAAATTATTTAAATGACTTTCAAAGGCTAATTATTGGTTTTTAAGAACCTGAGCAGTTCTACACCTCTTAGTTTGCATGGCTGTCTAGCACTGAGTCAGTATGTAGAACTATCTTCCAATTTAACATATGGGACATGTATTTCACTTCTGATTTGTACTAGGATCTAATTAATGACCAATCGTCACATTAAACATTGTCTCTCGGCAAGAAAGTTCTCATTGAGAATCCAGATTGGGGAAGGTTCATAAGGCAGGAATAGTCCAAGAAAGAAGAGCTTCCTATTTTATGATTCCCTGGACCAAAGCTGACCTTTGTTACACAATTCATTCACTTACTTTAGAGCACTACAGAGCTGGAGATGTTGTTGCTCTGTATTGAATTAAGGTTTTCAAGAGCTTGATCTCTCTCCATGTGATGCATCCTCAAATTGACATCTTTTATACAACATCTTTTTGAATTTGGATTGCCTGCTTTGGGATCCCATGAAGGAATAGTTATGGCTGGCAGAAGGAGGGAAACATTTCTGGAGCATCAGTGGGACAGGATCAGTTACCTAAGAAAGAGGAACAGTGCTCTCTGGAATCTCTTAATCTATTTAAGCATTCCTCTTTTAAATAGAATTTGTTGCTTGTTAGCAGGTGGCAGCACCTGGTTGATTTGGATTGTTCTAACAAGGTAAGCAAGGTTCGGTCTTGGTTGGTCCTTGGCTAGGAAACCACCAGGAAATCCCTTGGCCGAGAAGTTGAAGAATCATCCTAGAAAAAGGCAACCCATAAGATTGCCAAGACAACTGACTCCCTAAATCAGCCATGAGTAGACCATAGAAATAAACCATATTTACATATTTACACACATTCAAAAGAGACAACAAAAAGCTAAGGATGGGCTGCAAGTCTACAACACATTCCTTCTCAGATGAAGAGGGAATAGCACTAGACAAACACTCAGATGAAGAGGGAATAGCACTAGACTAGACAAACAATCAAGCAGTAAACAACAGCCTAATCAAGAAACTACCAGGGAGAAAAACACACACCCAGCAACACTGACAGGGCAAAACTCCTGCATATAAACAGGGAGTAAACCTCACACTCACCAGCATGATGATGTTCTCTAGTTGGGTAACAAAATGTCTGCAAGCAAAGAATCAAGCTCAGAGAGCACCAAGGATTACACAGTTCAACCCTGAGCTGCAGATAGTCTCTACTATAGGACAGATGAATATATCGTATTTTTCAGAGTATAAGACGCACTTCCCCCCCCTAAAAGAGGGTGGAAATGTTGGTGCGTCTTATACACCGAATACAGCCATTTATGGCCTCCCAAAGCCCCGCCCCGCGTGAAAACGGGTGCGCAGATGGTTTGGAAGGTCTGCAGAGTGCTCCTGGGGGCTAGGGGAGGGCAAAAATGCCCCCGTTTTTACAAAAAATGGGCAAAAAACAGCCCGTTGTTCACAAAAACGGGGTGTGCAGAGGGTTTGGGAGGTCTGCAGAGTGCTCCTGGGGGTTGGGGGAGGGCAAAAACTTTTTTTTTCTTACTTACCTCTTCGAAATCTTGGTGCATCTTATAGTCCGAAAAGTACAGTAAATATAAAGTATTAGCATTTGGAAAAGTATCTAAATGGTTAAAGAGAAGTTCTCATCTTCAGACACAATATCCGTAGAGCAATTTCTAATGCACAAAGCAGCAAAACCTATTTGAAAGTATCAGTGGTGCCAGATGGAATAAGCTCAAGTCAAGCACAGAAGAGTGTATGCATGGTGATGTTGAAATTCCCTTCCTAGTTCCATCTTACTGCTCTGGAGATGGACGGGATGGGCTGCAAGGGAGATTGTCTGTAACCTTAGGCTGTGCTTGCCAATTGCCTAGAGCTCAAGCAACAGATTGCTAAGGAGCAACCTGAGTGAGCTTCTGAAAGTTCTGGATTCTTCCCAAAGGTTTTTTGTTTCCCCTTTTTCCAGGGGCATAGAGTGTTTAAGCTCTGTGTCTATTGCAAACCTTGTTCTTAATGTCCCAAAGGTGCTTTTTCCAAAAGACAACTAGACTTTCTTGTTTTTTTTTCCTTTGAAAATATTTCACTTCTCATCCAAGAAGCTTCTTCAGTTCTAACAGTTCTCCAGTCAAAACTGAAGAAGCTACTTGGATAAGAAGTGAAACATTTTCAAAGAAAAAAAAACCAAGAAAGTCCAGTTGCTTTCTGGAAAAAGCACCCTTGGGACAACCATGACAGAGGTGGGTTCCTCCCAGTTCACACTGGTTCTATAGAACTGGTAGTAAACCGGTGGTGACGTCACAGAGCCGGTTCTTTTGGTGCCGGTCCGTGGACGCCACCATCTTTTATTTTGAAATTATTATTTTTTTGAATTTTTTTTGAATTTTTTTTTTGGAATTTTTTGCTGGTTTTGCTTCTGCACATGCGCAGAAGATGAGTTTTCGGCACTGCGCATGCGCAGCCACGCACGCGAAGTGCGGCTGCGCAGTGTAGCATGGCCGTGTGGCATGCAATGCGTGCGCAGCCACGTGGCATGGGAGGAAGCGAACAGGCGGCGAGGTAAGTTAGAACCCACCCCTAAACCATGACCTAAATAATTGAGAATCTTCATAGACACTTTGTTCCTAATCTTAGTCCCTTGTTCCTCTCTGTGTAAGGAGCCCTTCTCAAGCTATCCATATTTGGATCACAATCCAGGTTCACACATTCATGCCTTCTGATGTAGGACCTCTGCATTTGCAGCAGCTTATATTGACTTTTCTTTCTTTCTTTCTTTCTTTCTTTCTTTCTTTCTTTCTTTCTTTCTTTCTTTCTTTCTTTCTTTCTTT
>QLTV01001134.1:441862-469629 GCA_003457575.1 Thermophis baileyi
CTCCCCCCCCTCTCTCCTTTCAAACGTCTATGCTGCCCATCTCACTGAGGTGACTCTATGCAACTTGACATCTGGGGAATGTACCTACAGAGGTGGCAATATTATTGCTGCTGTTTCTCTGGCTTGTGCCACAATGACTCTTGATGATATTGCAGTGCGACATGCAAGTCCCAAGGAGGTGGAAAGGAATCACAGTCTCTCTTAGCTGATAGCAACCCTGTGTCCAGCTGACGTTCTCTTTGTTCCTGAGAACTTGCCTATTCTGGATGGAGACTGTCTGCCCTTCTAGTTTGGCTCTGAGCTTTGTCTCACCTAAACCAGAGCCAAAACTGTACTTGGATTATGAAAGATGGCCATTTGTTTTACTTAAAGGTGTCCTAATATTTTGCAATTATGTGCAACATGCTATAATTGGAAGGGGAGCCAGGGCCTAAAGAGTTAGGCAGGCTTCCAGCTTGGTCTAGTTTTTTGTTTAAGGCAACATGGGGACATGTTTTTTCTCTCCTTCCCTGTAACAAAAGATTCATTGTTGTGGCACCAGGCACCAACTGCCATTTCCTTCAGTCCTTGTGCATTGTTTGTGTCTTTGGCAAATACACCTCAGAATTATCTCTGTGATTGTTGCTAAACCACAACTCCAACGCCAGCTAACTGCCTTTTCTTTTTCTTTGACGACAACACAGTATCCAAGCCAGAAAGAAACAGATTCTGCCTGCTGCTCTTATTTAATTTCTCAGCGAACATGGTTGAGACTTAGAGCTGGCCTTGAGTGAAAGTTGTTGCATTGGGGGGATGGGAATTTTTAGAAAGGGAGAGGAAGTAGATCAGGAAGCAGATATTTGGATCCGAAGTAGATGAGCACAAACAAGAGACTTTCTTCAGTTCTTGGACTGAGTACATAATTTCCACTGTGTCACTGGTGAAGATTTATTGACAGAATCTGGAGACTTGTGGAAACCAGTTGAACAACTGGGGCACCTTGGCTGAACTTTCAGGTGATGCCAAACGAGGATTACTGCAGAAGCCCTAATGGTCTGGTTCATATTTTACTTTTAAACCAAACGAAATGCAGCTCATTGTGACTTTCCCCACTGCTGAGCTAACATTTTTCTCTTCCTGTCTTGACTTGTGGTAACTTATGGTCATGTAAAATGGTGGCTCCCACTTCCACTCTGTGTCCTGGCTTTGAATCTGATCTGATTCCCCTGCCAGATGTCGGTCAGGGGGAGGAGTTAAATGACATGCATTACGCTGTTGCCGTGCAAGTGCCATTCCTTTCGTATGTCTGTTGTGACATCACCCACACAAAAAGGGACGTGGCTTATGTCGTGATTCTGGATCAGGTCCTCTGTTTGTGCCCTGGTTAAATGCAAGAGGGGGGGCAGCCTGTAGTGTAATATGTAAATCTGGCCACTGTGTTTGGTTTCATAGCAACCAGGTCTTAACAGGCCTCTTTGAATATATCACAAATTTAATTCAACAACTTGCTTTTGCAGTTTTCAAACTTTCCATTAAGGTACCATTCTGAATTTTGCAGATTGTTTTGCAGATTATTGGGTTTGTGAGTGTGTTCTTTCCCCCTCCCCCACCCAGTTAGCATTGAAGAATGCACAGAAAAGTTGCTTTAAACCAGATCAAGCCAGAGGTGGGTTCCTACCGGTTCTAACCGGTTCTTTAGAACCATTAGTAACTCGGCGATGACGTCACGGAGCCGGTTCCGTCGGTGTCTCCATGGGCGCCGCCATCTAATTTTTGCTTCTGCGCATGCGCAGAAGCTATTTTTTGATTGCTAAGCACACGCGCACACGGCGCGACCCTGAGAGAACCGACAGCAAAAGGATCCAGAACCCACCCCTGGATCAGGCCTCAGTCTGATGGAGAGTAACTGTCTTGCTTAGCAGTGGCTCTCCATGCAGAATTCCCCATCCTTTGCTACTTCACCCTTTTCCTGGAAATGCCAGGAACAGTACCTGGATCCTCCAGCATGCAAAGCAGGTGTTGCACCACAGACTTGAGCTCTAGACCCTGAGTCACTTCCTCTAACGACTTTCCAAGAGTTGAACTCAATTTGTGAAACAGCTAATTATTCCGCCACGGTTTTTCTTTTGATTTAATTCCATAAAACAATAAGGCCAGCGGTTGAAAAGTGTCAAACGTTAGATCTCAAATATTTGAATCAGATGCAAAAGAAGAGAAAAATATTAATACTGTAAAGGAATACTAACTCTGCGAGCGCATAGAGGATGTTCAGAGGAAGATTTAGGTTACAGCAGCATATCTGATAAAAGACTAGACAGAGTTAAGCAAGAAAAATCTTGGGGCAGGGACAGAGGATTTGGCATCAGCAGTTACTTAGAAGAAGTGAAAAAAAGATGACTGCAAAGATCTCAAGATTTATGGTGTATGTAAATAGCTCCTATTCTTACATAAGGTTGGCTTATATTCATGAACCTTTTGAAGTTTACNTTTTTTTTATTTGTCTTCCTTTTTTTCAACACCTTTTCATTTTTTTTGGGGGGGGGGGGGGGGAAACCAAAGCGAAACACAACTTGCAGAAATAAAATAATCTGCAATAGTAGGTTCTCTTTCATCGTTGCATTATTAACAACTATGTGGTTGAGTTTTAGAACTGCTGTCAGACAGTCATTTCTGGTCAAAATAGCCTTGGTAATAAAGCTGAAATCCAAATCTTCGGGCATGCAAGTCTTGTGAAAGGTTTGCCAGGTATACACCTGCCCATCTCAAATCATTGCCCTACACCTTAGCCTTTTAGATGGCTGCTATCAACCCCAAGAAAGCTTGGGGAAATGGATAGAAATTAATATGTTGCTGCTATTGCTCCACAGCAGAATGCCGTTCACTCACCTGTCACTGCATTAAAGCAGCTCTTCCTATTCTCACTTTTGGGGTACCCCATGAGGTGTGCAGTAAAAGCATGAATGGCACAGTGACAGCAAGGTGAGATTGTGCTAGGGAGAATTGTGCTTGGTCTACATTCCGTGGCTCATGATATACCTCTTCAGTTTGTGCCCTGCCCCACATGTTTTCTATAAAATTACAGAAAAAGTTCTGCATAAAATCCATGAAATTCCATGCATTTATTTGTTACAGTTGGTTAAAATTGCAGTGTGCAATTACACACTCCAGAAATTTGAGTGTGTTGGACGCGTGAAATGGGAGAGTCTATTCCATGTTAGGTTGGGGGAATATGGATTTGCTACAATGTTCACTGGGTGATCTCAGTGATCTCTCTCACCACAGCTTGCTTTCCAGAGTTTCTATGAAAATAACACAAAGGCAGGAGTAAAACCACACTTGTTCCCAGTTCCTCCTTGAAGGCAGCTGTGCTATAATTGAAAATGTAGCAAATCTCTATGTAGGCAGGAATAATTGCATCGGTGTTTCAATCTGATCACCTGACTATTGGGCAATTGAGAAGGGAAAATGCCTGTGGCCGATACTGCCTAGATGGTTTTGCAATTCACGCCTACCTGTATGGCATGTAGGCCAGAGGCGGTGCTGGTACTATTTGCCTAACACAAAATTCTGAGAGATTGTAATGGTGCAAGGCACTCACTGAAAACCATACACACTGGGCCAGTTTTGGAGGGATCTAAGAGCCAAATGGATGTTTTAAGCAACTGGAAGGCACTAATTTGACCTTAACCCCTAATAGTCCCCATGTAAGGTACCTTGGGTCCCTGGATAAAAGTGTGCAGGGGAATATATAACTATCCATCCATCCATCCAGTACGTATGTACATACATACATACATACATACATACATACATACATTACATACATACATACATACATACAATAAACTGTATAACAGTGATCACCTATCCAATCTGGTGATGTCAAATATTATCTGTCCTGCTCCTTAACCAATTCCCAAAGACAAAAAAGTTGTCAATTTTTGCCATATGTTGGATCTGCTCTGTGGAAGTGACTGCAGAGAAGGGTGTGTTTCTTTACGTGTGTGTGTGTGTGTGTGTGTGTGTGTGAGAGAGAGAGAGAGAGAGAGAGAGAGAGAGAGAGAGAGAGAGAGAAAGAAAGAAAGAAAGAAAGAAAGAAAGAAAGAAAGAAAGAAAGAAAGAAAGAAAGAAAGAAAGAAAGAAAGAAAGAAAGAAAAAGAAAGGGTTCTGATGATGGGATATATTTATGTAGCAAAATTGGGAGATCCCAGAGGAAGCAATGATCCTTGAGTCAACCTGTTAGTGGTTACGGGATATGCTAAGTAGTATTGTAATGTTTTGTAGAAATCCTGCTAGAAGAAATAAAACTTACTCACTTCCTTTTTTGTTTGTTCTGTTCTTTCTCCCCCTTAGGTCTTTTACCAGAACCAGTTGCCAATGGTGATGTGGAGAAGGTAAAAATTACTGCCAATCACATGGTTCCTTGATAGATGTGTTAGAGCCAACATTCAACATTGCAGATTCCTCTGCTCTACACGTGTTGTTGTTATTGGTGGTGGTGGGAGCATCAACAGATTCCTGAACAACTCTCATGCTTTCTGAGTCTACATTGTTAGGAAATTTTAACTGGCCCTAGTTTTCCAATACATTCACACCGGAGATAATACAGAAGCATTACACGTGCCAAGATTGTCTTCAAATAGTTGTAAGATATTTTCTTTCTCCCTGTTTTTTTTTTTAAACCTTCCCTGTACAAACTGCTCAGAGCAGCCCTTGGCTGGCTGCCAGATCAAAAGGGTGAACTCTTCCTAAATTGGTAAAGGAAGGTGGGCTGTGAAATCATTGCTCTTGATGTTCCTGTAGAGAAAAGCAGTCTGAGGAGAGGGAGGGCCGATGCCTTGGAAGGCCTGTCACTCAGAGCCTGCCTCTTGTCACTGAATAGAATGGCCCATTCTTCACCCGATGGGTGGAATCTCACATCTTTTAAAAGGCCAAGTTACTTCCAGTCTGCTTTGAAAAAACAAAGCCTAATTAAAGTCGGAGAAGAAAGAAAACCTCATTAGAAACTTTTTTTTTTAAAGGGCTGGGCTTTTTTTAAACATTTGAATATACAATTCAGAGACAGAATGAGGATGTTGCCAGACTATGGGTAAACAGGATAGATATGTCATTCAATGTCATTTTTTCCCTAGTTGGTCTGAATGTTAATTGCAAGCCAATAGTTGTTGTTCTGCTCCACAGATGAATAAGTCCTGCCATATGATGTAATGCAATAATCACTTTCAGAATCATTTCATATACCTCTATAGAACGAATATAGAAGTATATTTATTTATATTTATATTCATTTATTTATATCTCACATTTTTGAACCACCCATCTCACTCAGAGAGAGAGACTCTTGTTTTAAAAGACTCTGAAATGCAAATATTCCTTGGGGCAACATTTCAACAGAATTCAAGATTCAAGATCTTTCAGTCTTTCAATTTTCCTCTTTCCCAGAAATTCCTCTCCCAATTTGTCCAGCTTATCTCTTTCCCAGAAATTTCAAAGTTTAATAAAACCTCAATACATGCATAGCATTTTACCAAAAACAGACTGGTGAAATTGTGTACATAAGCTGAAATTTGGTGCTAAGGCTGCTGCAAGGAGTTTTTAATGAACTATTTGCTTATCATTCAAATCTGGAGAAATTGTGGTTAGTCTTAACTATATTTAGTGGAAACAAGCAAGACTGGCTTGCTTTTTCTAATCATGAATCATAGTTTAGAGTTTATGGTGGCATGATACTCTAATAAATAGGGGAAGCAGAAGAACTGGATGGGGAGTGGCTCATTGTAATAATACTTGGTCATGTTTAGCATCTGAATACAGTCACTGGTGTAAGAACAACTGAAGAAAATGCTCTCCGATGTGGATAACAAATTTATTGGTCCAAAGGCAAGCAACACGAAAGGGGAATTTGCTCTAACTTAGCTTGAGGAATTGTGCTGCTGGTGGTTTATTTGCTTCTTTCCAAAAAGCTGAACTGGCCAGTTGGTTTAAAAAAAAAGAGATGAAGTTAGCAGATGAGTAAAAGAATAGCTGCTGGGCATGGACTCATGGGATTGTCACCCCTTTTCAAGAATAATTTCTGTGGCATCCATTCTGTTTCACTTTCTAATTCTATATTGTTTCTAATGCCCTCCAAGTGATTGGTCAAAACAGAAAATATAGCCCACACAGCTTCCTTGTCAAATAAAGAAACATTCCCCTTACTAACAGTTCCCAGGGAAAGTGAGGATTTGCTACTACCCCCACAGCTCAGAATTGTACAAGAAAAGTTCTTTTGAATCAACTTGTTATCCTTGTATTGTATGTTAACAAGACTTTTTCTGGCCTTGTTGCCAGCAGCTCCGGGTAGAATTTAAATGAACCTTGATACAGCAAACAATGGTCTTCTTGGAGAAGAAAGAATGGACACAGTGTGTTTACTAGACAGACAGACTGACCAGTCCCTTCTGGGAAGCTACGGTGGGATAGCAGTTAACAATTCAGTTGGGAAATAGGACTATGATATCATCATGACTGGCTGGAAAGAAAGAAAACATTGCAATAAAATGTGTTCAGTTCCACTGCCTTTAATTTGAAATAATGCTGTGCCTACTACTTAAAGAGCCCTCTCCTGCCATTAAATTTTAAGGTTTTTTTTCTTTCTTGTTTCTAGGGGAACCTTAGAGATGAACAAACGGAGATTTATCCTGAAAGCCCTTCTAGTCCTGTGACCATGTCTCCTTCTTCAACTCTAAGTGAACCTTCCATTGAGGTATGAACACAGTCTGGGTGTAGTAGGCAAATGGGAGTGATGAGTGAGGTGGATCATCCAATGAGAGGTGTAGGTAAATATTCCTTTGACTGTCTCAAAGACCAGAAGGATGCCTATGGTACTATTTTGCAGTGATGGAGAAGCTGGGTCCCAGTTTGTTTGGTAGAAGAAACATTTTTCTCTTAATAAGATAGCACTAGCAATAGCACTTAGACTTATATACTGCTTCGTAGTGCTTTTACAGCCATCTCTAAGCGGTTTACAGAGTCAGCATATCGCCCCCAACAATTTGGGTCCTCATTTTACCAACCTTGGAAAGATGGAAGGCTGAGTCAACCTTGAACTGGTCAGGATCGAACTCCTAGTAGTGGGCAGAGTCAGCCTGCAATACTGCATTCTAACCACTGCACCACCATGGCTCAGTGATAACAAAACTTTTGCAGTTTCCTTTTGTGGCTGCTTGGAACGATTACATTGCCCATACTTTTTTTAAAAAATAGAGGTTTGTTAAATACTACTACTTTTTATTTGGTGAGAAATAGCTATTGGAGCTTTGGTAACAGATTAGGAACTGTAAGATGTTCCTGCTGAAAACAGTTGAAGGGAGTTGATTTGTTATTTGTACCCAACACTAATCTAAGGATCTAGTTGTGTCCAGGGAGAGTTATTATTAAAAAGGGGGGGACTAATATCCCCTTTGGCCATAAAGGAAATTTTATATTAGGCAGAGTCACCCCAGCCATTTCTGCATATATCCAGTGGAAAACCTCAAATGTGACATATTTTAATACTGTGTGAGTGTGGCTTTTGTGATCCCGAAAGTGGATGAGGCTGAATTCTGTGAATGCCTAAAAGAAAGTTATTTAGCCTAGCCTTACAGGCTTTTTCTGCAGGCTCCCAAAGTGGATTAGATCAGTGGTGAAATGTAATTTTTTTTTGCCACCAGTTCTGTGGGTGTGGCTTGGTGGTCGTGGCTTGGTGGGGGGGTCATGTAACTGGGTGGGCGTGGCCAATTTTTATTTATTTTTTGCGTTTTTAACTTTAAAAAGTTAAAAAAAAGTTCTGACGATCAGCTGGAGTTTCCCCAGGTTCGGGGCTAGCAGCCTCGCTGGAAGGTAAACCCCCCCCCACAAGCCTCACAGGCGGGCGCAGCCCCGCAGAGGAACCCACTGGGCCTCTCCGGTTCTTCGCTCGGCAGCCTCCCGGGCTCCGCCCTGCTCTTTTTCTCTTGCCCGCCGCATCCCGGAGAGAAAACGTCCGAGGCAAAAGTGGCTTTGGCGAGTCCGACGCGCATCCAGCCTGCGGAATGGAGCCTCTTGAACGCTAGGACCTGGCCACGGCACCTCAGGGTGAGGTGCCGCTGCCGCTGCTGCTTCCTCCGAGCCCCCCGCGTGCGGGTGGGCAGCTCGAATTACGTTGCCGAGCCCAGACCCTTTCACTGCGTCTGAGGAAGGGGAAGCAAGCTTCGTTTTCGGGATGGTCCCGCAGGCCGGATGCGCGTCGGACTCACCCAAAAGGCGAGCGAGCCTTGCCATGTCCCTCCAAAGCGGCTCCTCGGACAAGCGCAGCGGGTCTTTCTCCCCCCCCCCCCACCGCCAGCGTCGGCCTTACCTTCTGCTGCTGCTGCTATGGGGCTGAGAGTGGTGGTGGCGGCAGCAGCACCGCCGCTCCGGGATGGCAAGCGGATGTCCCGGGGCTGCTGCACATGCGCACTGCATTGAACTGCTGGCGCTCCAGCATGACATCAGGCTGGCCGGGATAGGGCCAAAGCGCAGGCGCCGCGGACTGGAAAGGGAGGCGAGCGGGTGGCCTCAGGCTGGGCTGCTCGCCAAGGCAGCGCGTCAAGGAGAAACGGGGATAGATCGAAGGCTGCACACTGCATGTGCAGCCCCGGGACATCTGCTTGCAGGGTGAGTGACCGGTGACCGGACGACCGGTTTGGGGGCGTGGCCAGCCAGCCGTCGCTACTGGTTCAGTGAACCAGGCCACATTTCCGATAACGGTTCTCCCAAACCGGTCCAAACCGGTAGCATTTCACCCCTGGATTAGATCCTTTTTGCAAATTATAGTGCTGTTGTGATCTTGCAGAACAACTTGGCATTGCTGTGTGGCTTAAACACTAAGACCAAACTGACTTTTACTTTGATTTCCTTTGATCAGCCTAAAGCTACCTGTGTTTAAAGTAATTTTTTTTAAAAATTAACAGTTTAATAGCAATCAATAGCTGTGTTTGCATGTTAAATGAAACATGAATTAGGGTTACAGTGACCTTTGAAAGGATGAGGGGAATTAAGATAGAGAGCGTTAACCAGTTTAGAATCATGGCTTATAGTCATGGTTGTGTGAGTTCCTGAACCCAGACAGAAAATGAAAAGAACAGTGACCCACCTCACTGCTCTCTGACCCTCCAGCCTGTGGTCACAGAGCAGGACAGCAGAAAGAGACCACAAGCACAACTGCTTCTGCTGCAGTGTTTCCATTGTCACTTGGCTGCTCCTTTTTTTCATAAGTTCACAATAAGTTCTGTACAATAAAAATTTAAAAAGTAACCTTTTTAAGGTTAATATTTTCCCATCCTGCAGTAAACCAAACTATTCCAGGCCCTTTAATACCAGGAGACGAAAATAATCTGCCTGCTAGGTGCCTTCATAGGCTTCATGCTCATGGCTACTCCAAACTAGAGAGAGTTGTGTCATGTAAATGCACCCAGTAATAAGTGTGTGCAATGGTGAAATCCAATTTTTTTTTACTATCGGTTCTGTGGGCGTGGCTTGGTGGGCGTGGCTTGGTAGGCGTGGCTTGGTGAGCGTGGCAGGGGAAGGATACTGCAAAATCTCCATTCCCACCCCACTCTGGGACCAGCCAGAGGTGGTATTTGCCCGTTCTCCAAACTACTAAAAATCTCCGCTACCGGTTCTCCAGAACCTGTCAGAACCTGCTGGATTTCACCCCTGAGTGTGTGGGCTTTGGGTCATGCATAAGGCAGAGGTTGTTTCAACAGAATAGCTGATAACTGTTGGGTACTCTATTGTCTGTTTTTGCACCCTTTCGTTCTTACAGCTGTACTCTCATGAGAAGGAGGACAAACTCAGCACCACATCTGATCCCATTCTTGACTTGGACATCCCACTGGCAGTAGCCAAAGAGCGCGCCCATCAGAAACGTACCAGCAAACGGGCACCACAAATGGACTGGAGCAAGAAAAATGAACTCTTTAGCAATCTGTGAAGCACCCCAAACCCCCGAGCAGGGAGGTGATGTAAGGGCAATATTGGAAAATCTGGCCAGATCATGCCTCCCCTTCCCCTTCTCCTACGCATTCCTGTCCCCTAGATACATTTCCTTGCCCTTCTTCTCTTCCCCTCCCTTTGCTTGGAAATAAATGTAGATGCAAGATCTTGTCTTGCCCTGGGTCACCTGAAAGGGCAAACACATGGCCTGATAATTCTGCCTGCACTATTTTGGAGAAGCAGTTGTATTTAAAGAGGATGATGAGACATTTTCATATACCTTCTATAAATAGCTTAAGCTAGCTTGTGGATGTGAATCCAAAATGAATTTGGTGTCTCTGTTGGATCTGTAGTAGAAGACACATACACATATCTATATATATAAAGAGAATGTATGCACAGGACAAGGATGTAATACGTCAGGTGCCACACTGAAAAGGGGGACAGTGTGATGCATAGCTGTACCGTAGGTCCATTAACTCTTAAGATAGCTGAAGTTAAACATCTAAAACCATTAATCCCTATAGATCTCGACTGGCGCTCTTCAGAGAAATCATGTTGGATGCTGATTGAATTATTCCAGACTATGTCCTATCAGGACTATAGTCTAAGCTTGCATAAAGTACTTTAATTCCTAATTTAATTACAAATGAACGTCCTTTTGTGGGGCAGTTCCTCTGTCCTCTTTTCAAGGATCTGCTTTGCTACGAGTGGAGAGAAACATTTCTGTTGCTCCATCGTCTTCTCTCTTTTTTGTAAAGACATTCCTGGATTGCCACTGCAAGAAAGGGCTTAGTAGGCAAGACCCAATACTTCTTGCTTCGTGCTTTGGAGGTTTCAAAGTGTGGGAAGAGGAATAATTGAAAGCTGTTGTAGCAGCGAGCCTGTGAGATTCACTTTCTTTTGGCCGGGGGATGTGGTAAGGAGTCGTACCTAATGCAGCAGTTGAAAGCACACAAGGATAATATCCTACACTCAATTTACTCCAGAAATGGAGCCAATCAGGGTTTTCAATAATCATGATTAATTAACAACTTACTGATAATAGTGTTTCATTTCTGGAATTGTTTTCTAATTATGGCTCATTTCCCTGTATCTGTGTATAGTATAAAAATCATTCCTCTTCCATAAATTTTTGTTTTGTTTTTGTTTTCCTTGATTAATGTTTGATGTCAAATGTAAGAGAATCTGTTTACTGGAGCAAAATGCTGCCTTGATTTTGTGTGCTTATTTAAAATTAAGGATTTTTTTTTTTTTTGGGAAAGCCACATACACAGGTCACAGTGTATGTGAAAGTTGAAGTCTGCATGAGATTAGCCAATCTCTCTAGTCTTATAACTTAACTTATAACCTTAACTGGGGTAGAGTGAGAGCTGTAAATCCAAGGCCAGCAGCTAGCTGATGTAATACAAATAACACACACACACACACACACACACACACACACACACACACAATATTTTTCCACTGTCCAAATAAGAATAGACAAGTTTCTGTCTCTGCCTGTTGGGCTGGATAATATAGCAGACTTCAGGATGATAGAAATTACCATCTTACCTGCAATTATTTTCTCTCCCCCCCCCCCCGCCAAATTAGGTGAGCAGAGCCATGTCAATACTCAACCAAAACTAAAAATAAGATTGGTACGGCAACAGGTAGGAGAAACTGGGCACCATCATCAACCTCTTTTTCAGCCTAGCTCTGTTTCTGGGGCTGGAGAGATGCATGACAGGATCTGCTTGTGCTTGAAACTAGAACCATAAGCCAATTTATATTCTATAAATTTCAAGGGTTCTGTTTGTAGAATGAAGTCTTGTTAAAACAAGCTATGCATTTAAGGCCAATGTGCCGCTCTTAGCCAGAAAGTTCAAGTAAGAAATTACGATTTTGCATTCATATTCATCAAGTGATACCGGTAAAAGTAGAGAAACAATTTGTCCACAAGACTGTCCTGCCTTTCATTTTCCATGTATTGTTTGCTGTCAAGTGTGATATAATGTGATTATCTCAAGTAGTTCCCAAATCAATGTTCTGGGCCTTGTACTTGGGAACCATTTTACAACAGGTAATCAGGCAAAGGCCAAAGAAGATTAAGAAAACAAAGGCTTTATTAAATGGCTCTCCCATTCTTCATTAAAGCCCACAAGGATCTTGCTTGATAAAGAGTTGACCAATCTTGATTTTTTTGGTGAAAGTTATTAAAAATCACTGAATGAGTGAGAGTGGGAGAGACTAAGTATCCACGTTTAGGATAGGTAGAGGTAAAGGCAGTTTACACGTGAATCCAAGATGGTTCCCAATTTAGGCACTGATCAGATTTAGGCTTGCTTGGTTTCAAAGATGTTTTGAAGTAGGCCATAAGGTTTGGGGAGTGCTTGGGGTTTGTTAACTTAATTATAAATCAGCTGATTGGTAGCACCCCATTGGCCCCAAAGGACTTTCCCGTGGGATGGTTGCCAGAGAAGCCATGGTAATATGTTGCTGCAAAAATAGCCAAGAACCTTATGTCACCTTAAAAGCCAACCTTTTTAATGCTTCTGTGACTTATTACTTACTTAATCAAATGCACAGTAATAAACCCATCATTTTTCTGATGAAGTGAACTTGGACTCCTTGGAAGTTTATGGCATAATCAGTTGATTACATTAATCTACCGGTGGGGCCTGCAATAAAATGTGAAGAGCTTCTGGGCACAGCTACTTTACTTAGCTTCCGTCCTGAACTCTTCATTTCAAAATATTTCCCTTTCAATTCCTGCTACTCAAGATCATGAACGGTAAACAGGATCCATCCTAGAGAGACTGTTTGAAGTATGTTTGCTTTTAGAGCTCTGAGTTTTCCTCCTCCTGATGAAAACGGTTTGTGCTTTGCAATTATTTTCTTTCGGAGAGCCTTGAAAACCCACCATCCTTATGTGTTCACGTAACATTAATATTGGCCTGAAAGAGAAGCCAGCAGATCCAGCTTTTCATGACATTGAGAATAGCTTGAGATGAGGCTTCTTATTACAAGTCAAACTGCTTTAGAAGGGCAAAGGGCAGGGCCCACTGATAGGTGGGGATGAGGGTAGATCATGAAGCAACACCAGATTCAAATCTTTCAAGAATTCCCCATGATGCCTTAATGGTTTTAAGTCAATCATCTCTTAGAAAGAATCACCCTATAATAGTTAAAATCTCCAAACTGTTTCCTTTTAACTAGGCCAGGCCTGATTATCCAGGGGGGTACAAGACATCTGCTGGACATCAGTTTTTGCGAACTATTTCCATTTTATTGTAGGGCGAGAGCTGTCACACAAATCTTAAGCCCGCTAATAATATAAAGAGTTTGGCCCATGTCAAATCAGCATTAGCATTTAATAGGCTGAAACCTGCTTTGTAATTCCTCAGTGTACCAGGTTGCTCAGCTAATTCATGTGTTCCCTGAAAACGATGTAATTTGCAGCACAATCATAGGCAAATTTAATGACTGAATAAATCCCATTGTGTACAGTACAGCTTATTCCCGGATAAGTAGATATTAAACTTTCTGCCTTTGCTTAACAAATCCTGCCAGACTTCTAAGTGCAATGTCCAATGTAGTGGAAACTGATAACAACTTACCTGCCATTTTTCTGTCAGTGAACTCCAGAGCATCAGGACTTCATTCATGCATCAATAATATATAAACAGCAGTGCAAACAAGAACTACGTCCAGAAACAGCTTTAGAAATGCTAGCCATATTCTGTTTTGGGGGGGGGGGGGGCAACGGGGTGAAACAGCTTTAGAAATGCTAGCCATATTCTGTTTTGGGGGGGGGGGGGACAACAGGTTTTGGCTTTTCACTCAAAGCCAGTACGTGGACGTTGGTTGTTTCTCTCAGAAAAGTCCTCATTCCGTCATGGTAGCTTTAAAGTGTTATTGTCAGGGCCACATCAATGTTTACTCCTCCTCCTCTCTGTCAGCATATGTCAGTGTGTTTTATGCTGCCCTGCTGACAAAACTCTAACGTACCTCAGTAAAGAAGCAAATAATCCTGTCTGCATAACTTAATTATGTTGCCATTTTTAAGGGCAGCACTCCTATCCAGTGTATGGGAGGGCGGGGAACAGGTGTCCATGAGATGGAAGCATTAGTTTCTGAGGTGCTTCACCCCTGTAAGTTCTCACTTGGTTTTTTTCTGAAGAAGAAAGAAGAATAAACCAGTCTACCTGTCTTCTGAAAGACTGGTAAATCTCTGTCTAAATGTAGTCCAGCTGATAGATTGGAGGTGGGGTGAAGGATGAAGTGGGAGGCATCTCACATTCCATTTTAAGAGAGTTCCTTCCCACTTTGTCCTGTCAGCCGGGCAAAGTTTTACCAGTCCTCTAGCAGACATGTTTTTTCTTCCTATCACTGGAGCTGGAATATTTTAGTCAATTTTATCCTAGCTTCCAAATAATCAAAAGCGATACATGCTCCAAGGTAGCAAAACAAGGAAGAAAGTAGGCAGGTTTCTCAATAGAAATCAAGTTTCTCTTCCAACTAATGCTAAAATGATCATGGTGGGTCATGTTCATTGGAGAGACAGAGTCTCTCAACTAACGTATAGGAGTTCACACAATCCAGTCTCTGATTATGTAATCACCAAGATTATGATTGAGAAGTTACGTATCATTTGTGCACCGAGCCTTGTGTGGGGAGAAGAAGGAAATGCTACTGTTTTGGAATATAAATGGCTGTACCCATGGTGAACTGGGGATGATATGGAGGCTACATCCTCTAAATTTGATTAGTGGGTCCAATCATTGTTGGAAATATGGAAAACATGAAACCGTGCATGGTGTGCAACAAATGAATTACTGGATATAAACACATGATAGAATGTTAAAGATGAATATTAACTGGAACTTTTTTTTTATTGAGACTTATGGATAGCCAGTTAAAAAAGACCTATGGAAGGTTGCTTTTGTATATAATAAATGCAGCAAGACTGTTGCATGCACAAAATGGAAAAACACCGAAATACCCACACTACAGGAATGGACCTGTGAAGATAATGGAATGAGTAGAAATGGCAAAATTGAACTGTTTGACCGGGGACAAGATAATGTACACTGTTATTAAAGATTTGAAACCTTTTGTGGACTTTTTACTGAGAATTGGGGGGGGGGGAAATGAACTGATTTGCTAATTTATGGATTTTCTGATTTAAAAAGGGCTGAATAATGGGAAGAAGAGAAATGTAATTTTAAAGAGGGAGGTGTGAAGATTGATTCTAACTGCTTTAAAGGAGATCAGGAATTGCTTCTTTGCATACTTTTCTTGTTTCTATCTTATTCTTTTCTCGTTTAAATTTGTTTTCTTCTTTAAATTTCATCTTATCTTTTATATCTGAGAAAACATTTTAATAAAATTATTATAAATGTGATTAGAGGGGTGTCTCCATGCCATGATTAGCAGGACATATGGAGAGCCTAAGACTTCTATATGCCTGAATATGAATGCAGTGAGCTGTGGTTACAACCTGGGGCTCTGCTTTGTTAGTGTTCAGAGACAAGCAAGCATAAGTAAAACCAGAGCTGCCACTTGACGATGGGAGGTTGGAAAGAGCTGCACTTACCAAGCCTGTTCTCACCCTATCTGGAGCTCTCCAAACACTCAGCTGAGTGTTGGTGATGAATATGAAACAGCCATAACTATAGCCACAACTGTTGTCTTCCCTCCCCCTCCTTCATAGCTGATTGCTAAATAATTCTTGCCTCCATTGTACCTCTGAATTTATGCATGGACTAATCAGGAATTAGAAACACAAATTTCCATATTATTAAAAAAAAATCACTCTTAAGGTAAGGCTTGGTCTTCTTGATATGTTGGATTCAGCATTTGTTGCAATCAGCATAAATTTTTCATCATGGCAAGGGTCAAATTGAAGGTCAAGCCTTATGGTTAAGTTGTTAAGTTACAGCTGATTTTCTAGTCTAGAATCAAATCTTTTCTGAGAACTTAATATTTATTTACAGAATAACAGAGTTGGAAGGGAACTTGGAAGTCTTCTAGTCCAATCCCCTGCTCAAGCAGGAGACCATATATGATTTCAGACAAGTGGCTGTTCAGTCTTTTCTTAAAAGCCTCCAGTGATGAAGCAACAACTTCTGAAGGCAAGCCGTTCCACTGGCTAATTGTTCTGTCAGGAAATTTCTCCTTAGTTCTAGGTTTGCTTCTCTCATTGATTGGTTTCCATCCATTGTTTCTGGTGCTTTGGAAAATAGATTGACCCCCTCTTCTTTATGGCATCCGCTCAAATTGGACTAAATTACACAATGGATGGATGAGAAGTTTGAAGCTATATCCACTGTGTTCTGTTTTTCCCTTCCTCATTTGCCTCTTCAGCAAGTGTAGGTCTTGAACCCACCAGCACCTAAAATGCTGAGTTGATGAAGGAAAGTGTTTTTGGGTCCCCAGCATAAGTTACAGAGTTTCCATCATAAGACTAAGACTGGGTCTACAAAGAGATCTTTGCCTATGAGACACTGAGGACAGCAGTTATCCAAATGTAGCTATGGTTCAGTGAACATGTGTTGCATCTCCTGGTTTATCAGCATGACCTCATGTGAAGCTCAGGAGTATAATTTAAAAGGAAGTAGATTGTGTTAGAAAAAACACATGTGCTTTCTTTCCTCAAATGTACTGAAGGACTCTCATTACTGCCAATGTCCTTTATTTCCATGTTCCTTCCATCTTTTAATTATATGTCCTACTTTTGACACATGACAGCATCTAACAGACCTTGTTGGAGCTCAGAAACTAAGCAAATTTTGGCCTAATTGCTACTTGGATGTGAGAAACTCAGGAAATACCCAGAGCTATAGACTACACTAGGAAACTGACAGATTATCCTTCAAAGAAAGCAATGACGAACCATTTCTGCACTGTTGCCAATAAACTTATAATGATACAGCCATGTGTTCAGACTTGACTCAAACAAGCCTTTACCTTCACAATCTTTGCAGAGGAATAAAATCAGAACACACTTTGATTATTTGCATCTGGGCACTAGAAATGAATTTACCGTAGTTTTAAAATATTCATGTCTAGTTGATAGTTCCTCTCTCTATCTCCCACACTTCTTAGCCAAACTAGCTTCTGTTCTGACCATCTCTTTTACAAATAACCCCGTTTTGAGCATCGGTATTTCTTTGCTTGTATGTCCTTTTCCACAGTGCAGTCTTCCATTCATTTCACAATAACAAAATGAGGATGTTTATCTAGAGTCTGCTGTTCAAACAATTTAATTTTTCTACTTTCCATTGGTTAGTGTTACAATAGCACATTTTTGTAAACTGCAAATCATCCTTCAAGTGAGAAGAGAGGGTTAACAACTTTAGTGAAGTTTTCAAATATTCTACAGACAGGAATTGCATCTCGCTCCATGGCTGCCCTCTTGCGGTCAGTCCTTGGCACAAGGGTCAGTGGATACAATTTGCTGCTCTACTGGCTTAAAGCAGGGATCACCCAGCTAGATCCTAAAAAGCATGCTATTGGGAATCACAGGTGAGCCTCAGTAACACCCAGCAAACTTAACTTGCAAATTCATTCATTCTTAATAAATCCTTCAATTTGGAAGATTTGGGTGATCGTTTTCCTCACCCTTGCTGTCAAGTATGGAGCTAAGGCAGGGGTGTCAAACTCGCGCTGTCACATCGTCACGTGACGTATCACAACTTTTTTTCCCCTTCGTTAAAATGGGGGTAGGCATGGCCAGCGTGTGACACATCTGGCCCGCGGGCCGTGAGTTTGACACCCCTGAGCTAAGGAATGATGTGATTTGAAACTACAGATTGCAAAATCACCAAAAGATTGCCAGTTCATCAGTACTGCTGGAAGATTATGGAAGTACTATGCATCTGAGGAGCACAAAATTATCATTTTAACAAAATTTAGTTGGAAAAAGTGCAACCAGTCTCCTCCTGAATTCTGGAAATAACGTCTAAGTAGATTGAGGAGAAGCAAGATAGCACTGCATTTTTTTTCTGCAAGAAAGTATTCTTTGGGGAAATCTTTTGGGAACTACGTAGGAGGTAAAGCTAAAGGAAACTGAGTTAGCTAGAGCCAAGAATAGGTGCAAGTAATTATTCTTATTTTGATTAATGGATTTTATTGAGTTCTAAATTTATATGCCATTCCTTGCAATGGCTCTAGGTGGCTTACCGGTATTTTAAAACCATTTTAAAATGACTGAAAGCAGCAGTGAAACTAAAAGCTTTGGAAAAAAACCACATAACTCTAATGAGCCTAGCAAAAAAAAGGTAGATGTTAAACTCCCCCCTTCTAAACCGCAGACAAGAGGTGGGGACTGGCTCAATTACAAAAGCAATTTATTCCATTTTTTTTCTGTCTGTTTTCCAGGCTGCAGAGAAAGGAAGCCAGCTCTTATCAGAAGCTTCACAGTTCTCTCGTATAAGTATGTCGCCCTTGCTTTATAGAGAACGGATTCTTCGCGATATATACTTTTATCCAATTAGCTAGTTACCTCTGTAGCTGGACATTTCATCTTGGTGGAAAACGACTTTATGACAGAGGTCTCCAACCTTGGCAACTTTATGATGTGTGGACTTCAATTCCCAGAATTTCTCAGCCAGCATGGCTGGCTGAGGAATTCTGGGAGTTGAAGTCCACAAGTTGTAGAGTTGCCATGGTTGGAGACCTCTGCTTTATGAGACTTAAAAGTAGCTCTTCTCGTCTTCTCATCTGGGAAGAACAGGCAGAGATTTGCTGCTGACGTGCAATGTCATTGATTCAGCTGAGAAAAGACAATCTTTTCTCAGCTGAATCAAAGAAAAGGCAGATCCTGGGATGAAAGGAGTCACCTCTTGAAAGTTGGCAACCGCCTCACTTTTATAGCCGTTTGCAGCATCCTGTGGTCACGTGACCATGATATGTGACATTTTTTTTGCTGGTTTCAAGCATTTATTTCCAGTTTACAACAAAAAAACCCCCACCTATTGGGGGAAATGGATTCATTTAACAACTGCAGCATTCACTTAATGACAATGGCATTCGCTGACTGACCACTGCAAAAACTGTCAAAAAAATTGGGTCTGGTCTTGTGATATCTTGACTGCAATGGCTTATGGCCGTAATTCCGGGCTCATTTACAGCCTTAAGTCGAGGACTATCTGTATTATCGCTACCCGATAGTACATTTTGTGTGTGTTACCTTGGTAACACTGCAGAGTAGCAGAAAACAAAAAGAAAACAAAAGGGAACCATAATTTGCATATGTTTTGCAAATGGAAATCAATCTGCTTAAAGGGACATTTAGAAATACTAATATTAAAATAGCAACATATCTCCCTGTGGGAAGGATGAGATCAGATGACCTGTATGTCAACTTATCCAGATGTTCTGGTCCAGGTCCAGATGCTAAATGTTGCCAGGCAACGTCAGCACCTGTGTCCTTCCTTTTTGCCCGTCTTTATGTTTTAACTGGATCTGGCTCAGACAGCTGTTCCAACAGAATAGGGCAAGGTGCCATTTTGCTGCCCTTTGAATGGCACACTGGAAGCCTCATTCTGTTAAGAAGGTGAGGTTACTTCAAAGTGAGGTCTCTGCTGGAGAGTCTAAAATATTGCTGATGGTCAGATGAAAACAGCCTTCTGGTCTTCTGGAGAACTGCACGAGGTGAAGTAGTGATGTCGCTGGAAAGAAAGTGGCCCAAAATTTTCAGCCTTAGGTACAAAGCCAAGAGGGTGACCTTGGGCCAGTCACTTTATCTCATCCCTCAGAAGGAGGCAATGGCAAACCACTTCTGACAAACCTGGCCAAGAAAACTGCAGGGACTTATTCCGGCAGTTTCGGGGAATCAGACACAATTGAGCAAAAGGGAAATGGGGAAGGGAGAGGCCTGTGCTCAGCTAGATGGCAGCAACTAGCCAACCTTGGCTGATTTCCATCTGATTAGTATTTGGATACCCTAAGAAAACATCACAAGTGTAGCTAGATTGGAGAATTGAAGAAAAATGATACCCTGGAAGAAGGCATATTATACTGTAGTTTCCCATGACAATTTAATAGGCAATTCTAATTGAAATGGAGTTGTGTCTGCTCCACAATCCTTCTAAAGCACTTTAAAGCTACTGCCTTCATTCCTGCTAACCTTCAAAGCAGGGGTCCTCAAACTTTTTAAACAGGGGGCCAATTCACGGTCCCTCAGACTGCTGGGGGGTCGGACCGGCTGGGTGGGCATGGCTAGGTGGTCATGTGACTGGGTGGGCGTGGCTAGGTCATGTGACTGCGTGGGTGTGGCCAATTTAACAGTCCATTAAACAATGCATACAAATTAAACTTTAATTTGTTTTGCTCCTGGGGGTGTTTTATTTGCTTTTGCATGTTGCTCTTTTGGTTGACTTTTCTTTTTACTAGATCATTTTTTTTGTTTTTTTGGAGTCTAGTGGTCCACTTCAGGAAACTCAGTTTTGCAGCAATTCTTCTCAGCCCCAAGGAGCTTACAATCAACAAGTCTCTCTCTCTCTCTCTCTCTCTCTCTCTCTCTCTCTCTCTCTCTCTCTCTCTCTCTCTCTCTCTCTTTCTGTCTGTCTCTCCCTCCCTCTGTCTCTCTCTCTCTCTCTGTGTCTCTCTCTGTGTCTCTATCTATCTTCTGGAGGCAGGGGAGGTGAAAAATGGGCCATTTTTGCCCATTTTTTGGCCGCCTGGAGCATCTGTGTGCCCCATTTTCACCTCCCCTGCCTCCAGAATGTCTCTGTAGGCCAAAAACAGGCAAAAACGGCCCATTTTCTGGCCAAAAATGGGCCGGTTTTGCCCATTTTTTGGCCTCCTGGGGCCTCTGTGTCAAAATTGTTGGCCTTACCTTTCAGTTCCAGCCCACGGGGCTTGCAAAGGTAAGCCCTGCGCTCGGCCGAAGGGTGGGTGGGGTGATGTGGGTGGGGCAGCCTTGTGGTCCTGCGCGAGCCGGATTAATGGCTTCGGTGGGCCGCATGTGGCCCGCGGGCCGTAGTTTGAGGACCCATGCTCCAAAGCATCCTCTGGGTTCTCCCAAGCCCTTCTCCTTCTATTCATCTTTAGCTTCAGCACTAAAGCAATTATGCTCAGTATATTTGAGTGCTAAACTCCAAGGGCTCGGTAACTTATTATGCAAAATTGTTTCTTCTTGTGTAACTAATTTTGTTGACTTGATAGATGTTACATTTTTGCCTATGATTAAGTTGCATGGATGAGAGAAGACACAGTATCTGAGTAGCCAGACTTGCCAGTAACTACTCCTTTGGGGAGGGAGGGAGGGAGGGAGGGAGGATATCCTAGGCCCCTTTATGGTTATAGTGGTGTGGCCTAATTCAGAATAGCAACCAAAGACTTGACTGCTTTCATTGATCAGTGGTTTTGCTAATTTTCTGTCCTTTTCTCAGGAAGGGTAGAATTGTGTGCCATCAGGGGTGGGCTTCAAAATTTTTAGCAAGGAGTTCTCTGCCCGGTTGCTGGGTGGGCATAGCCATGGTGGGTGTGGCCATGGTGGGCATGGCCTAGTCGGCCTCTTGTACCACGGCGGGGGGGGGGGCATTTTTGCCATCCCCAGGCTCCGGAGGCTTTCCTCAAGCCTCCGGGAGGGCGAAAACGGCCTCCCCAGGCTCCGGAGGCCCTCTGGAAACCGGTAGGCCCTTTTTTCACCCTCCCTGAGCTTCACACGCGCCCTGCACTTACCTGCATCCAAAATGGGCTGCGTGGGGACTTCTGGGAGGGGTGGGGCAGGCAGGGCCAGCCAGGAGTGGGATTTGGGGGTTCTCCGAACTGCACAGAATCTTAGCTAGAGGTTCTCCCGAACCCCTGCAAACCCCCAGCAGCCCACCCCTGTGTGCCATTGATTAAATAAGCAGCGTGGCAAAGCAAACAATATATAGCTTAGCTTTCCTCTGTTTTCTTAGAAATGTCTGTGGGGAACCTCTTTAGATTTGCAATAGTAGAAGAGCTTCCTTGTCCCTGGGCTTAAATACACTTTGCTGCATCCTTATTTACAAACGTTTGCCAGTTGGTTTTGCCACTGTACAAATATGTATAATCAATAAGAATCACACTCTCAGCTTTGAAGAATTTGGAATATCTTTGAATAGAAATAGAAAGTATATAGAGCATGAACGTGTGTAAGGTGCAAGGAGTTAAACATAAATATGCTGTATTTCTAACACAGTGACTACCCAAATTTATTTGCCATTCTTGTTTTTCTGTGAGCCTTTTATTATGAGTAATATTTTATTTGGGGGGGGTTGCTTCCCACAAAAGAAAGAAAGAAAGAAAGAAAGAAAGAAAGAAAGAAAGAAAGAAAGAAAGAAAGAAAGAAAGAAAGAAAGAAAGAAAGAAAGAAAGAAAGAAAGAAAGAAAGAAAAAGGAGGGAGGGAGGGAGGAGGGAGGAGGGAGGGAGGGAACACAAACCTGGATGACACTAGACACAGCTTCAGAGGATGCTTTGAAACAACAAAGCAAAGGCTGGAAGGGACCTCAGAGGTCATCTAGTCCAACCCCCTGCTCCCTGGCAAAATGGACTGCTAAATTGGCCGCACCCACCCAGTCACATGACAACCTGGGCACCCCCACCCAGTCACATGACCACATGGCCACGCCTACCCGAAGCCACACCTATCTGACCTCCATGCCACGCCCACAAAATAAGCCACGCCCACAGAACCGGCAGGGAAAAATTTCACATTTCACCCCTGGTTTAAGAGTGCTATTTAAGCCCAATAGCCCAAAGGGTAAAGGCTGATTGAGAACAATTACAGTATTTTGTACTTGTACATCATCTGCAAAAGTTGCAATCTTTCCAACTGCATGCAGCTGTAAGAGACATATACCTATCATCATAAAAGAATGAGAACCAACTGTCTTATAACCTACAAAAGACTTAGTGCCTGATTGCCTTTGGGGTGATCTTTAGCTACCACATTGAATCAAGATTAATCAAACAGTGCTAGGATCTGCTCATCACTAAGACTGGCCAGCCCTACCATTAGAACAGAGAAGTGACTGCCACAGGACACTGTTGTTGGCTGACATGGAAAAATAGCAAATTGATGAACTAGGTTAGCTTATGATTGCAAGTTTACTCAGGGGATTGGGAGAGGAGAGGGGCCAATGCACAAATAACTTGGTGGGTGTGGCATACGGTATCACTTTGACATGCATGAGGCAGTGAGTCCTATTGCTGCTATGTCTTATAGCCTGCAACTTAATCAAGAATAACTCCTGAGTAGTATGATGTATTTCCATTCTTCACGAGTGTAGGATGACATAAATCTGGAACAGTTCTCCAAATGGTGTGTGCACCTGTTTATATTCATGCAGGCAACCTTTCCAGTGCGTTTGGTTTTATTAAAGACATTTGTGATTAATTACTAAAAAACCCTCACATTTTTTAAAGTACCTAATAATAGAAGGATAAATCTTTGAAAGTAAAATGTTTCTATAGCACTTCTATCTTCTGCACATGCTCTGATGCAAATAACCTCTATTCTTCTCATGGTACGGGAGAAAATATTTTGTTTTAAAACTTTGTTACTCCCTAAATGTTCTATATTGATATTGGTCTGGGTAAAATTGGGCATCACTTTACACAGATAAAACTGAGAGTCCACTCTTTTGTCAGAGATCTGGGGAACTCTGTTAGAAAGATGGTCTCTTAATGTTTATTCTCTCAGCCCCGCAGAGAGATGAACCTCCTTAAATCACTCTTGCTGGTTTTTTCCTCCTCTCTTGGAAAAGAACAATAGCAGTGGAAAATCAGACTCCATGGGAACAATAACAAACTTTATTAAACAATGTTTGGGAGGCCTAAACAAAGGCCTTATAGGAACACCTGAATGCCAGCTATTAGGACAGGAGTAGGGACCTGAAATCATTTACATTAGTATAAGGATTTATGGGGCTATAGAAATAAGCAGATAAAACCTGGTTTGGAGTTGTCATGGCAACTTTTTTTAGTTGCTTATGGAACAACTTCCCATTGTTGCTGGGATCACAGGGAATGTGAGGCAGGGACTCTTGTCTTTCTAAAGGACAAATGGCAACACGGTAATTAATAGTCTGTTTTGCTTTCCTTATACAACCTCTGGTTTTCAGTTCTAATACGCACTGTGCTTGTATCTAATGCAAATGGAAGCACGAATGAGTTTCTTTAAGGTCCAGGCTCTGCCAATGGGCTTATAGACCTGGGATGTTGCTAGTTTAATATGGGCTGTTTAAATTTGTTGTGTTCCTCTACAGTAGGGGTGCCTTTGCAGAACTTGGAGGGGTACTTTGTGTCAGCATTCCAAGTAATGCACCCATTGAAAGCAGAACTCCGAGGCAGGTAGATTCCTCTAAGAACAGGTTTATTGGATACATCATATCGGCACAGCCAGTGAAAACCAACTCTGAAAGTTCCCGCGGTTTTCACCTAGTTAAAAGATTAATACTTCCCCCCTCCCCAGTGTCATCAGTCACATTGTCCAATGAATATGGCTGGCAGGCTCCTCTCCTCCTTCACCAGCCACCTGTTACGATGACCTCGGTTCCCACAGGAAAACTTTTTATTTTGACTGTAAGCTGGGCTATCTACTCCCCCCCTCCTTTCTCAAGCTTCGTGGCAACTGTGAGACAGGACAAGATGGCTTCAGCCAGGTTCGCTTCAGAGTTGACACTTTGATTCAACAAAATGTCAAACTATCTTGATGAAATCTGATGCCTTAGCCCAGTGATGGCGAACCTTTTTCTTCTTGCATGCCAAAAATGGGAGCGTGCGTGCGTGCTAGGGCGCACGTGTGCCAGCACAAAACCCCCCCACGCATGCTGCACTGCACATGTGCCCCCCATTGGGCTGTTTTTCCCCCTCCGGAGGCTTCAGGGAAGCCTCCTGAAGCCTGGGGAGGGTGAAAACGGCCTTCCCCAAGGCCAAAAATCAACTGGCCAGTACGCACATGTGCACTGGAGCTGACATAGGGCAACGCCTCGTGTGCCCTCAGATATGGCTCCGCGTGCCACCTGTGGCACGCGTGCCATAGGTTCGCCATCACGGCCTTAGCCAATCCCCAGCCGGCAATCTCCCGCTCTTGTAGGAGCCGGGCGTATAGCCAATCAGCAGCTGCCTCCCTCGTCACGTGGCCGCGCCAGATGCGACAAAATCTAGCATCAAAACACCAGTCTGGCATGGCCATACTACTTTGTTTAGATGAGACATGAATAATTTCTCAAGAGCAAAGTAGCTAGTTGGAGAAAATCAGTCTGGTTCAAATGGAGTAACTCACCATGCACTACTTTGAATGAAATCACTTTGATGACCTGAATAAACTGCAGCCAACCTGCATATTTTCAGTCCATAGGGTATGTGTGTGTGTGTGGGGGGGGTGTTTGTTGGATAGGGTTGGATTGAAAGCAACATGCAGGCATCAAATGGGTTGTGCTCCAAAGAAAATAGGTGGGTCCAAGAGACAAACTAAAATAGATTTAAGTTAATTAAAATAGAATATCATAGGAGTATTGTGAGAACAAAGAAGGTTTTCTTTTCTTTGTGAACAGACATCAGATATGGTAAAGAACTGTCCAGGCTCCTTGAAGTTCTGCACTGTTGCGCTAATTCAGATTGACTGCTGTGCACCCAAGTGAACTCATTTATTCAGAACTCAACATTCGCAACCAGTTTTGTTTACAGATTTGTCTATGAGGTCTTCAGAACTGTGCCTTCTCTGGGTAAATGGTTGTTTTTGGTAAATCTCACTGCAAAACTAGAAGAGTATTCTGAGATTGACCCCTTGTGGATTAGAACCTTGGCCATCTTGACTATTTCAACCTGCCTGGAAGATTATTTGTCCACTCCTGAGGACCGTCATAGTAAACCATTCCTTTAAGAAACACAGAAAACACACATACACTATCATCCCCATTACTTCATTTTTTAAAAAAAAGTTTGCAGCACCTGCTCAAGAAATTTTCTCTTAAGTCATCTGTTTCCTCAAATTATTACCAGCCAATTTCTAGCCTGTTGGTTTTAGGTACCTTAAAATAAAATAAAAAAACCTGCTGCTTAAGGGGCTTTGGGATCATCAGTCTAGATTTAAGTTTAAGTACCACTGTCTGTGATGATCTCCATATGGCAGGCGAGAAAACCCATCTGTTGTTCTTGCTGTAGTTAAGTCTATTGGCAGCATTAAATAAGATGATGGTGAGGAAACTCCAAGCGCTGGTTAGCGGGATGGCCAGGTTTGTTTATGTTCATAGATATATCTATATCTATATCTATATCTATATCTATATCTATATCTATATCTATATCTATATCTATATCTATATCTATATCTATATCTATATCTATATCTATATCTATATCTATATCTCTATATCTATATCTATATCTATATCATCTATATCTATATCTATATCTTTATCTACCTATATCGTGTGTGTGTGTGTGTGTGTGTGTGTGAGTGTACAGTCCTAAGCTGTACCTTTTTCCCAGCCTTTGAATCTCTTTACAGTCTTCTATTAAGTAGAAACTTGTTTTTCTGTTCCTTTTGCTTAGCCTCTCTACTCTGCCTTACTTCATGTTCAGAAATATCAATGATGCCTTTTTGCACAGGTTGTTTTTCTTTAATGAAGAACAAGGGATAGAAAAAATTATAATCTATCTATCTATCTATCTATCTATCTATCTATCTATCTATCTAATATCATAGTTACAATTCTATGTATCTAACACAATTAGTGTGTGTATGTGTGTGTGTATACATATACATACAATAATTGTGTTAAATAATTATACATAGAATTGTAACTATGATATATTATACCCTTTTCCTTTTGTTGCAATTTTTCCACTTAAAAATATTTACTTTGACAATGCATGGTTTTTTATCTTTGTGTTTTTTCCAATTCTCTGCCATTACTTTAAAAGAATAAAAGGATAAATTACAAAAAAGAGAGAAGGCCTTTGGTTTTGGGTGCTGTCAAGGTAATGATCTAAGTCATTAATAGAGAAACAGATCAAGGATACAAGTCAACTTTTGCTGGCAACAACACCTTGGCGATCTTTGGTAGATATTCACATGGGCAAAAAAATTCCCATTTGCAGTGGAAGTAGCTGATCAATATACTTGATAAGGTGGAACCCCTGATGCATATCTTTCAGGTATTTCTCTATCCCTTTTCTCTTCTTAGAACTACTGGGAGAAAGCTGAAAAAATAGTCTAGCATCCAGTTATTACAGGGCGTTTTCTACCTGGTTTAAATTAATCTGTGAGAATTGTTATTTATGTTTTCATACACAACTAAGCCAGGGGTGGGTTCTAAATGGTTTTACTACTGGTTCTGTGGGCGTGGCTTATTTTGTGGGTGTGGTTTGATGCAGGGGTGGGTTCCAATTTTTTTTACTACCACTCTGTGGGTGTGGCTTAATTTTGTGGGAGTGGCTTGACGGCCATGTGACCGGGTGGGAGTGGCTTGATGGCCATATGACTGGGTGGGAGTGGCTTGGTGGTCGTGTGACCACGTGGGAGTGGCCAACTTGTAAAATGTGGTGAAAAAGTGACTTATGACCATTTTTCACACTTAACGACCGTCGGTCATTAAGTGTGAAAAATGGTCATAAGTCACTTTTTTCACTGCCATTGTAACTTTGAACAGTCACTAAATGACTAGTTGTAAGTCAAGGACCAACCTGCACTTAAAGCCACACACAGATGAACATATGAAAGCAGACATGGAGTCAAATAAAAGGTGATTGCTGCAAGAAGCAATTACCTCAAAAACCAGTTATCACACAGAAACACACAAAATTGTCAGAAATGGTGTAGGGTCTCCTGCTTGAGCAAAGGGTT
>QLTV01001134.1:469885-482341 GCA_003457575.1 Thermophis baileyi
TGGTCCTGTGGCTGGATCCCACCTTTCTTCCCAAGATCAACTCCTGGTTTCATCGAGCTCAGGAGTTGATCTTGCCAGACTTCTGCCCATGGCCTCGTCATGCCTTGGAGCGCAAGTGGCACACCCTGGACGTGAGGCGGGCCCTCCGCATCTACATCTCTAGGACCTCTTCCTTCCGGAAGTCAGAATCCCTGTTTGTCTCATTCCTGCCGTCAACTCTGGGCCAAAAGGTAACCCCTTCCACGGTGGGTCAGTGGCTGAGGCCCTGTATAGCCAAAGCCTACGAGCTTCAGTCGCTCCCAGTGCCCAGGGGCATCACGGCCCACTCCACTAGGAGTGCGGCCACTACCGCTGCTTGGGCTTCTCAGGCGTCTGTGGAGGAGATCTGCCGGGCGGCAACCTCCCGCCCCATCTGCCACCCCCAAATTGTGCCCCACTGCGAGACATGCATCTTACTGGAGACTGGCAGCTCCATCGCGTCTCTCAGCCGTTGCGTGCAGGGAAAAACCTTGCAAAGTAAAGAAAAACTTCTCGTGAGTGCGAGGCAATTAACAACTTCTCGCCCTCGCGAGAAGTTTTTCTTTACTTTGCAAGGTCTTTCCCTGCATGCAACGGCTGAGAGACGCGACCGGGGACCGATTCGGGGGCGTGGCCAGCCAGAGATCACTACCGGTTTGGGGAACCATGCCAAATTTCTGCTAACGGTTCTCCCGAACCGGTCTGAACCAGCAGCAACCCACCACTGAACTAAGCTAATACCTCACATTTTTGTTTCTTTGCAGGTAGAGTTGGGAGAAAAGTCCAGAGCATATCTGGAAAGGATTGGGTTTCCATGCACAGGCAGAGCCCAGCCCCAAACAGGGGTCTGGGACTTTTGACCTGTCCAAGCAGAGCATGAAAAATGTGAAGTTTTGGCTGACCTATAATAATACAGGGACTTAAGCAACTAATAAAGAATTTAACTTCAATTGATTCCTCCTGAATAGAAAATGAGCTATACAATTATGTTTTATGGATGAAAATTTCAGGAGGCGGAGGAGGAACTTAATTCAGTAGAACTTTGGGTATAAAACAGCTTGTTTTTTAATCTTTGTAGAATTGATTGAGCTTTTTAAAATATATATGTAATTATTAACTACATTCGTATTTCTTATTTTGAAGAGCTAATGTGCCAAATTATTACTGGGGCAAATTGTTGCTTATTTAAACAGCACTTGCGAAATGTTAAGGTATAACAGAATAACAGAGTTGAAAGGGAACTTGGAGGTCTTCTAGTCCAACCCTCTGCTCAAGCAGGAAACTCTATACTATTTCAGACAAATGGTTGTCCAATCTCTTCTTAAAAGAGATTGGACAACCATTAAAAGGCCTCTTCTCTTAACTGAAATGAATCAGTATATACTTATATTTTGATTTTCTTCATGGCACCATAGACCCTAGGATTTAATTTGGGTAATATAAGTTGATCAAAGTACAAAATGACGTACAAAGATCCATGTTTTTCAGATCAAGGAGAGAAAAATGGTGGGAGAGAACTGGGAGGGAAGGAACAGGAGCGGGTCCACCTCTCTCCCTGCTTGCTTTTCTTCAGGTCTTCTGCCTAATCTCTAGTAGCTTTCCTCAGGGGATTTCAAATGCTTGCTTGCTATTGAAGGTGGCAGATAGCCAATACAAATACATTAGGAGTATAAACAAAACCCCTTATCAGAGAACAAGCCCTCCCTGATTTCAGTGAGATCACTTCTAAGTAAATATGTATGGATTGCACTGTCACTTTATCAGTAATATAGCTGAAGAAGAAGAGTCCTCCACTCCTCCACTCACAACAGAATACCTTATTCCACCAGACTTGAAATTTTGGGCTTAGACAACTTAGAACTACGTCGCCTTAGAACCGATCTAAATGTAGTTCATAAAATTATCTGCCACAATGTCCTACCTGTCAATGACTACTTCAGCTTCAACCACAACAATACACGAACACACAATAGATACAAACTTAATGTAAACCGCTCCAAACTCGATTGCAGAAAATACGACTCCAGCAACAGAGTGATCAATGCCTGGAATATATTACCAGACTCTGTGGTTTCTTCCCCAAGTCTCAAAAACTTTAACCTTAGACTGTCTACTGTCGACCTCACCCCATTCCTAAGAGGTCTGTAAGGGGCGTGCATAAGCGCACCAGCGTGCCTACCGTCCCTGTCCTACTGTCCTATTGTCCTCATCTATCTGTATTCACTTTATGTTTATGTTTATACCTGCTATCTTGTACATGTTTGACAAATAAATAAATAAATAAATAAATAAATAAATAAATAAATAAATAAATAAGATTCAGAAGGTATGATTCCAACAAATCACCATGCCGAGTTTAGAGAATAAAACTTACATAATCGTCCTCCATTCTCTCTATTTTTAGCCAAGTAATATATCTGCACTCTACTTTTTCCCATTCACTGATCTTTAAACCACTAAGTTAGTCAAGTATCTAACCTGGCAAATAAATAAATAATAAATAAATAATAAAATAATAAATAAGGTGTCCTTGAGTTGGTTTTGATTCCTGGTGACTGCCTAGACAAGTTTCTCCAGCTTTCTTGGCAAGATTTCCAAAAGTAGTTTGTCGTTCCCGTCTTCTTTAGGCTGAGAGAGAGTGATTGGTCCAAGGTCACCCAGCTGGCTTTAAATCTAAGACAAGACTAGAATTCCTGGTCTCCCAGTTTCTAGCCTGGTGCCTTTTACATACACTCAAATTACAGTATAATGCAATTTTTACTACTCTATGCTTGCTGGAAGTTTTCAGGTTGTGGAATAAAACAATAATACACAAGAGACAACTAAAATGTATACACTGGTGCTCACAAAATAACTGAAGGTCAGCTATTTTATAACTCAATATGCAGAGAGGTCTGCATCATGTGAAACTCGGGGGGGGGGTTGTCATAAAATCTGATCTAGAAAAAGAGGTTTATTTATTTCAAACTGATATTTTGAAATCTTGGTGGGAAAAAATGTCCTGGCACAATCTATTTCTCTCAGAAGAGCCCCAAATGACATGCATAATATATATCATCCAAGAAATTTAAGAGGAAAAGAGTATATCTTTTCCAATAAATGTTAGTAAGGAATGCCTGCAACTGTTTCTTCCTCTATTTTCCCTTTTCATTTGTGCAACTAAAAGCAAGAGAATCAATGACTATTATCATTAGCAGCTGCAAGGATTGATTCCAAAAAGACACATAGCTAAGCTGCGTTATCACATTGCATAGCAACGATAGACAATGGACAATGCACAAATGCCAAGCGGCGTTTTAACTACAGAGGCGCATAGATTTCTGGAAATGGATTGAGGGAAGTTGTCCTTTTCTTTACATGTAATCTTATGCCCAGATTATAAATCAAAACTTATTCTTGGCAGACAGATTAGAGAATGGAACCACCCAGTCAGCTGGTGTGTTTGTGGATCATTTAGCGGAAATAACTGCATTAAATGAGAATAGATATGGAACATGAAACTAAAATCAAGGCTAGCCCTACTATTAGATAGAATGAATCATCTGCCTCAGAAAGCAGACCCTGGAAAAAGATGGAGAACAGTGGAAACATCTTGAAAAACAAAGCTGGGTGCACCCTGCACCCTGCGAGACCCAATCTGTTGCCTTGACCAGTGGAAGACACTGCCTTGATTCAACTTGCAATTTGTTCTTTTTTATGTGGAGGGGAAAATAGCATGTTGTCCCTTGACATAATAATAGTTTAGGACTTTAGGTGACCCTGATTACCGGTAATCCTCATCTGATGAGCCTCGGTGGCGCAGTGGTTAGAGTGCAGTATTGCAGGCTACTTCTGCTGCCTGCCGGTTGCCTGCAATTTGGCAGATTGAATTTCACCAGGCTCAAGGTTGACTCAGCCTTCCATCCTTCCGAGGTGGGTAAAATGAGGACCCAGATTGTTGGGGAAAATATGCTGACTCTGTAAACCGCTTAGAGAGGGCTGTAAAGCACTATGAAGTAGCATATAAGTCTAAGTGCTATTGCTATCTTACAACCACAGCTGGGATGAAAATTTCCATTTCTAAGCAAGGCAGTGGTTAAGTGAGTAGTATCTGATTTTTACGATCTTCTTTGCCACGGTTGTTAAGTGAATCACTGCAGTTGTTAAGTGACTCATGTAATCATTAAGCAAACTCAGCTTCCCCCACTGATTTTGCTGGTCGGAAGCCATCTGGGAAAGTTGCAAATGGTGATCACATGATCCCACACATCAAATGCTACAACTGTTGTAAATACATGTGGGTGTTCTGACCAAGGCTTCCTGAGACAGTAACAATCACACACTTAGTCTCAAAAACCCTCTTTTTATTTCAACGGCTGTGAATTCATTCACAGCCCGTAATGAGTCCCAAGCAGTTTGTAAATAGTCCGACAGAAGTCTGCCACAGTCTTTCAGGGTAAGGCTGATAAGCACCCACCTTTATCTTCCTTGACACGCTGCCAAAGACTTAATTGCCTATTATCTTGGCAAGGCCAAATGGAGCACAAAGTCAAGACAGAGCTTCAGAGTTCAGAATGAACAAAGTTGCTTCCTGCAAAGGCTCATGTCCCTTTGCTCCTCCTTTATGTCTTATGGGAGGGGCCAATCATCTCCAAGCCTTACTCCCGAGTCACCCTTTTTGTCTTAACTAACTGTTCTTGCCTTCTGGCAGCTCTGCGCATGTGCACACTGGGAACAGGCTCCCCCTGTTCCTCTGTCTCGCTGATGTCAGCTTCTGGAGGCTCTGGAGTCAGCACAGAACTCCCAGATGGCCCGGGCCGGATCTCTGCCTCCGACGCAGAGCCTTCCCCAGTCTCCAGGACTGACCCATGTTCCTCCCCAGCCTCCTCGCTGTCTGACTCTGCTGCCAGCTCCGCAGGCCGCCAGCGGACCACAACACTTGGTTGCCAAGTGCTCAAATTTTGCTCACGTGACTGTGAGGGTGCTGCAACAATTGTAAGTGCGAGGACTGGTTGTAAGTCCCATTTTTAGTGCGGTTGTAACTTCAAACAGTCACTAAAGGAATGGTTGCAAGTTGAGAACTATCTGTATAAGTTTGTGTCTTTTAAAGACAGTATTATTATAATGTTGCTCTGAGGGAAGATGTTGACTCCTGCAGGTACAAGGCGCCACTTAATGGTGAACTGCTATCTGTCAGGAGAAGAAACCTCCAGAATCATCCACTTTTAGTCTTGTTTAGGACTTGATTCAACCCTGATGAAATGCCATACACTAAAAGGAGGCCTTTTAATTGTCTGCATCTGAGATCCAAGTTGAGGGAAAAGGTCACTTCTGATCACTTGCGGTGAATATTCCTCTCCAATGAGTTTCTCTTCTTTGGATCCAGAATACTTTTTGGGCAGTGGGCAAAGTCAGATGGTTGTACACTCATCATGGACCATGCTATCAACCCTGTCCTTTCTTTCTTTTCTTTTTTTTAAAATACTTTTTATTGAAAAATTTCACATTTAAAAAACAAAACATAGTTTCACTAATACAGCTTTATGATATCGGAATTTCTTTCTTAATTTTACATTTTCCATATTTAGGGCTATTATTTTTTACTTAAACATTCTTATATCCATCTATTCCTTTATAAATTTTGTACATTAATTTACAACCATTTAGACTCTAAAATTACATTGGTTTCATTTTGTTACATCGTCCTATATTACTTTAAACATTAATTTTACTTTTCTTTTCAAGCCAATCATACCATCTGTTCAGGGGTGAAATGCTCCCGGTTCGCTCATACCTGTCAGTCGCCGTAGAGCCGGTCGCCAAGGTAGCGCGAGGCTCCGCCCACCCGCCCAGATGCCGGCGTTTGGGTTCTTTTACCCTGCCGCATGTGCAAAGCGTTCTGTGCATTCGCAGAGGGTAAAAGAACCCAAATGGCGGCGTCCGGGCGGGTGGGCGGTGCCTCGCGCTACCTTGGCGACCGGCTCTATGGCAACCAACAGGTACGAGCGAACCGGGAGCATTTCACCCCTGCATCTGTTCCATATTTTATAAGACATTGTTTCCTCTCTCTCTCTCTCAATTCCATCGTTAGTTTGTTCATCTCTGCACATTCTAGCACCTTTTTTATAATCATTGCGTTCGAGGGGATCTTCTCTTTCTTCCAATTTTGGGCGAATGTGATTCTCACTGCTGTAATTATGTGCTGTATGATATAATAAATTTCTTTTCTAATATTTTCTTTTATTATTCCCAATAGAAACAGTTCTGGCCTCATTTCAATTTTCTGCTCTGTTATTTCCTCAATCCATTTTTTAATTCTTTCCCAATATTTCTTTGCTCTCAACTACTTCACTAATGCCCTTACTTCCATTAGTCTTGTACTTCTGGCAAGGGCATCTGCCTTTGTTGTCATCCTATCCAACAAAAGAACTATCAGCCAAAATTGATAATTGGATGGCGGAAGCCGCTGAAGTAGCCCAAGACTTTGACTACTGTCCCACCAGAATTGTCAATTGCCATTTCTGCACAAATGATATCAGGAAGCAATGTTCCAGGGACCCATATCCATGTTCAACTCATTCTGCTAGAAAGTAAGTTTGGCAAAGTAAAGTCAAGGAGAACAATGGAGAAAAAAACTGAGGAGCTCCTTTTCTACACCCCTTTGATTAAGTTTGCCCCATGCTGAACATCAAGCAAGACTCCCAAACAGGACCAAACAGGAGCAAGGGCTCCTTTATCCATCAAGCTAAGTCACAGCAGTCTGTGGCCTGACAAAGAGCCTATCTAAACTAGGCTAGGTAATGCCTAACCAATGACTTTGGCACAGCAGTCAAAAAAGCTGATGAATTTGGAGTAGAATAGGACAACTCACCATGGCCATTTCACCACCGCCAACCCGCCAGGGCCATCTCACTGTGGCCATCTGTGGCCAACTCCAAGTGGGACAACTCATCGCGGACAATTCCACATGGGATAACTCAATACAGTAAATGTTACCACCACTGTTTCTTTGACATTATTTCCATTAACAAAAATTGAAATAATGTTGGAGAAACAGAAGCGGATAACATAAAATCCATAAAATAGTTTTTAAATAAACCATTGGATGTCATTTTTCTAGCCATAAAGTGGTCTACATTTGTTGTACTGGAATCAGATTTTTGTAAGAACAAACAGATTCTGCAGCAAAGTTGGGTTTTAAGGTCCAGATCGATGAGGATCCTCTTATCTGTTTAAAAGGTATCTCATGATAGTTCATAACTTATCTCTGGGCTGGGAGAGTAAATATTTCTCTTTGATGTGTTAGTTTTCTATTCAGTGGAGACTCATTTGGGCATCATTTACTCATTGCTCTCACTCAGGATAGTCTGATGTCTGTCATATTTTCCCAGAGTTCTGGGTGCTCTATCACAACAATTTTTATGGGACAGTACAGGTAGTTCTCGCTTACAACAGTTCATTTAGTGGCTGTTCAAAGTTACAATAGCACTGAAAAAAGTGACATGACCATTTTTCACAGTTACGACTTTTGCAGCATCCCCATGATCATATGATAAAAAAATCAGATGCTTGGCAACTGATTCATATTTATGACCATTGCTGTGTCCCAAGGTCATGTGAACCGCTTTTTGTGACCTTCTGACAAGCAAAATCAATGGGGAAGCCAGATTCACTTACCAACTGGGTTACTAACTTACCAACTGCACTGATTCACTTAACAACTCTGGCAAGAAAGGTCATAAAATGGGGCAAAACTCACTTAACAAATGTCTCACTTAACAACAGAAATTTTGGGCTCCCTTGTGGTCATAAGTTGAGGACTATATATAGACTATATATATATATAGGACTGTATAAAGACTCCTGCCTTGGGCAGAGAGTTGGACTAGAACAGGGGTCTCCAACCTTGGCAACTTTAAGACTTGTGGACTTCAGCTCCCAGAATTCTGGGAAAGCAAAGCTGGCTGAGGAATTCTGGGAGTTGAAGTCCACAAGTCTTAAAGTTGCCGAGGTTGGAGACCCCTGGACTAGAAGACCTCCAAGGTCCATTCCAGCCCTATGATTCTATGACTGTCCTGCTTGTTTCGCTTTAGTTAACATTAGTCTGGCCTTTATCTGTTCTCTGTATTTACAGAGGACGAGAGTAAGAAAAGCACAGCAGTGTGCTTAATTCATGTCTTCATTTTAATCTATTTTTATGTCCACTAGGTGTCAGAATAGATTTAGATTGCATTTAATTAATGGAGGTACCAAGAAATTCAAGAATTTTATCAGCTCCTTTTAAACAAGTTTGCAGACCTCAAAACCCTGTAAAAACAATTGACTAGAAATGGTTTTATAGACCCACAATTATTTCTTTAAACATGTTAACATAATCTTAATCCCCCACTTTCAGCTGCTGCTTCCAGCCATAGATTAAGTGATTTTTGACTAGGTGGTTTTTTCCTAGGTCTAGCTAAATATTTGCAAATCCTTTAGCTGTAAAACAATAGTAATACAACTTAGACTTATATACCACTCCATAGTGCTTCACTGCCGTCTCTATGCGGTTTACAAAGTCAGCATATTGCCCCCAACAATCTGGGTCCTCATTTTACCCACCTCGGAAGGATGGAAGGCTGAGTCAAGCTTGAGCCAGTCAGGATTGAACTCCTGGCAATGGGCAGAGTTAGCCTGCAATACTGCATTCTAACCAGTGCACCCCCCAGCTCTTAACTAACTCAAGTAACTAATCCAAATTTCATCTTTCTGAAGTTTTAAATAGACTAACTTTAGGGAAGAGGATATTCTATTTTGTCAGTTTCTCCAATACTGGTTTGCAGTAAACTATCTAGCATTTGAGTAAAATATAATATTTTAATCTTAATTAAAGGGTAGAAATTTTAATTAAATAAATGGAGCCAAATATCAGCATAGTATCCAGTGTTTAATGATAGCTTAAACTGATATCAGACAGTCTTTCTGCAACCAATTTTTTTTCAAGTTAAAAGATGCTCCTTGCACTGAATCATTTGTATTTAATGCTATTTTCTCTCTGGTGGTGCTAGCTGTCATTTGCCAGATGTGCTGTTATAATAAAAGTGCCTACTGACTGTATGCTTTTGTCAAGATCTAGTCACCCTTCAGTGACAAAGGACTGAGCCTCTTGGATGCACAGGTGAACCTTCCAAAGGAAGGTGTAGTATGAGTGGTTAGAGTGCAGTACTGCAGGCTACTTCTGCTGCCTGCCGGCTGCCTGCAATTTGGCAGTTCAAATCTCACCAGGATCAAGGTTAATTCAGCCTTCCATCCTTCCGAGGTGGGTAAAATGAGGATCCAAATTGCTGGGAGCAATATGCTGACTGTGTAAACCGCTTAGAGAGGGCTGTAAAGCACTGTAAAGCGGTATATAAGTCTAAGTGCTATTGCTATTGCTAGCATAGAGAGGTAGTGTGTACTTCAACACTTAAAACACAAGGAGACACCATACTGCCCCATGTTCAGATATAACCCATGAGCAAGGAAACTATTCTTATGGCAATGGTTATGACAGCATACAATTTTGTGGGCAATTCATTCTCACTCCAAGCCCTGGTAGACTCTGTTAACCTCAGCAACCCCTCATGGTTCACAGATGGACCACAGGGACCCCCCAATGTTAATCAAGTCAGAGGAGGCAAGCAACACAAGACCCTGCATGTGCTGAAAGCACCCGCAGTGTAGAGACAACATTAACTGCATGAATTCAACCAATAATTTTGTAACAGAGGGGTGTCAAACTCAATTTCATTGAGGGCCGCATCAGGCGTGGCCAGGGTGGGCAGATCCGGCCCGTGGGCCTTGAGTTTGACACCCTGGGCTAGAGCAACTTCATATCAATCCTTGCACACAAACACAATGGAGAGAGACCAAGGAAGGACATCTCAGGTGCCTTTGAAAGCCCAGAAAATGTAATGAATTATAGGAGGCATCAAGACAAGATTTGGGGTTGATGTCACATAAATGAAGAGCACGCTTGGCTGGGATGGTTTAACTATCAAAAGAAAGAGGTTGCTAAAAGACCATTAAGTTCAGAGTCTAGTTTCCATAATCTGTAAATGCTCAAATGAGGCAAGGCTAATGCCAAAGAATCAACCTCATATTTGAAAGAAAGATTCAATTTCCGGTCTTTCATTTCTAACAAGTAACTAATCTGCTACAGGGAGGGTAAAATTCATACTTACAGAGGAAATTATATGAGAATATGAGAACCTGAGGATATAGTAACAGACAATACTTTAGTTGGTAAGTTTTATTTTAAAATAAAACTACAAAGTGAAAAACAAAAATGGACAGAACAGGTAAAAGCAAATAAAACAGAATATATTAGAACAGAGGTGGGTTCCTCCTGGTTTGGACCGGTTTGCCCGAACCGGTAGTGACCCGCTGGTGACATCACAGTGACATCATGGATCCGGTTCGGTCGGTGCCGATCCGTGGGCGCCGCCATCTTTTTTTAATTTTTTTAAATTTTTTTTTGCATTTTTAAAATTTTTTTCTGGGTTTTTTTCTTCTGCGCATGCGCAGAAGCCGAGTTTCCAGCATTGCACATGCCTCACCATCTTGTTTTTGGCTTTTTTTTGGAGGGGGAAATTTTTTTTGGATTTTTTGGCACTGCACATGCGCGCGCGCGAGGCGCGGCCACACAGCGCGGGAGGAAGCGAACCGGCAGCGAGGTAAGTTAGAACCCACCCCTGTATTAGAACTAGAGATGTAAAATTTCTGGAAATTTTGAAGCTCAGAAAAAAACCCGTTTTTTTTCCGTTTTTTTGGGGGGGGGAAACGGAAATTTTCGGAAAAATTGAAAAAAATGCTACATTAGCACTTTTTTGTCTTTTTAAGATTGAAAATCATCCTGTTACTTTAGGAACATAAAATATGACTATGGACAATTTGACTTGGCATAAAATTATCACAACTAGCATATTAAAAATATAGTGTAGCCAAACAATTATCACAAACAGAATTTACTTTTTTATAATATTTATTTGTAACAAAGGGAGCAACAATCTCCTGAACTGCTTACTAGTTTATGTGGAACAGCCAAAAAGCCTCCACAAAACAATTTTCAAAACCAAAAGTAACAATTTTTCATATTTCCTCTCCACAGTATTAAATAAAAATAAAAATAAAAACCACACCCACTAACATGCAAAAGGAAAACTGAAACCTATTTCTTGTTACAATAGCAGCACCTGCTAAAGGAAGAAATGCATACTGTTCTTGCAGTGGAGGGTTCAGTTTTAATCAGAATCATTGCTTGTCCTCACTCAGTGCACAGAAATTAGAATAATCTGATATCATACATTTTTTTAGAAATGATTTGGAAAATATTTGAACACCCTGTCTTAAAATATTTTATTCATCATGTTAAAATAAAATATTCCACAATGTTTTTTTTTCTTTTTTCAATTTTTCCAATTTTTTGGAAAAAAACAAAAAAGCCTTCAGGAAAAAAACGAAAAAAAAAAAAACGTTTTTTTTCTGAATTTTTCCAGTTTTTTTACCGGGCCTTCACATCTCTAATTAGAACATTGGGTAAAATAAGCTGACAAAGAATCAAACAAAGAAAGGACTAAAAGCTAAATGAAAACTATAGAAAGAAAGACAATAATGCTTTACCACACTAATTATTTCTGTAGAAACATGGCTACACTTTAAACAATTGTACATGTAAAATGTATCCTTCTTTCCTCTAAATTTTTAGGAAAGAGCCAATTAGCTTCAGTAATTAACAGTGTTGCTGCTTTAGTAATATTACCAGACTTGAAAAACACTGTCTCAACTCAATTATAATATTACCAGAAAACTATAGTTGAGTAATGATCCACCCCCAAATGATTCAAATGTTTGCATTGTTAATTGCAAGGCTGTTAGGCAAGTTCAGAGTTAATAAGTTATTCATTCTGCTTTTCACTGTTGATAAACTGGATTGATGGTTTTTTGAGTCTTTTTCGGAATCTTTAGCCTGTCAGAATCCTATAGTCAGGCTATTGGTTGGCGACTTATTACACCAATATTTTCCAAAGTTGGCAACTTTAAGATGTGTATTATTAAGTTGTATTTCAATATGCAGAATTCCCCATTGAAGTCCACACATCTTAAAGTCACCAACTTCGGAAAAAAGTGTTACACATATCACTCTGGCTAAAATAGCCCTGTTGGATATCAGCCTGATTTTGAGCACTGTTCTGATTATTAAATTTAATGAAATGTCTTGCACTGTAATAATGAAAGAAGCAGGGGTGGGTTCTAACTTACCTCGCTGCCGGTTCACTTCCTCCCGTGCCGTGTGGGTGCACCTCGTGGGCGCATGCGCAGTGCCGAAAAATCTGAAAAAAATTCCCCCACAAAAAAAGCCGAAAACAAGATGGTGACGTATGCGCAGTATCGGAAACTCGGCTTCTGCGCATGCGCAGAAGAAAAAAAAACCCAGAAAAA
>QLTV01001134.1:482459-495236 GCA_003457575.1 Thermophis baileyi
AGTGCCGGAAACTCGGCTTCTCACATTTGCAGAAGAAAAAAAAACCCAGAAAAAAATTCCAAAAAAAATTCCCCCCCCAAAAAATCCAAAAAAAAGATGGCGGCGCCCATGGACAGGCACCGACAGAACCGGTTCCGTGACGTCACCAGTGGGGCGCTACCGGTTCAGGTTAAGGTTCGAACCGGGAGGAACCCACCTCTGGAAAGAAGCCCGAACCAGTAGTGACCCGCTGGTGACATCACAGTGACATCATGGATCCGGTTCGGTAGGAATACTATCAGAAGATAGTATACCAGATACTATTTATAGTATTCCTATAAATAGGAATACTATCAGAAGATAGTATTCCTATTTAGACCTGAGAAGGGATATAACAACTCCACAAATAATCAAACTGTCATTAAACCTTCAATAATAAAAATTGGAAGTCCCCTAAGGCGGATAAATGTGAAAACGTATTACTTTGAGAGAGCAGTAGTTTGAGAGAAGTTCGTTGATTACATAAATCTGTTTCTCTTCCTCATAATCAGTGTTCTCATAAAACAGGTGAACATTTCCCCCCCCCCTATGATTTCCTTGGGGGTGGCTCTTGAGGGAGAAGGGTCACGTGCCAGTACTGGAGGAGGCAAAGCAGAGCAGGGAGCCAAGCATTTTCTCCCCTCCTTTCCTCTTGTTGACATTTCTCTTTCTCTCTGAAATAATCCATTTTTTGTCTTTTGGAGATCTTTTTCCGGTTCCCCCCTTCCAAGAACACAAATTGATTGCTTCTAGAAACACTTTTATAATTAGGCTGAGAGCATCTAAAATTAGCCTGCAGCTGCATGAAATTATGGAAGGGGTGGGGGTAACAGGCAACATCAACGAGTAAGGGAAAATGCTGTTTCCTCTCTCCTAAAAGCAGATGAAAAGGGGGAAAAGTCTAAAAACAAATAAAAACAAAAGGGTGAGGAAAAGGGTATAATTTTGTTTTGTTTTGTTCTTCGATGTCTTGGAGTCAGCTTTTGAATCCTGGCAAATGCCTGGACAAGTCCCTGCAGTTTTCCTGGCAAGGTTTTTCGGAAGTGGTTTATTTCTTTGCTTGTTTTATTTGCATTATTTATTTATTTATGTCCCACCCTTATTATTCTTTTTTTATAAAGAACTCAAGGCTGTGAACTGAGATGAGACAGAATGATTGGCCCAAGGTCACCCAGCCGGCTTTCATGTCTATGGTGAGACTAGAACTATGATAGAATTAAAAATCTCCTGGTTTCTAGCCTGATGCTGTAACTGCTAGGCCAAATTGGCTCTGCCTCCCCATGGTCACCCAGCTGACTTTGTGCCCAAAGTGGTACTAGAACTCACAGTCTCCCAGTTTCTGTCCTGGTATCTAGGCCTTAACTAGGATTTAAGTAGTGTTTTGGCATCTTGCAGGATATTAGTGTGTTTTTTAAAAGCAGTAAAAAAAAAAAACCTGTGTGCAAGATGTCAGAAATGCCTGGGTTCGTTCTCACAGCAGTTCAGCAGTTCTGGGCTGATATGTTGAATGCCATTGTGATATTGAAGCCTCTGTGGTTTCATCATGGGTCTGCAGGTCCCTAAGCCTGAGATCTGCTCCATCATTGTTCTCTTTACAGGAAATCTCAGAAAACATCCACCTATCTTATTTTAAAAAGCTACCCTGGTAGAGAGCACAAGGCTTATTGGTCACTTCGTCTATTTGACCAGCACCCTGACAGATCTTTTCCAAATTTGCCTGGTTTTATGCTATTACACAAATAAACAATTAATGGTTGTCCTACCAATGATTGAAATTTAGCGTAAATTTTGGTGATTGCCACTGTTGTCTGTACTACTGTTGCTATATTAGTTTATTCTTATGTATTCTTATTGTATTTTACAACCAACTTTTAGTTACGTATATTAATAACTATAGGTGTATGCATTTTTATTGTAGTGTCTTTGACCTAAAGCTCATAATAATGGTTTTAAATTGCTTTGATTTGTAAGCCTCCCCCAGCACAAGAATGATTGAATCATGGTGCTGTGGAACCTCCATATCTTTGGAGATTGACTATGTATTGTTGCTGCCAGAGATTATCCTTCTTAATAGAAAACTGAGGTGATGGGAGATGAGGCTGCTGACTAATATGTGATAACATTAAAGAGATGCTGTATGAAATTACTGCAATCGTGAGCCACGGGAAAGGTCCTTCTTGGAAACAGGCAACATCAACGAGTAAGACAGAGGAGCGATTTTACTGAGGTTTGTTAATACCTAATCACACGCATAGGTGTCCGGGCAGGGCCAAAGAGGGCAAGTGATGAAACATGCATGATGATGTCCCAACGCAAATTCTGTCCTTCACATGCAAGACAACAAATGAAAGACTGCTCTGGTGTCACAATGTCCATGTCATCATTTTGCATTATCTTGATTAAGAATGGACATTTATGGTCACAGGGTTAATGATCTGTTCTAGTCCTTTTGCTTCTGCAATTAGTCTAATTGCTCTATTAGAACAAATTCATATTGGCTGGTCTATTCAAATGCCTTTTCAGCAACCCTTGATAACACTGGTGACAGTGTCTCTACTCCAACAGAAAAAGTGAAGTCAATGGGAGATAGAACCTCTTGTGCTATTAAAGATGTCTTGGTAGTTTGAAAGGAGAATAAAAGAACATGAGAAAAAGCAAAACTCTGTGTTCTGTATGTATGAAGTCCTAAATATGCAACATAGAGAATAGCAGTTAGTCCCCTTTAACAATTTGAACAAAGCAGTTAAAAGATGTATGGCGGTAAATGCAAGCATTTTGTATTGACTCATCAGTACCAAACTTATAATAACATGTTTTTTAACCGTGTTATTGTAAGTTTGGTACTGACAAGTCAATATGAAATGCTTGCATTTACCGCCATTCATCTTTTAACTGCTTTGTTCAAATAGAGAATAGCACCTGATTTTGACAGCTGGAAAAAACAACTCTCTGTCCACTCTTTCCCCAATTTCTCCCATGCCTAGAACTTCCTCAGCCTAGATTTGCATTTTGGATTTGTCAACAGACCCTGATTTCGTGCTATTTGCTACGGTCCAGATCAGAGGCATCTCAAAGTAGCTAGTAAAGCCACTATGGTGGCCAAACTCAGCTTGGTTTTCTGATTACAATGGAGAATCCAGGATTTGTTATAAGGTGGGTGACTACATAAATATTTTAAATGAATAAAGTGACAGCTGTCAGTCCATCTGTGTTAAAATCTTGATATTTTGCCATTTGGCGAGCCAATTATATGAATGCTGACCTCCCATGCTAAAGTTACCAGGTCTAGCTTGTGACTTATACTTGCAACTACTCATAGTTGTACTTGCAAGTTTGTGCTATCCTACGTAATCTGCATTCATATGACTGTTTCAGTACGTGACAGTGTAGTTGTAGAACAGCTTGGGTGGTCAGTTCAAAGTGCAAAGATGCAATGGAAAATTCTCAGAAGTCTTGAGGATGATCCAAAGGGATTCTTAACAAGAGGCTCTTTATCCTCTGTGAAAGGAAATGACTGTTTTAATAAAGATTAACTCACGAGAGCAATATAAAATACTATCTAATAGTATTTTATTTCCGTGGCCCCAGAATGTGGTTTTGTTGCTAATATTTGAATCTGGAGGATCCGGCAAGAATTCTCTAGTTGAATACTGACTACTCCAGGGATTTACAAATAACTCTGCAACAATCCAGAGGTTGTTGCATGACCTACAAGCAAGGAACTGGATCCGCCTTTCTTTTTATTTTAAACTCAGCCTTCAAGGAGAAACTAAAAACAATGCAGACTTGGGATTTTTTGCTTTTACGGTGGAAAGAATTATTTTTTTTCCAAAGTAAGTTTTCCCTTGTTCACTTAGTCTGCCAAGCTATGCATAAATATCTTATACTTTGTTACTCTCTAGTGATTGATTTGCTAATTATACATAAAGGACATGTAGAAATCTGATGATAAGTAGATATTTATCCTTAATCTAAAACTGTTTCCCATGGCCTTTAATAAACCATTTTCTTGTGGCTCTCTGTAAATACTGCAGGCACAATTTGACAGTTTTTTAAAGCAAGGACAATTTATCTCCCACTACTGATCCACAGGCTCATTGTAGAAAGTCAAACTTGGGAATCCTTATACCTTTGGGGAGGTGACCATAACCTCTATATTTTGAAAATGTCATACAATTCTTAAAATGTCATACAATTCGGCCATGGCAAATGGATTTGTCCATTCATAAGTGAGCATAGCTTGTCACAAAACATCTATTTGCCAGATCTTGAATGAGTGCAGGTGGTTTTTCAATTCAAGTTTCATTTATTCTCTCTCTCTCTCTCTTAAATTCAACTATCATTACAACAGAATCAAGTTTAAGGACACATAACATGCAATATAATAAACTCATTAGATAAGCTTTAAAAATATTTGTTTATTTCTTGGATTTGTACGGTTGCCCGATTCACAATAGTGATTTGCTGTGACTTACAGCAGATAAAAACAATGCAAAAACAGAACAGAATATAATACACAGCAATACACGTAAATGAGGAACCAACCAGTCTAAACAAAACAATAAGTGTATCATGGTATACCATTAACACCCAAACCCCCTTTATTGCTGCATTTCTTTATTAATATGAGCTTTATCTACTGCCTTGGTCCTGAAAGATTCTGTTACATAAATACTACTAATAAAGTAATGTTAAATAATAAATAATAGAACAATAAAATCAATTTTGGTGTTGGAAACTCCACAAAAATTTCCCAAAGGGCTACTGGAAGCATTGAGTTTTTAAAAACTTCCTGAGATAACCTCAAGGCAGGCTGTTCCTTAGGAAGGGAGCTCCCAAAGACAAAACCATTGAGATTTTTTCCTATCACATCTCACAGTAGAGGGAACCCCTTTGCAGGGGCTCTCCCCCATCCAAATTGGGCAGTTAGAATCGGTCTGGGAAAGGCTACCCAGATACCAGGCCGCATAAAATTGTAAAGGTGGCAGTTGGCATTTTGAATTGCACTCAGAAACACAATGATAGAACAGATACCACAGCAATGTTGTCGTAAGACTGTAGGCCTCTGCCTATAGTGGTCTTCAAAGGCAGCCCCAGGGTCAGCAGACTACACTAGCTTAGGAAAGAGATGTCGAAGGTGATTGTCCTCAGTGTATCCTGTTCCACTTAAGGCTGCAATTGGCAAGCCATCAGAAACCGGGCAAAACCTGTTTTGGTTTTGGCTTCCACCATGCTCTTTCAGCAGGAGTTGCGAGTCCAGGAAGACTCCCCAGATTGCATATCTGTTCTGCCTGAAGGGCAGACCTTTGTCAGTCAAGGCTGGCATTTCTCTAAAAGGTTGAACCCTGGGACACTCCAAAACAGTGTTCAAAGACCCACTTATCTCAGTTGCTACCACTGCTTGGACTCAGATAGAATAGATAGACTATATAACATGGTGCCTCCAACTCCCAATCCTCTCAGATGATTAATCATAAATGGGACACCTAATGAACTCTTTGGTTGAAGAGGCTGAAGGCCCAGATCAATGGGTTGTGGACTAATGATTAAAAGTCAATTTCACATGGGTAGAGCTGGCCCATACACTTGCTCAGCCATGAAGTTCACGGAGTCTTGACCAATTATTCTTCCCCAGGATAAGCTTTCTTATAGGAGTCTTATGAAAACATGGAAGAGTGGAGAATCATAGCATAGAAGCAACAGAATATATTCCTGATGAGAAAGTAATAACAGAAAAACATAATTGACCAGATAAAAGGAAAATCCATCTTCCATTGACACTTTCACGACCAACAACTGATCAATGAAGCTTAGAACATGGTGCTTTATTGCCTTGATTGAGCAGCATTTCATTCAGAGGAAATATATTTAATGCTGCAATTTGCTGCATAGGTACTCAGAAATATGCTCTACAGTAAGTTATAACTAGATCTGAGTGTATGTGCAATGGACTGCATTGTTAGTACCTAATTCTATGTAAAGCGAGGAGGTCATTTGCTGTTTTCTCCCTACAAATCAGTGGACTTTCATATTACTAAATCTGTCATCCGCATTTCATCAAGAACAGAGCCATAATAGCTTCTGACTACTTCTGGCCCTCCTTTTCGTTAATTGTTGCTGTCTTGCACTTTGCTGACATCACTTTGCCAAATGTGTCATTCATTTGTTATCAGACGGATTGTACTGCTTTCACCAGCTTCTACAAAGAGGCAAGCCTCTAGTTCAGAAGCTTGGTGCTGATTGTCACCACTTTGAAGGTGAGAACAAAACAGTACATTAGCACAGTCCAGGCCATCAGACATATGAACACTCTGCCTAAACTAATCTCTGCTATTTTTAAAATTTATTTATTATTTTGTACTTTATATTTCCAGGCAACAGCTTAGCAATTTATGTTGAGGTACTTGGAATCGGGACTGAAAACCATAGGATATACCCAGATCAATTGAACTGCCTATGCTTTTTAAAGGGATCATACCTGTCATTGTGCTTATCATTAATAAAAAAGTAAAAAGACAATTAGAAGCACAAATATTAAAACAGGTTGAAGGTTCAGCTTTATGCAAGTGTTGACAAATGAAGTCCTCGCCCCCCCGAATTACGAATGAATGCTGATCCGTCTTTTATACAAAATGGAGCTTACAAACATGGTTTTACTATATTCCTCAGTGTTCCCTCCTCCTTCGAAGGTAGCATGTTTGACTTTAAAAATATTGCAAATATGATATTTTTAGACTATTTGCAAAAAGGTGCTTAGGATATAGATTAGAAAAAGTTAGCAATAGATTAAACGGCCAGAGGGATTTGGAATTATAGCCTTGAATTCATTAAAAAAAATTCTCATGGGAAAATGATGATCCCTTTGTATTTTTATGATAAGGAGACCTTGAAAATTGGTCAGTAGGAGGAGCTAGAGGATTAAAAAAATGGAGCAGACATCAATTATCTGATTTTTTTAACAAAATGAACTTAATGAAAAAATGGACAAAGTATGTTTTATTGGAATTATAGAAAAAGAACAAGTTCCACTGGATGTTTGAGAAATCTCTCTGGAGGAGGACTTAAATGTAACACAAATGGAATTGATGGATGATTGATTCCCTAATGGAGATGTACACATATGGGACCATCATAATGTATAATGCCCATAAAACATTTATATACAGGCGGGCAGAGTCAGCTCTCTTCATTAGCATTAGCTGGTCTATCCCAATATTTTTTTAAAAAAAAAAACTGCAGTGTTGGCCTGCGTTAATACTGGGTTGGGATGCCAGTAGGACATCCAAACACTGTGTTGTAGACTGGGAAGTTTGAAAACATCCTAGAAGGTAAGTTAGGGTTTTTGGTAAAATGCAGCCATTATAGTGAGAGCACTCTCAACCTATTTGTAACACCATCCTTGAGTTCTTTGCCTCAAAATGCAGCTCAGTCATACTTTGCTATTTGCACTGAATTAAGCAGTAAACAAGTCCAGGACATCATTTTGACAGCAGCTGTTGATCAAACACAGTTCAAGCTGGATGAGTTTTCAGCTGAAAATTCTTTTTTCTCACTAAGGTGAGGCAGTTTATTGTAACTATCCTAGATGTGTATATATCCTTAGAAAAAAGTACCTAAGGCAATAACAAGGCAGAGGTCACACTTCATTTTCTTCTTCAGCAAGAACTAGTGCCATGGATTCGGGACACGATTCCAATTTTGGACAATAAAAAGCCATCTTTCTAAATTTGAGACAAATTGAGCATAGCTTCTCAGCTGTCACAATTGTGATGTAGTTTCATGGCACTGTATTTTGTTTCAATCACTCCATTAGTTTGCTCAAGAAGCCACTGTTTCTCCTGTTCGTCCATAATCAGTTTCAGTGTCACTTCTTGGAAGGTACTATTTACTCCCACCTAGATAATATGGAAGATAAAGTTATCACTGAAACAAACACAATTTAATATCAACTCGACATACAGTAGGAGAACTTCTAGTTACCATACCTCTTTAAAATGAATTTTTTTGAACATGCCAATGCTGGTTTCATTTTCCAATTTAATTTTTGCCTCAAAAGTGGTGAGTCCAAGATGTGTAATTCCTACAGACCAAGATGATAATGAAGATAGAGCTTTATTTGGAAAAGGAATGATTACAGACTAATGGTAGAACACAAACTTTGCATGTAAACATTCCTATGCTGAATTCGTGGCATCTCCAAGTGGGTCCACGGACTCCTTAGAAACAGTACCATCTTACACAGATAAGTAATTTGATTTGGTTATGCTAACTAACTAAAAGTATGCTTACAGTGTTCCTACTGTTAAAGACAAATTGAAATTTTATTGTTTTTAGTATAAATATTTTGTGCGAGTTGGAAGAAAAGTTTCCAACTCCATCTCGAGTACAGGTTCCCCACAGGGCTGTGTCTTGAGTCTGCTACTGTTCACCTTGAGGACCCACAACTGCTGTGCCAAATCTGCTACAAATCAAATTGTGAAGTATGCGGATGACACGGCAGTGGCGGGTCTTATCCGGGATGACAATGAAGATGGTTATAGGGAAGAGGTGAAGGCTCTGGTGGACTGATGCAATAAAAGTCACCTGGTGCTAAATGTTGACAGCGATGCAGCACCCACAATTTCTGGTGGCAAACTGTTCCACCATAGTTTCTTGTCCTGCCCGCTGGTGCTTTGGAGAATAATTTGACCCCCTCTTCTTTGTGGCAGCCCTCAAATACTGGAATACTGCTCCCATGTCACCCCTAATTCTTCTTTTCTTCTTCAGATAGTCTTCCTCAGATAGAAAGTCCATACGGAGAGCGGTAAGGACAACGGAGAAGATTATAGGAAGCTCGCTTCCTGTCATTCAGGATACTGCTTATAAGCGCCATGTGCTTAGAGCTCCAAGCATTGTTAGAGACCCCACACACACACTTTACGGTCTGTTTCTATTGCTCCCCTCTGGGAGGAGGTTTCTGTTAACAGCTTTGTTCCCATCTGGTAAACTCAGAAGATTCATTTTTCTCGCCATGTACATGTATACATTCAAACTAGACTATGCTGTTTCTCTGTGTCGTATAATATAAGTGGGTATATGTTTATTTATTTATTTATTGTCATGTTTATGTAGTGTATATTGGAGGTGGTGACCCTTTGCAAGCTGTATGCAATGAAATTTCATTTTAATGTATGCCGATTAGTGTACATTTAAAGTGATAATAAAGTTAGTCTAAGTCTAAATAAACGATACTCATTCATAAAGTACTTTACATATTTGAAGCTAAAATTCAACATCTACTGGAATGTAAATATACCACACTAATTCAAAACAATTGAATTGCACTTTGGCATTTTTAAGACACAAAGTTGAACAGAAGTCACACACAGATCTGAAGTAAAGGTGATATGGAAACAATTTCCCATTCTCCCAACATTAAATCTTTTGCTCAACTGTTAATATGCTCTGTCAGAAAATCAGTTCTGTTGGGTACCCTTTTTGACCATACAAATTCCTTAATTTCTTTGATCATTCTGTTCCTCTCACATTGTAATAACTAAAAATCAGATTTTGCATATTCTATGTTAGGCATTCTTACCATAAAACATCATGATGAGAGTGGCCTCCTTGCCAAACCCTCTGCCACGGTAGCTGGGCTCTGAAAGAGGGAACAGGTGCCAGTCTCTTTTTAAGAAAATTATATAATTCTTCCTACATTTTACAAGATTTGGTAATACACAAGACGTATTTTTAGAAAGCATGAGATTGGCAAAGGAAAAAGGAGGGGGGGGGAGAAAGCTTTCTCGCTCTATAACTAACCCTGTTCATCAAATGTATCCTATAGGTTCAAAACATTAACAATACTGTCTAGACAACCTTCACTGGCCTGCTAAAAAATATTTGAAGGCCATTCTTTCAAACTTCTCTCTTTCTCTCGCATATAAACGACTAAATATACTCAATTTGATTCTGGTAGGTTTCAGATGCAAAGGCATGTTGCTATAAACTTAAAGATTATTCCAAGATGTAAAAGAGTATTTGAAAGAATTTTTCCACCAATATGATCCAACCTCTGCACTAAGTTTTATTTGGGAGGCCCCAATGAGTTTGGTTTACAATATGATGCCAGGAGTACAGCTTTCTCATTGGCAGTGGCGAAATAATGAAACTATCTCCTGAAAGGAATTTGGGTCAATAAAATAGTTGAAGATATCCTTGTGTACAGAGGCATTTACGAAAATACACTCCCTTTAAACATGCCTGTGATTTATTTAAGTTGTTTGATTTTTAAAAAATGAGAGCTGATTTTAATTTTTTATTATTATTAAGCACTGTTGCCTTCGATTGTTGCATTTAAGATTCATCTCCTTTTTTTTTTGGTTGTGTAAATCTCCTTGGCTCTGCTTGGAAGAAAAATAAATACTGGAAGAAAATACTAGAAGATACATGAAACAAATTAGATGACCTGCAATCATGATTTCGATCTCTCCCACTGTTGGATCTTCAGAATTGGTAAGGAACAAGTTCACATCTCCCACCATACAGTCTTCTTCTGTGGCTTTCTGGCTAGACCAGTTTTCAGCATCAAGTATTATAAATGTGCATTCTGGGAAACGTAAAAAAAAAAAGCAGCAGAATCAGAAAAGATTATTATAAATCTCTGGAAGAAGCATGAGATATAAAATCAAGGTAAATATATATGATTACTAGAAGCAATATTACCTAGCTTTGGCCACTATTCTACTCTCTTACCAGCACTCCACATTCTGCAGCCATAGAAAACGGAGTTAAAGATTTCTCACTTTACATAAATATATATATCTATATATATATCTTCTAAGGGCAATTTATAGTATTTTTCTGAAATACTGCAATCAAATGGCATCAGATAAAAAAAATAAATATCTGGTCTTTACAATAAAATTTAAGATGACATTGCAGCTTAATAAGACTAATGGTAAAAAGCCAAAGAAAACAGTTGGTCTGTACAACTTTTTGAAAGAAAGACTGACAGACTCCCAATGGCAACTCATTCCAGGATTGTGCAATATTACAGAAAACATTTCCAGCCTGCAGATTCCAATTTCACTGACCACAAAAGTTTGAAAGAGATGTTTGTTTCATGTCTGAGCAGTAGAGATCTCTTTCTAAATACATAACACCATATATACTGTGTTATAAAAGTCTAGCCTGAATGCCATCAGGTTGCACATTTGGGTTTTTGACAGGAGTACAACCTCATTTAAGAATTGTAGATCTCCATAAAAATATTTAGTTTTCCAAACTTTAATTCCATTGTCTTGTTCTCTTACATTTACCCAAAAGTGCTTTCAAATCCTGAAACACAAATTCTAGGGCCATCCTGGAATAAGTAGGTATGTAGAAATAGTAAACAGATTCTCATGTTGACTGCATGGAACTTCAGGATTACTTCCTTGAAGGATTTCAGGGAAATGTTAAAACATGGAAGATAGAAGCCTGTTCACAGATAAATATTGTCCTTGGACTAACAATGCTGTGGTAAAATAGAATTTTCCTACCATCTCATTTTGGGACTACTCTTCCAGGAAGAACTGGGATCAATATTAATATGTCTCCTAATGGTAATCCAAGCAAATGATGTAGAAGGGTATCAAAAAAGAACCACCAATTAATTTGTATTCCTTCAGAAACCTTTCATTGAGAATAATAGTAATTATAATAATTGAGTATAATTGAGTATAATGCCCCATAATTGAGTATAATGCCCCATAATATACATAAACATTTAAATCAGATTTGCTATTATATTACAATATCCCTTTGTATTTGATCATGATTGAAGTGAGTTACAATAAAAAGCATTTCCAGAACTGAAAATTATGAAATTGCAAATTTTAAACTGTAACATTTAGTAGTAATGGTCTAAAAATGCCACTTTGAACTACCTGTGGGGCTTGTCATGGGTATGTGTCATACTGAGGTGGTTAACAAACTTGAGATAAGACCCCACCTCCTCCCTGTGCGCATCTTGCTCCCTTCCTTGCCATCTTTGTTAATTTTAAAGTCAATTTTAGTGTCAATATTTATTGTTTTGATGTTTTATCTTGTTGCTTTTATCGGCTGTAACTGCCTAGGCCAGATGGGTGGCATATATTTCATAGATAAATAACATTTGTGAAATAAACCACCCAACATATGTGTACAGTAGACTACCCATTTCCAGGTCTTCCCAAATATTCAGAAATCTCACTGTCTGCATCTTCCCGCCAGCTGCACTGCATCTCATATTCCTGTTCAAGGCTTAGTGGTTCAGATGCAGTCAGACGCTGTAGTTCTTCAGACTTCATCCACTCATGGTATCTAATCAGAAAATCGAGAAAAAGTAAGTAGGCTTCTTTAGAATATTATCCCCTATAAGCTGGTATGGCGTTAAGTACACCTCTTGATGAACTCTTTAGTGGTACAATGTAACTCATATAGGCATTGTGCTGGCTTATCAAGGGTTTAGCCTAGAATTAAGAACTGTCTCTTTAAGACATAGCATTCTGGGGAATGTAGTCCATGCCATGTAGTCCATGGCATGTGATCATAACTGTGTACTCTTATTGGTCATTGAAGTATGCCTGGGGGGCGGGAGTAATTGAAGTACGGTATCGCAAAGGAAGTCACTTTCAAGCTATATACCGGGAAAGCATGCCTGAAGAAGGAGATGGGAAGCGTTAATCCTTTTTTACAATATTCGTGATGGTTCCAGATTATGACTGTAGATTCAGAAGAACTTCTACATAACCGTGAGTG
>QLTV01001134.1:509886-525286 GCA_003457575.1 Thermophis baileyi
CAATCGATCTGGCATTAAGCAGCAGCAGCCTGAGGCCAGGGCCCTGAAAACCCAAGTCACCAGAAGGGTCAGAACAGGCAATCGCTTTGATACAGCGAGTACTAGTTCTCCACACATGGTCTGCCCTTCGGTTCCCGCCATACCTACCTCTCCCAACCACCACTGGGATGCTCCGACCCGCCANACCCCTGCGATGCTACGACCCGCCACCCTCCTTGAGATCCCATCCCCCACCCCACTGCCCCCCCCCTCTATCCGGCAGGCCGACAATATCATTCATCCCAAGCCCAGGGTCAGATCTGGGCCCCCATCTGCTTCTGTTAGTACACTCAGCAGAGGGGGCTCCATTTACCTCCCCCGGCTCCCCCATTCTCACCAACACAACCAATCAGACATACTCTTCCATTCACAATCAAACCAGACAACCCACCACATTCACACACAAAACATGGCTAAAAACTGGCCAACAAAAAAGGAAAATTGCATTGTAAATGCAACCCTAGGTGACTTAAAAAAGCAGTCTGCCGGGAAATGTCTGTAAAACGTCTATCGGGAAACTTAGCCCAGGTTTTGTAGGGATGACAATTTCTTGTTGTAATTGATGCAATAGGAATCTACTAGCAAGCATGCTCTCAAGAGCAAGTCTTTTCCTCCCTGTTACTTTTCCCAGAGCAGTTATAAATTCTGCCCTCTCTTCCTATTAGCTTTAAAGGGTAGCATTTTAAACCTGTATGAGGGATTTGCTTGCTGCTGAGTAGTGCATTAAAAAGTCGGTAGGAGGAGAGCTCAAAGAAGGCTTTACTTCCTAATAGCCTAAGTCTTCATTCACTCTTCCTGATTTATTTCCTGACTGACAAAAGCTCCCTTTCAATACCTTGGGGTTGTCCTCAACCCTAAGAAACAACGAAAGAACAGCATAGCAGTCTACTAATCTCACACACACACACACACACACACACACACACACACACACACACACACACACACCAAATATATCAAATATACCGTATATTTGATCTAATTTATTACCTGGCACAAGAAATGTCATTGTTCTCCATGCAGTGAGACTAAGTTGAGAACATCAGTGTGTTTAGAATAAGATGGTCAGGGAATCTGTTTTATTGTACTTGTGTATACACCGAATCTGAACTTGAACACAGACTCCTAATGCCATTCTGTCTCTAAACCTACCTTTTCTAATCCAAAATGATAGCCTTAGGTACTTAGTTCATGATAGAGAAAGGGTAATGGAAAGGCAATACATTTTTTTCCAAAAGCTAAAGTAACATGTAAGACTATTGAATAAAGGTGAAAAGTAATCCCTGTTTATTATTAAAGCTTAAAGAAATGTACAGTATAGCAGTACTTTAGCATTAACATCATTGCAAAGATAGAAAATGGGATAAAAGCAGAGTTAGATGACTAGTGCTACCATTGGCCAACTTTCCTCTGATATATCAATCCTGCTATTTATGAGAAATACAATATAACTTCTCATTTATCCTTACAGTAGTTATAATTATAGTGGTGATTATTGCAATCTCACTACCATTGATAAACTTGTTTTAATAATGATGAAAGATCAATAATTAGAATGAGTATGGTAATGGGATTCTAGTACCTTTAACGATGTTAAACAATCTTTGTTATAAGTTGGAAAATATTTATAATAGATTTCAGACTTGGAATGATTAAATATTTCTTAGGCTACACTTCAAAATGAAAATATTGGCAAAAAAGATTTTCATTATGAAATATGTAAAACTGATGACGGAATAAATAATACATTTTTAAAAGAAAATCTGATTGTATTCCATATAAGCTGTGCCTATTTGGCAGGATGCTCTATTAACAAAAAAGATGGATTAACTTTCAGTCTGATTTCTGAGAAGTTTTGGAAGTTTTTAAACATTGTGCATTTGAGCAAAAAAAAAAAAAGATTTCTGACAAGGGAACAGTACTTTGCATTAAGGTCTTTGGGATTTATTATATGAAATCTTTTATGTCTTTGGTCAGAAATACTGAGAATTAATCTGTTGAATCTTGCAACAGTCCAATTAAGGAGATATCTATGGATATTTTAAAGTCACATTTGTGCTTTTTTGGTTAACAGAAAGAGAGGCTATAAATCCAGTAAATATATTTTCTTCTGTAGAAAATGTTTTGTCCAACAGGTTTCTTGCAGCTTCCTGCTTGATTGTTTGACTTTATTTGCAACTGATATACTGTATTCTCTTTACTTACTTTACTTTAATTTTCTATTATGAAGTAATTTCATATATTACTAGGATTTCATAATTAGCTTTCCCTTGAAATAATGTAAGTGTTGCCCTAGGATGCAGACTCAGTTAGGAACTAACAATTAAGGGGAAGAGTGCCTTTTACTTACTGCAATCCAATTTCAAGCAGAGAAAATCTTAGAGTTGTTTAATAAAGCAATGGCATGGAAACCAGTGATTTTTTAAAATTGGTTAAAGCCATGATGCTTAAGTCTCTGATACTGTCTTTATCTCAGTAAAATTTGTTATGCGGTGGATTCAATTCTTAATAATTATAAGTAACTTTGTAAAAAAGTTAACTGTTTTGTGTTTTTCAGGTTAACTGGAACAAGAACGACTGACAACATATCTGTCTCAAGTCCTTAAATTCTTTTCAATATGGCTGGAAGCATCACTGATACAGGGGAGCTCTACTCTCCTTATGTGAGTGCTTAGCATTGGTACAATCACTTAATGCGTGTGTTATGCTTAGTCCAGTATTAGCATGAAAAATTGTAATTTTATGTAGGGCAATTGTGTTCTTGTGCTTGTTTTGTTATTTTCTCCAAATTATGGAACATATTACAGCCTGTTTCTAAATTGGGTTTTGATACTGAATATTGTTTTGATCATTTCACAACTGCATTGTAATCGACCTAGAAAAGGATTTGAAAATACTAGTAAATGATTATATCTATACTTCATATAAATACAAATTTAAAGAAAGTATTAGTGTATAGCACATTTTTAAAATAAATTTTTGATGCCAAAGGGTACAGAAGCAAATTTATAAATAAGCAGCAATTCCCTGCAGAATTCAGGTAACAAGTTTTTAAAAGAAGTTTAAGAATGCTTCCTGCTGACTAGCTATATTACATAATAACAAAATGCAGTGAAAATCCTTAATTATTAAAATATTATAAATATTATTAGAATATTTTGTTTCATGTTGTTTTTCCATTGATATATCTTTGCTTAATGTTGATGGTGGAGTCTTAGCTTTATTTAAGAGGCAGTAGGAATATAAGCTTGGTAGGAATTATTTTATATGTCTTTATAGGTAAATTAGACATATTCAGACCCCTAATTAACACAATATTTGTGTCAGGGTTCCAAGTAACACCCCCAACGAAAAAAGGCTCCGAGGCTTGAAGTTCCTCAAAGTTCCATTTTATTAGAGATGTCATATTGGCACATCTGGGAAAACCCGAATCTGAAAGCTTCTGGGTTTTCCCCACCCAAAAGAAAGCCCAAGTCCCTTCCCCTGCACCCAGCGGTGGGCTGCTCCTGGTTCGGCCCAGTTTTGCGAACTGGTGGCGGCGGCGGCAGGCTCCGCCCACCCACCCAGGACGTTCCGCCCACCCGCCTGGGACGCTCCTGTGCATGTGCAGAAGCATCACGAGCATGCGCACGAACCGGTAGCAATGGGTTTTAGAACCCACTACTGCCTGCACCCACATGTCCATCACATGGTCCAATCAATGCATCGTCCCAACTGGAGATGCCTCCCAGTCATGCCACTCCAGGTGCAGGCCGAATGTCCTTGGCTCTCAGAGAAAGGAATGTTATTATGGCTAGATATCCCTCGCAACTCCCTGCAATTCCCCCCTCCCAGTTTCCCACAGCACTAAGTGTGGCAGCCCTGAAGATCCAAAGAAAAAGATGGCCTCCAGGGCTGACAATTTGATAAAATATAGTATGTTCAACGAGATAAATTGAGATCATCTTCATGATTCATTATTTCCAAATTGGAAATACTAATAGCAATACTAAGCTTTTTAATTGTTTTTAATTCAAAAATATGTTATTCAAAAATAGGGTCTTTAGGTGCACAGGCACTCTTACATTATGCTGTAGTAGAAGTGGGTTCCAAATCCAAATCCAGAAAAGAAAAGAGAGGAAAAAGACAAAAACAGAACAAAACCAAACCAAAAAATGTGCATAAAAGACAAAGTAACAAAGATACACATAGATTGTCCCCCTGGTTGAATACTGATAAATATATTTCATAGTTTTGCAAGAGGGGAAAAATAGTTTTCCCCTCTTGCAAAACAGGTCCTCAATTTATGAATTTCTAAATCTCTACTAAATTACTCTATTACATTAAAAAATATTACACATATGAACATCTATTATCAATCAACCAATTTAACCTACCAACTATCTACTGTAAAAAAGCAGTTAACAGCTAATCCCAACAATAAGCTAAACTTCAAAGCCCTCTGTTAACAATCTGCTATTGTATTTAACTCACAGAAGTGCACTAATGGCTTCTAATCTATCATAAACCCACTGCAATTATTATCCCTGATCCATCCAGGATTATATCCTTGATTGATTCTTGGTAATAAACCTTTTCTTGAATTATGTGGGATCTTACCATATAGTTGCATCTCACTCCCCAAAGTCATAAGTCTTAGTTGAGATTATCTTTGCAGCACTTGTTGTTCAATAAAATTTCCCACAAATCGAAACACAGCACCCCCCTTCTGGTTGCATATAATAAGCCTATTCTGCAATTTCCATCAGTTTTCAATTTAACAATTAAAATGTAGGTTAAAACAAAGGGAAACTTCAAAACATGATGTTAAAAAAAGCAAACAGTGATAGGAAAAGATGGAGACCCAACCCTCTGCTGTTCTTACCGAGAATCACAATCCACTGGATTCTCTTCCCAGGCAAGTACTCAGTCATCCGAGGGTCATCATGGGTTATTCCAAGTTACTCCTGTAACTTAAACCCGGAGAGCATATGAGAGAACTGGCTTTGGCAGCAAAGTCAGCGGTTTGTTAGCAGGAGAAAAAAAAAAATCCCACAATTTAGTGCGCCATTTTCTGGAGACTCAAGAGAAGTGGGTTTTGATAATTTTTATAACAGTTATAAGTACAATTATAAATTTACTGTTTGTCTAAAATTACACCCTGACCAGTGGTGGGATTCAAATAATTTAACAACTGGTTCTCTGCCCTGATGACCGGCTGGGTGGTCATGTGACTGGGTGGGCGTGGCCAACTTGATTGGTCTCACCCTTAGGAAATTTCTCTTTAGTCCAATTCACAATAAAATAGCACTGTTCCAATATTTAGAATAGAATAGAATTTCAGAGTTGGAAGGGACCTTGGAGGTCTTCTAGTCCAACCCCCTGCTTAGGCAGGAAACCCTATACTACTTCAGTGCATGTGCATGCGGCCCCCTGCACGCTCCCCGCACATGCGCATGCACCACCGCACGTGCCTCGCCCCCCCATGCATGCACACGCCCCCCGCATGCCCCCCGCCCCTGCACACGCACGGCAGAGACTTGACCAGCTGGCTGGCAGGAGGCACGCGTGCATGCGCGGCGGAGCTGAACTGGGGCGACGGCTTGTGTGCCCACAGAGAGGGCGCTGCGTGCCACCTGTGGCACGCATGCCATAGGTTCGCCATCACGGACCTAGTCCATAGGAGAGTAGGTTTTCCAAATAAAACCAGACCATTATAATGTTAAATTACAAATTGCATTACATGTTGTGATCCAGTTAAAAGATGCATTTGCTGATCAGATGCTGATGAGAACACAAGGATCTTTTTCTCCCAGAAAGAACATGATGTCTATGTATTATTATAGTCTTTGAAGGCTATAGTTTAAACTTATGCCAGAAATATTATGCTATATTGTGCTCTTGGTTCATTTTATTCACCATATATTGTAGTACAAGAAATAAAAATATTTTGACAGTGAAGATGGGAGTTCTATAGAGAGATCTGCTTTATGTATAGAATTTCTAATAAAGCAGTTGAAGGCAACAGTGATACTTTCTTTTATTTTGCCCTTCTTTCCCCCTTTTTTGTGTTTCCTACAATTCTGATAGGTACGGTAAATTTTACAGGATTGGGCTTTTTTCTGCCATTATCTTGTGCTTTTAGGAAGTGTTCTGTGTTTACTTATACTATATGAATTTCTTGGCTGCTGAAGAAGTGTAGGTTCTAGACTAGATGGAACATAAGATTATCAAAGATGTAGGCAGACCAGGCTTCAAGAAATAAATCTGCCTTGCACAGAATTATAGAAGGAAAAGATAGTGATAAGTAATATCAATAAAAGTAATATATTGCTAGATAAATTTTATAGGAAGCCCTTGGTTAATTTTAAGAATTTTTTTTTTATGTCTTGCAGGAAACATGATGAGAATTAATGCAAGTAGGAAGTTCTAGATAGGTAGAAACAGATGGTAGCAAGCCAGATTTAGATTGCTTTGTCCATGGTGACCTTATTTAGTTCCACCCACTGCTCTACAGGCCCCATTAAGCACATCAGATGCATTTGGCAAAGTCATTGACTGAGACATTTCTTTGCATGCTTATACTATGCCAAATGAACCACCTCCATGAGTTGAGAGAAAAAAACCTTCATATCATAAAGCAATATTATTTCTGAAACAGTTAATATGAACTAACAAAGGTTATTTTCATTGGGCTATTAGACTTCTGAAATCACATAGTCATAATACCTGAATTTGGATTGCACATATGAAGATTGCTACTGTATACTGTATACCCAATTTGTCCAAAGATGGAACTAATTTAAATAGTTTCTATTAAATGTTCCTATTCTTTCATTGCAGGTTGGCTTGATTTACATGTTCAACCTCATAGTTGGCACAGGAGCTCTAACTATGCCAAAGGCCTTTGCTGCTGCTGGTTGGCTTGTCAGCCTTATTCTAATAATGTTCTTGGGATTTATGAGGTAAGATTTTGCTACATGTTATTTCTGTTAATTTGGCTAAAACAAGGGGTATGTAGAGATATACCTGGGATTAGCTGCAGCTCATTGGACACCAACTTTCTTTGTTGTATATTTTCAGTATGGTCACCAGCAAGTAGGGTCAAATATGCTGCTTTAACTTTACATAGCTCTGTAAATTAAATTCAGCAGCATCTTTTGACCCAGTGGAATCACATCTTTAAAGCTAAGGTTTAAAAAGTAGAGCTGGTAAAAGACTTGAGCAACAGAACGCGACCCACAGAATGGAATTGGGGATCACAGTGGAAGAAATAAGAAACTGTGTCTTTTGATAACAAAAGACCTACTGTGTGACCTACTTTTGCTGCCAGCAGACTGAATTCTTGTTTTAATTGATTTTTGGCAAATTGAAATAGCACAGTAAATAGCAATAGCAATAGCACTTAGATTTATATACTGCTTTACAGTGCTTTACAGCCCTCTCTAAGCTGTTTGGGTCCAACAATTTGGGTCCTCATTTTACCCACCTCGGAAGGATGGAAGGCTGGGTCAACCTTGAGCCTGGTGAGATTCGATCTGCCAAATAGCAGGCAGCCGGCAGTCAGCAGAAGTAGCCTGCAGTACTGCACTCTAACCACTGTGCCATCATGGGTCATACACACTCAATACACACTTATTTTAAGTATAATGATATGATTTTTTAAAAAATAAATTCTTTCCTGTGTCAAGTTTTATTCTTAGTAATTACATAGATACTTCTATGTTCTTTACCTTGTTATTTCTGCCTTAAAAAAAAAAATCTCAGTTTAATCTATATCCTTGAAATTTCCTGGTGTTCTGCTGTCCAGGTGCTACTAAATGTGACCTGTTTTTTTTTTCAAGATCAGCCTAGGCCTACTAATGTTTCACCACCTGGAACTATATGAAAATATAATTGCCCTGAAAATTAGATGCCATTCCTAAATTTTACGAACAACACTTTTTGAACAAATGTATCCTATTTTAATGCCATTCTTTTTATACTATTACATAGGCACTTCTAATGCTTTACCGGGTTGTTTACTTAGCTGCTATTGTTAAAGTTAATGGAAGCTGAATGTCTTCAGTTTGTTAGGCAACTAACACGTGAAGATAGCTTTGGAATTTCTTGGTGAATTGATACTGAATATCATAGAAGAAGTGTTTTCTGAATAGTCTAATACAGGCCTGTCAAATTGGCGGCCCGCGGGATGGATGTGTCATGCGCAGGCCACGCCCACCCCAGCTCCGCAAAGTCAAAAAACATCTCAGTATGTCACGATACATCATGTGACACACTCAAGTTTGACACCTGTGGTCTAATACATGCAGAAAATTCTATTTTACACATGTATATTCAGTAATCATTGTTTCAATGAAAATTAATTTGCTGAAATCAGATTCTCTTTTTAAAATTATGCTTCATAACTAAAGATCCATGTCTATCCTTGCCTATTGCATACATTGAAATTTTAGTTCATTTCTCCTGAGCCCTGGTGGCACAGTAGTTAGAATGCAGTTTTACCGGTAAATTCTGCCCACAGACTGGAGTTCGATCCTGGCAGGCTTAAGGTTGACTCAGCCTTCCACTCTTCCGATGAATGAGAATTAAATCATGAAACCAAAACATGAAGGAAAAGTGAATGGGTAAGGAGGAGGGGGAGTTGGAATTGGATGAGATCTTGGAAAAAGAGAAACATAAGAAGTTCACAATACACCTGAGCAGCCATGATCCCCTCCCCAGCCAGCCAGCCCCGCCTGACTTACTCCTTGTCTGGCCGGCCGGCTGGCATAAAGCCTCGCCGCTCTTCTCCTCCTCGTCCTCCCCGCTCAAGCGGCGACGTATGCAGGCAGGGGCTGGCTTCCTGGGTGAAAGGGAGGCGCTCAGAATGTAGTCAGCCTGCAGGATAAGATGGTCCCCAGGGACGCCAGGCCCCGTGCACGCTCGCTGCCTCCTGTCCACGTGCCGTGGGGGTGGGGGCAGCACCACGGATCTAAGGCTGACCGCTTTCCGGCCCGGATGGCCACCACCGGGTTGTAGATCAGCACCTAGTTGACCTGGGCTGGGCCGAGGCGCCATGGGCCTGTCTTTTGCTGTTTCCAGGGCGGCTCCGCGGGCCAGATCTAACTACATCGCGGGCCGGATCTGGCCCATGGGCCTTGAGTTTGACACCCCTGCTCTAGATCATAGTTGTCCAACCTTTTGGTTTGCCTGGACCTTATTGAATGAAGAGGAATTGCATTGGACTGCATGTAAAATATATAACATAGTTAATATAAATAAATAATAAATTTCCTTTATTTTTCAATTTTTTAAATTACCTTGCGGGGCCTCATTATTAGCTGTCCAGGACCTGGTCTAGATGATATAGTTCTTCCCCCTACCCCTACCAGTAATGCCCCCTGGAGTGGAGTAGGGAGGCAAAGATTGCATGTTGTGCACAATAAAAAAAAATAGATTTAACCTCTCCCATGAATGTTTGCCTTAAGTATAGAGAATTAATGGTAATGGATCAGTTTTATACCTCTGAATGAGCTTTAAAAATGCACAGAACATGCAAGAATTTGTTCTGTACTATGCAAAAAAAAAAAAAAGAAGAAGAAGATGCAAATAAAAAAAATGACCTAGTTCCCCTCTTATATGCTTTCTATACATTGTGGTCATTAATGGTCAGTTTAAATTTGTGGATTTGTTAGATGAGTGCAACTAATTATTTACAATTTATACCTACATTTAATTGTTCTACTGTGAGCATCATTACCTTCCATTGTACAATTATTTCCTTAAACAGATTTTCTTGTATCCTTTCTCCCTCAGTTGAGACCATGTTGTTTGCAAATTAATCTTATAAATGACTACTGAAGGCATTGAAAAAGTGCTGGTTTCTTTGGATGGAAAGCATAAATCTTTATAGATTGCTTCTGAGCTTTGTAAAAGAGATTATTTTAAAACCTTAATGCTTATCTATAGTTTCCTACCTTGTGCTTTGATTTCTCTTCCTGTTCATTTCTTTGTATTGATAGGTTCTGTTCCAATTTGTAATTATTTGTTCTATTTGTATTGTATTGTCCTTGAAATTTTTCTTACTGCTGTCAAGTTGGAAATGTTTCCTGCAGTATTACCCTGATACTTTCATTTCTCTATAAGCACTTCTGAATCTCTGATATCCCTGAAGTATGTTTGATATAGTAAGAAGCCCTTAGGGGGAATCATTATCTAGGCTCTAGGGAATACTTCCTATATATTAGTCTTAGCAGAAATGATTTCTCACTCAATTTTTGTAAATTAGTTCAACTTGTAAAGCAGCAAAATATTATTTTTGAGCTTAGCATTATTCTATCCTTTGCTCATTTTTGCTAAAAATAAGAAACAAAATAACTACTTAAGTGGGTGAAAGCTCAACAAATCAAATTGTAATGTTGATCTCTTATTAAAGGATCGCTTACTCCCAGTTATTGTCTTAGTAGATCTTAAAAAGTATTTTCAATCCTTAATACATAGCATTGTATGTGAACCACTGACCTATTTCCATATACTATGGTAAGTTAGGATTTTCAAACCATGGTTTGTAAAATAAATATAACCTGATTTAGATACACTAAGGTGTACTTGGTAGCTCAAACCTGCCACATTTATGACTTAATATGATGTGTGAAACCAGTTCTGGTATATCCATATAATCTAACTATTGATGTTCTAGCCTTTTCTGTAAAGAATGGCATAAATACATGAATTGTCCCCATGATTATTATTTACTATTTCCATAATACAATTGCTATCTGACTAAATAATAAAATCAGTGATGTAATAAAAAATCTATGAAAGAGAGTCAATTTGGCATAGTGGTTAAGGTATCAGGCTACACATCATGAGACCACGAGTTTTAGTCCTGTCTTAGTATAAAGCCAGCTGGGTGACTTTGGCCCAGTCACTTTCTTTCAGCCCTAGGAAATAGGCAATGGCAAACCACTTCTGAAAAACCTTGCCAAGAAAACTTCAAGGACTTGTCCAAGCAATTGGACAAAATTGAACAGAAGGGGAAAAAAATGAAACATACCTATCCTATCTTTAACTTCAGTTTTGTAGTTCCTTGAAAATGTTGGAATAAAATCTGTCACAAATACATAACATTGCATTTTCTAAATGTGTCTTTTCCATCCATCTACAATATTTTAGTCAGGTTAATTTTATTAAGCTTTGCCATTTGACTCCTACCATTGAAGCTGGCTGGGAGAAAAGCAAAGTGTCAAGGGAAGCTAAGAATTGGAAGACCAGCTTACTTGAGTTCTCCAAATCTTCACTGATACCAAGTGTAAAAATTAAAGTTCCACCCCTGCTTTATACAAAGCATATTTGGAAAAAAGTTGGCTGCCCGCATTATATCTAACTTTGCTTTCAATATTCAACATTGCCTGAAAACTCAGAATAGAGCTTTAAAATGAACGTGTTAATATAAATGGGATATTGTGAATAAATGGGATATTGTGAATCATTTTTGTTTTTAAATAACTGATATTTTCTAATTCTCTTATAGCTACATGACGACAACTTTTGTAATGGAGGCCATGGCTGCAGCTAATGCTCAGCTTCACTTAAAGAGAATGGAAAAGCACAAGGTTTGTATAGCATGTCTTAATCTGATATCTCTCCAATCATACTGTTACATGGTAGGAAACTTTTAATATTGCTCTTGTGCCTGCCCTTAAAATATAGCAATAAATTCCCTACCATTCTGCAATTTATTTATTTATTTTTTTTGAAAACAGCATTCTTTTCTCTCACTAGATTCGATATTCAGTATGATGGAGGAACTGGAATTCTAAGCATCTTAAAGACCCACAGCTAAAGAGTTTTGCTTTTTTTTAAGCTAGTAAATGCATTTTTAATTTAGTGCTTAATTTTCTTTTACTTATCAGAATTCTACAATAATCCTTCATTTTTGAGATCTAGATTAATGTCTTACTCTTCTAGGAAGATAATAATGATGAAGAAGATTCTTCATCTGAAGTTTCTGATAGTGAAGTTCTCCCAGATGTCTATGAACGATCAGAAACACGGCCTATTCTATCTGTGCGTAAGTATCTAGCTGATTCTTCTTTCAACTTGATAATATGTAAGAATAAAACTTTCTCTACAGTTCTTTGCTAATGCCAAAGGAAAGTGAAAAAAGATCCTCATCCTTTATTTAACCTTTCTGTAAATAATACAAGTGTGTTATGATATCAAACATTAGTAATACTTAGCAAACCATATTTTAATTGAAAAAAAATAGTTTATCAAAGTAGAAAGCTTGTTCTTCTTTTGCAGATTACCAAGATGCATATTTAAAAAATATTTTTCTTGATTCCAGGCCACATTGCTTGCACCAATGGTGTCCTTGTAATATACATATTTTGTCCTTCTTTGCAATGTTGGATACATAGTTGGATAACTCTCAGAACAAACAACGTCCCCATCCTCACTGGTTTCAGTAATATATGCCAGATCTCCCTGCTTGTCCATCACTAAATAATGAACGAAGGTGGTCTTATTGCAGAAGATTAGCATTAATCCACAACATGGTGAGGCCAGGTTCCCTGATAATCTGATTACCAAGCCCTTCAAAAGCGTTGGAACAGAAGATCACATCAAGATTTGCAATCTCTCTTCCCTTGAGTGGCTAGCTTGGCTCTCCCTAGTTTTAGTTCTCCTTTTATTGATATTACTTCTATACAAGTGACCCAGATAAACGTATTCTAATAATGATATATGTATTACCGGTAGTAAGTAACTGCTCTGTTGCATCACTATCAATCATTGGTCAGTTCACTATTTAAAATCAGGATATGAACTTTCTACTCCATTTCTTATCGAGCTTAGGTACAGTATCATATTTAGTAGGTTCCCAACTTTGTCATATTCTACTTCTTTAAATTTGATTGGCTTATTAACAGCTCATTTTTTGTAATTGCAGTGAATAGCAACAATCAGAAATATACACCATCACCTTTTAATTAGAATAAAATCATCTTTCAAATAGTTTAGAAGACAATTTCTTTGGTCTGTGTGCGTAACGTTTCTTCTTGACTTCAATTACTGCTTTAACTTGGACTGAAGATTTTACAACCACTTAAACTGCTTTTTACTGTTGCTGCAGTACTTGCTATCAATACATAAAATGTTTTTACCTTCAGACAAAACTATAAAATCATTTATTTCTTTAAGTTTTGTTTTCTCTTTATTATCCTCCATCAATCTTTAGTAACTTTGATGGAAACTCATTAGTCTTAAAATCTGTTTGAATTTACTCTTACTCTTGCAGCATCTATAGGATTATTTTTAATCATCTAGAACAAATGGTGATTTGTTCTAGTTTATTTTGTTTGGGGCACAGGAGTGATGCTTGCTTTTCTTCTTTTCTTTTTTCTCTTGCCTTTGTTATATGTCATCATCAGATTCCAAGTAAACAGGGACTTGCCAAAAGCTGGATCTATTCCTTGTAAAGTACAAAGTCTCTGCAAGCAAATGGGAGCTATGAATTCAAATCTTTTCAGGCTCTCATATCAAACAAGTTCATTGTTGAATTGCTTTGTATCAATATTATAATCTTCCATATTCTCCAGATTATAATCTTCCAAGCTCCCCACAACAGCTCCTCTCCCAACTAACATATTTGCTTGAGACATTTATAGAATAATTTTCAGCCTTGTACAAAACACTTGAAGACAGTATCTGCACCATGTTGCTTTCTTCCCTTCTCAGAAGTTACAGAGTTTAACTGTTAGTAAACTCTAGTTTCCTTCCTCCCTCATGTCCTGGATTAATATCACATCAAAAGGGAAGAAAATATTGTTGCTAAATAAATTTTACTGAATAACTTCAGCTTTTGAATTGTTTGTGAAAACAAGTGTAGAAAAAAATACCCTGTTTCCCCCAAAATAAGACATCCCTGATAATAAGCCCAATTGGGATTTTGAGTGCATGGCAATAAGGCCAAGCGCTTATTTCAGGGTTAAAAAAATATATAAGACAGGGTCTTATTTTCGGGGAAACACGGTATCTTTTTCACATTTCATTCCAAAGATTCTGCCTGTTTTGATAAATTCAAGATATGGTTTTGTACTGTGCATTACAACAGTAGGACTGGTTTCTTTGTGTAAGATAAGCTTTAACCTTTGTATTCTAGCAATAGTGGGGGAAAAATCTCATGCATACGTTTCTCCATAAGACTGCTGTGGACTGATCTTGTGAATATTATAAGAACTATGTAGAAATAGTGGATTATTTCTACAGTGTAGTCCTCCTAATGGCTTTATGTCATCCTGAAATTATTTACTGTGCTTCACATCTGTGGCATGTTGTTTGTCAAATTTTTCAAACAGATTATTGTATTGTGTGGATTAATTATGAAGGATTTACGTTTTGAACTAGAACATCAAAACTCTGCCTGAGCTCCAAAACATTCTACTCCATGTTTTGCACGTTTACCTTCATAAATCAAAAAATCTAAAATTTGTAAATCATTGGGGGAAAAGTCTTTAAAATGGTGAACATAGTTTTTCCCCCCTGTTACTTACTCTTTTGGGTCATCAACCAAATCTTTCAGACATTCTTCAGCCTATTTAAGCAGCTGTTCTCCTTCAGAGAGGGAAGAAGGAGAGACTTTTTTTCTTAATTCTAGCCCAAAATTAATCAAATACATTACTCAGTAGTACAACCAAGAGTCATTTAAAGGATGAAAAACAAGAGAAGATTGAGCAATTTAACTACAGTGGGGCAAAAAAGTATTTAGTCAGCCACCAATTGTGCAAGTTCTCCCACTTAAAAAGATGAGAGAGGCCTGTAATTGACATCATAGGTAGACCTCAACTATGAGAAACTAAATGAGAAAACAAATCCAGACAATCACATTGCCTGATTTGGAAAGAATTTATTTGCAAATTATGGTGGAAAATAAGTATTTGGTCACCTACAAACAAGCAAGATTTCTGGCTCTCACAGACCTGTAACTTCTTCTTTAAGAGGCTCCTCTGTCCTCCACACATTACCTGTATTAATGGCACCTGTTTGAACTTGTTATCAGTATAAAGGACACCTGTCCACAACCTCTAACAGTCACACTCCAAACTCCACTATGGTTAAGACCAAAGAGCTGTCGAAGGAGACCAGAAACAAAATTGTAGACCTGCACCAGGCTGGGAAGACTGAAGCTGCAATAGGCAAGCAGCTTGGTGTGAAGAAATCAACTGTGGGAGCAATAATTAGAAAATGGAAGACATACAAGACCACTGATAATCTCCCTCGATCTGGGGCTCCACGCAAGATCTCACCCCGTGGGGTCAAAATGATCACAAGAACGGTGAGCAAAAATCCCAGAACCACACGGGGGGACCTAGTGAATGACCTGCAGAGAGCTGGGACC
>QLTV01001134.1:537270-553930 GCA_003457575.1 Thermophis baileyi
TCTCTGGATGAGGTGTGCCCGGCGGCCACCTGGGCCTCTCCTACGCCATTCATCAGACACTACAAAATAGACACGTATGCTTCTGCAGATGCGGCTTTTGGCCGTCGAGTCCTTCAACAAGTGGTGGAGTCTGATCACCGATCGGTTGGCCAGGACAGGTCCCTCCCTTAGGGGACTACATGCTTTGGTATGTCCCATCCTGAATGCTGGCTCCTCCCCAGGATGTAGAATAGGCGTTGGACCTACCTGATACGCCTCTTCTCATCCGGGGGGAGCCATCATTCAGTCCCGCCCTTACCTGTCCATTTTTTCAATTTATACCTACCATTAGTGGATGGGAGTCCGCCAGGTGCTTACCTGGGTTAGGAGTTGCCACGTTGAGTCTAGTCTTCGGGATTCGTCAAATCTGGAATTACAGGAGGCGGATCCCAATATAAATAAAAAAATAGACAGACTCAGTCCTTCACCGGATTGGACGAGGACAACCCATCCTGAATGCTGGCTCCTCCCGGATGAGAAGAGGCGTATCAGGTAGGTCCAACGCCTATTTTATGAATAAGCAATACAGCTATATGAAAGAATGGAGTGGCGATTATATATATATATTTTAAATGTCCTTAAATATGTGGGTGGCTGTAACAGTAAATTTTGTAATCCTATCTAGTGGCATTAGTTATTATTCATTGAATATCAATATTGTATCAATAGATATATTTTAAAATGGCAGGATTCATTGAATCAAATACAAACTTAAACTATCTTAGATATAAATATGATATCACTTAACTGAAAGTAAAAATGACTTAATGAGCTGATGATAAAAGTGAAAAATTGGATTTAATATTAGCTCTTAAAGAAAATTAAAATGAACCAGCAGGCCTGAACTTACTGTTGGTAGTGAAAAAATGAAGGTAGTAAATAGTTTGCTTTCTTGGATGCAGAAATAAAGATATATGGAAAACTGGAGAAATTAAAAGGAGATTAAGTCCAAGAAAGAAGGCAATGTACACTTAGAAAAGATTATGAAGGATAAAAACATTTCAATAAAACCAAAAATAATAATTAAAATGATAGTTTTCCTGTGGTAATGTATATTTCTGTATACTGGGCACTGAAAGAGAGAGAGAGAAAGGTCTTTGATTTGGAAATGATTTTTAAGATTATTATGGACCAAATAAACATTGGCTATTCCCTTGAGGTGATGATTGACAAGCAAAAATACACAAATTTCAAGCATGTGCTGTGAGCAGATACAGTCTTGTGAAAAAATGATTTTTTCAATGTATTTTAACACAGAGATACGAGTTTCATTTCAACAATATTGATATAACAGATTTTATGCAGTACTTACATTTTGTAGTGCATTGTGTGATTGAAAAAAACATAAATGCACATTTCACATTTGGGAAAAGTAAGCACATTTGTAGATTTACCACTATCTCAAATACCTAAAATTAGAAATGCACCAGATCAGGTACAAATGATTAAAACATTATTAGAGAGGATCTTGAATGAACCTGCCTTATTGAAAACTCAGATATTTAGTTTGATTTGCTCTTTGTTGTTGAAGTGTGAGGTATCACTGTGTCTAGATTAAAAGAGCTCTCATAATCTTCAAAAAGAAGATTATAGGCACTTATGAGTCAGGGAAAGGGATTTAAAAAGATTGCCAAACAATTGTACATCAATCATTCCACTGTCAAGAAGATGATTAAGAGGTGGAAAAGATTTCAAACAAGTGCCAACTTGCCCGGGGCAGGCCATCCCAGCAAGTTCACAAGATGCCTAAAAGATCCCTAAAACCCCCAGAATTTTACCATGTAACCTGTAGGTAACTCTCACTACTATTGGTGTCAAAGTGCATGAGACATCCATTAGAAAGAAGCTGCACAAATTAGATCTACATGGGAGGTGTGCCAGGAGAAAACCATTGCTTACTGAAAGTATTTGAGGGCAAAACTAAAGTTTGCTCATGAACACATAGGCAAAGATTGGGGCTTCTGGAACAGTGTGCTGTGAACATGCAAGATAAAGAATTGAGATATTTGGTCACAATATCAGAAGACATGCAAAAAGCCAAAGTCATCATTTTACCAGAAGAAACTGATTCTAACTATAAAGCAGGCGGTGGCGAGGTTATGGTATGGAGTGCTTTGGTGTCCCTCATAGAATCTAATGTTCATTGTGCCAGAGGGTGTTTGAGGATAACGTGAGATCATCTGTCAAAAGCTTAACTAAAAGTGGACCTTGCAACATGACAATGGCAATAACCATTCTAGTAAATCCACCAAAGAATGGCTGGAAAAAAAAGAAGGGAAATGGAGGGTTCTGCAATGGTCAAGTCAAAGCCTAGGTCTAAATCCCATCAAGATTCTGTGGAGTGATTTGAAACAACTTGTGCATGCAAGAAATCCCTCCCAACATTGCACAACTGAAAAAAATCTGCATGAAGGAGTGAACAAAAAATTACTCCTATTCAATGTCAGAAACTGGTAGACAGTTATAAGAAATGTCTACTTGAAGTTGTTTCTGCCAGAGGGGGTATTAATCAAATATTAAAGGTGGACTTATTTTTTCTATGGAAGGCAATGGCATATCTGTTAATTTTATGTTGAATAGACAATTTTCTGTACTGTAGGTTTTTGTTCAGTTACATCATCTTTATATTTATGTTGATGTGTCTACATTAGTTAAAAAAGAAAAAAGGTTTAACATGGGTATACTTGTTCACATGACTATAAAAGACTAGCAAAAACAATTAAGTTTGGGGTGGATGAGAAAAATAAAAGCAAGGGGAGACAGCAAGTAAAGTGGAAGGACAGAGCCAAGGTGATCACTGGGATGTCTTTTGAAGAGCTTATTAGTAGGGGCAGATTAAAATGGTAAAATAGTGAATCTGTGGCCCAAATTCATCAGAGTCGAGATTCAACCTGATAGACTGTGTAGGACAGACAGGGAGGAATCTAACCACCAGATTGCAAGAACACGAGCAGTCAGACTAGGAGACCTGAATTCATTGGTAGTTTCACATTGCAATGAACAAGGACATACATTCAATTTCACAGCTACTAAGATTGTTGGCCAAGCAGGTACAAAAATAGCCAGGCAAATGATTGAAGCCTGGAAAATGGGCCCCTTGACAGTCAACAGGAGTGTTGATTTACCACCAGCTTATCAGGTATTAGGAGCCGAGAACTTGGCAGCACAAGGGAAAAAAACGCAACGATTTAATAGTCGGCCATCAGCATCCCAATCAACCAGTATTGATATTCAGCCGGTTCTATCCGGATCGCGCAAACCGGTAGCGGCGGCTGTGGGAGGCTCTGCCCACCCGCCCTGATGTCATACATACTTCTGCGCGCGCACTCACATTTGCGAACCAGTAGGGAAGGTAAGTGCATCCCACCTCTGCAATCAACAACTAAAAAGCCACACACAGCTAGGCACCACATAAATACTATGCATAGAATAGCCCAAAGCACACATTCTGGTAGAGAGAAGTTCCCTGTTGATTGGCTCCAACACGAGTCCGAAAGCTCGAAAGAGTAAACCTCTGGTCCCAGTGACCGACCCAGGTTGGATCAACCTGATAGTACCTAAATGTTCTAGAAAGGTGAAAGTGCTGTCTTGAACTTGCTAGATGAGGCAGTCATAGCTTGACTTCAAACTTGAATGTTAGTCCAAACTCATTTTCTTGTCAGAGTTTCATGAGACTAATTTCTCTTTCTCCTAATTAAGAGTATTTTTTTTCTCTAATGGGACTATATATTCAATTTAGCATTTACAAAAGAGCTGACAAAAATCCATTATAGTTTAATAAATAATATACATGAATAATGACTTTAATGTTCAAGTTTTATTTGGTTTTAGATTAATTTGAATTTGATTTTTTTCTTTGAATAAGATTTTAATAAGCATTTATAGCTGCAGTATGCTTTTGATTACCATGCTGCTCTTGTCTCATTTTAATATGAATATCTAAATATGGGGACATAATTACTGATTATTATTGCAGAGAAATAATTTTGCTTTTATTCTACTGATAAACATATCAGTATTAACACAGATAGCTAGTATTTTGTGTTTTTTTAATTATGCTTTCCTCTTAAGTTACACTAAGAGTTTTAATAATTTTTAAGAACCAAAATATTTTTAGGAGAAGAAGAGAAAGAAGAATATGTTGTAGGCATAAACAAGATTTTTTCTGGTTTCCATCTGTTAGCATACTCTAAAATTATTCATCTTATTCATTATGAAATATCATTGCTTAGAACCATTTCTGGGCTATACAATGGCATAGAAATGCTAGCAATAAATGAATTGATGATTCTTTCAATTGAAGTTATATAATGAATGGAGCAGAGGTGGGTTCCTGACTGTTCGGACCAGCTCTATAGAATCGGTAACGGGAATTTCCCCCCGCTCGCTGAACCGGCAGCGATGGCCGGCTGGACACGCCTCCGAACGCTCTCTCAGCGCCGCCATAGGCGCCGCCATCTTGTTTTTTGCTTCTGCGCACGTGCAGAAACTGGGTTTTTAGCACTGCGCATGTGCCCGCGCGGCATGTGAGGAAGTGAACTGGCAGCGAGGTAAGCCAGAACCCACCCCTGGAATGGAGGTTTTATAAATGGGATGGCTATTCTACTGCACTGCCCACTCAATTGCAATATACAATTAGCAATTAAAACTAGCATGCGCTGTGCTTTTTGCATATTGTGTGATGCGTTAATTCATGATGGTACACATTTTAGTAGGCTTTGACAGAATACTTGCCCTGAAAGTAGAAAGTGAATTTCATCTAGTGTTACAATTTGAACTTGCGTGTACAACAGACTCTTCGCACCTAGCGTCATTGGTTTCAGTTGGATGTTGAAGTCAAAGTCTGATCTCTGGGTAGTCATAAGGAACCCTACTCTAGAACTATCTAGAGAGGAACATGTTGTAAGTCAAGTGAAAAATCAGCCTGGCAACAGACCTCGGCAGGCATAAATATATTGGCGATTACCGTAGTTCATAGATAATTATTTGTTTAAAAAATACATATAATTGGCATTGATCATGTTTCAGTGTATCATGCATGGAGGAAACTAGAAAGCTTGTCACCTACTAGTGAGCCAGATGCTTAAAACAAATGACTGCCTGTCCTAGCTTTGCATCAGGTCAGGCTTCAACATACTTGTACTGATTCATAAAATAATTCGGTAGGAACCTCTTTCAGGAAGTGAGACAAATTATGATGGGGAAAATATATGCTAAACAGTTATAGAATTAATACTGCTGAACAGTGGCATAGGTGAATAGTGCTCATTTCCATTTATCTTTTGAGCAAAGTATTCTGAAGAAATACAAGACTTTTTCCTTGACCCCATTTAGAAGATACGTAGTGGCTGAGTACATCATGTTGTTTCTGTTTGGGGAGATTTTTTTTAAATGTAAAAGGCATTATTTTGGCCAAGAAAATAGGGTTGCCATTTGTTGTAGTACTTGTATTTTTCTAGCAGTGACCTTGGCTGTTCTCCAGATCGGTTGCGGGAGAGTCCAAGCGTGGGTTAACTTGTCCTTCCTGTCAGTGACTGAGTCATCAGATTTGTAGCCACGCCCTTCTGCTTCCTCCTTAGCCCCAGTTATTCTACTCAGTCTTTGCTGATCAGACGTGTTTAGGTCATCAGGAAAGGATTCTTGGACTCTCCCGAGTGACTTGAGCTCTGGCAACAACAAAGGTTTTTCTCCTCTTGGGGGTTAGGGTTAGGGCAATCGCGTTGCGGAAAATTCGTTTGGCCATCGGTTTTTCCGATTGGCTGGCGGCCCCCAGGGGCTCGGCTGTCCTGAACTGCCCTGAACAGCGTGCTGGCTACCCCAGTCCTGCTGGGAAGGCCACTGCCACTACAGAGGCTCACAGCCCTCATTCCTCGGCTGGCTAATCCGTGTTCATCCCGGCACGGCCGCCTGAGCCGCGGTCTTCGGAGGAAGCCGCTAGCGTGTGCGCTGGTTAACCCGGGTTGCCTGGCACTGCCGCCACTGCTCTAAAAAGCCCTTATTGCTCCCGGCCTCCAGAGGTATTACAGTCACTGCCTAGATATCTAGGCATACTCGGAGAGGAGCTTTAATCTAGCCGGTGAGTGGCAGCAGTATCTGCCCGAGCTAGAATAGCTTATCATGGCCGACAGGGCATCCCCAAGGGAAGGAGGACGCTCTCCTACCCAGCCTGGGACATCTGCAGGACTACTCACAGCCGACACAGTCCCAACGGACAAAAAGGACAAATGCTCCTCTTCTAAAAAATCGTCTAAGGCAGCAGAGAAGGATGCGGAGAGAAGGCAGAGAGCCCTGGAGAAACTAATCTCCATTGCTGAGAGAAAACAGGCGGAGCTGAAAGGGGGATTAGAATCCTCCCCTGCACTTCCTGCAGCTTCCTGTCCTTTTTTGCCTGAACCGTTGGTTGCTTCCAACATTGCCGAGGTGGCACAGTGGTTAGAGTGCAGTACTGCAGGCTACTTCAGCTGACTGCTAGCTGCAGTTCGGCGGTTCAAATCTCACCGGCTCAAGGTTGACTCAGCCTTCCATCCTTCCGAGGTGGGTAAAATGAGGACCCAGATTGTTGGGGGCAATATGCTGACTCTGTGAACCGCTTAGAGAGGGCTGTAAAGCACTGTAAAGCGGTATATAAGTCTAAGTGCTATTGCTATTGCAGTTCAGCAGACCTGGCCTCCAGAGGGCGGAGGAGAGCTGTCTCCACAATTGTCCTTGCAAGACAACAGAGAGCAGAATTATGATCCCTTTGCATGCATAGCTCCCAGTAGCTGGCAACAGGATCCCATTGTCAGAAGTCAGACCCCTGAGACCACATTCACGCCCATTGCGGCTGGATTGCGCCCAAGGGACTTCCAAGGAAGTGAAATTCCTGACAATATCAAGGAAATAATATCAAGGGCTATATCCCAGGGAATTGCTGCAGGGCTGCAACAGAGGCATCAGTCCAGGTCTCTAGCTTCTGAAGGCCCTTCGGGCTTGCTCCATCAGGCTCATGGCCAGACAGGATTCCCAATCGCCCAGCCCCTCCAATCTCCCAGCCACTTCTTGGGGAGCGAGGACTCCTTTATGAGGGAGGACAATCAAGGAGACTTGGATTTTTCGGAGGACGAGGGGTTAATTCCCGACCCTCCAGCATTCACTGGCTTATTCCCTCCAGCCATGTTCAAGTCACTCTTACATAAAGCTAGAGCGACTACTCATTTAGGGGCAGATTAAACACCGTCAGAGGTGCCTTTGGGTACTCAAGACCAGAGTGATAAGTATTTTTCGGAACCTAAGGTGGAACAGGAAGAGATCCCGGTTCCACAGTTGTTTATAGATGTGATCCAAAAACAATGGGTTCAGCCTGGATCCTTTCCCACTCCTAATGGGAATGATAGGAGGTTCTATCACATGGGCCCAGGCCTTTCGGAGGTGTTCCTCTTACCTGAGGTGGATGCTCCAGTAGCGGCCCTGAATTCTCCGTCTGCCGTCCTGTCTGGGGATATTGCAGACAACTTGAAGGCTGAGGACAAGAAGGCAGAATTAAATCTGTGTAGGACGCATCAAGCGGCCGCCTGGGTGATCAGAGCGGCCACGGCCGCCTTATTTTTTAATCGGACCTCCCTAATCTGGCTCCGTCAGATGCAGGTGAGGGTGCCCCAGCAGCAGGCCAGGCTCCACCAGGATATTAACAAGTTGGTGGCTGCCACTCAATTTTCTTTTTAAAAAAATATTCTTTATTAATTTTTCCTTTAAAAAACATACATATATATACAAAAAACATACAATTGACTTACAACATAAAACAAATACATGATGTAACCAGTTCTACGTCAAAAACAAATATGACATTAAATTTTTTCTTTTACAGCTTATTCATAATATTTTCTTATGTTTACCGTTTATAAAGACTTCATTCTTATTCTATACTATTATTCTAATACCAAAGTATCCCAAATTCACTAAATTGAGTCACCCATTGTTTTCTTTTTCAACAACTATTTCATTTGTGTTACGTAACTAAATATCTAATTATTTTCTTCTAACATATACAAACAGTAGAATGTTGTAGTTCGTTATGCTTTCATATTATATATAACCGTTTTATAACAAATTTTTGTATTTATTTTGTTTTAACCAATTATACCACCTATCCCATGTTTTATAATAATCTAGTTCATCTTTGTCCTGAAGTTCCATTGATAGCTTGCTCATTTCCACACACTCTAATATTTTCCTAACAATGCTTGCCATAGTCGGAAGTGTGTCAGTTTTCCAGCTTTGCGCATATACAATTCTAGCAGCTGCCACTCAATTTTCTGCAGATGCCACTTTAAACGCAGCTAAATATGCCTCCAGGGCACTTTCGTCTTCAGTAACATCCAGGAGGCTGCTGTGGCTTCGTCACTGGCAAGCCGACGTGAAAGCAAAGTGGAGATTGGCCTCTGCCCCGTATACAGGTCATAACTCGTTTGGGGAGACCCTAGATCCAATACTGATAGAGAACAAGGACAGAAGGAAGGTGTTACCTTCCATGTCCAGAAGAGCGGACCGGCGGTCTTCTCCTTATTTTCGCAGACCTACATTTAGAAGCTATGAGCAAGATTTCCAGCAACAACAAATAAATTTTCCTCAGAGATCCGACCGACAGTCGGACAGGTCAGGGTTTCGTGACAGGCCAAGACAGCAATTTCAGGCCAAGCAGCCATTTCGAGGGGCGGGAGGGCGCCCCTTCCGCAGGTCAAAGTGACAATCAAGGCAACTCTCCCATAGGCGGCCGGTAGGCTCTATTTGCAGTGGGAGGCGACCACCTTGGACTCTTGGGTCCGCAACACGGTGAGGTCAAGCCTGACTCTAGAATTCCTCTCACTCCCCCCGGACCGCTTCATTCATTGCAGGGTCTCCAGGAACCAAGTAAAGAGAGACCTCATGGAGAAGGCCATCCAGCATCTCCTAGATATTCAGGCCATCGAGACGGTCCTTCAGGACCAAAGGAGACAGGGGTTCTACTCTTACTCAACAACATAAATTGGCTGGAGCTCAGAGCAGTACATCTGGCTCTCAGAAGTTTCCAACCTCTAATCCAGGGACAGCATGTCCTGGTTCTCACGGACAGTGTGGCCGCCAAGGCTCACATAAACGGACAAGGGGGTACTCACTCCTGAGCCCTCATGAACGAGGCACACCGATTGGGTCTTTGGGCGGAGAAACACCTCAAATCCATGACAGCGGAACACATTTCGGGGGTTTCAAATGTCCAGGCGGACCGGCTCAGCCGGGCCACGATAGACAACGCAGAATGGCGGCTTCACCCAGATCTCTTCCAGGAGCTGTCCGAGAGATTCGGTCGCCCAGTAGTGGATCTGTTCGCCACCTCGAGCAACACTCAACTACTGAGGTATTTCACAAGGTTTGCGATGCCTGGAGCGGAGGGAACCAATGCTTTCTGCAGCCCGTGGCCCAGTGGACTGCTGTACGCCTTCCCTCCTCTCCCCCTCATCCCGGGGGTGATTCAGAAGGTGTTGTAGAGGGGGCGGAAGTCCTTCTTCTCTCCCCTCACTGGCCAAGGCGTCCCTGGTTCACGGACCTGATAAATCTTTCAATATCCCGACCCTGGAGGATCCCTCAGGAGAGGATCTCCCTCAGCCAGGGGGGCTTGGACCACCCGGAGCCTCAGTGGCTTCACTTGACCGTCTGGCATTAGAGAGGAGCCTCCTGAGGAGGGACAACTATTCCTCCAGGGTGATACAGATGATCCAGGCCTCCAGACAGCCATTAATGAATAGTCTATACAACTCTACTTGGACTACTTTCACAGTTTGGTGTTCCAGATGAAAGACTGAGCCCCTTGCGGCGTCCATACCTCAAGTCCTGGGGTCTCTCCCTCAACACCCTTCGCAGGCAGGTAGCTGCTCTCTCCACCATGATCACATGTGGAGAGCGAGAGTCCCTCACTCATCATCCGGTAGTCCGTAGATTCATCAAGGGTGCAGCCAATCTACGGCCACCCGTAGTACACAGATATCCAACTTGGGACTTACACAAGGTTCTGATGGCTCTCACCTCCCCGCCTTTTGAGCCGCTGAGATCTGCCAACATGCGTTTCTTGACGTTTAAGGTTAAATTTTTAGTGGCCATAACTTTGGCCCGACGCATTTCGGAGCTGGAAGCTCTTTCTGTCCGGGAGGATCTGTGCGTTTTCCACCCAGATAGAGTAGTCCTCAGGCTGGATCCCTCCTTCATACCTAAAGTAAATTCCTGGTTTCACAGAGCCCAGGAACTCGTATTGCCTAACTTCTGCCCAGAGCCATCATGTGACCTGGAGAGGAAATGGCATACTTTAGATGTTAGGAGGGCTCTCAAAATTTACATCAAAAGGACATTACCGACTTGCAAGATGGAGTCATTGTTTGTATCCTTCCAACCATCTTCTTTGGGTTCCAGAGTTACTCCATCTACTATTGGCAGATGGCTGAGAGCTTGCATAGCTACGGCATATGAGATCCAGGCCATGCAGGTGCCGAGGGGTATAAAACAGCGCACTCGACCAGAAGTGCTGCCATGACAGCGGCATGGGCTACCCAGGTATTTGCAGGGCGGCCACTTGGTCTTCCCCTTCGCCCTTTGTTAGACACTATAAGTTAGACACCTTCGCATCCGCAGATGCGTCCTTTGGTAGACGGGTGTTACAGAGGGTTCATAGGGCTGGGGAAACTTTGGACCAAGTGGATACCCTCCCTTGAGGCAGGTAGCTTTGATATGTCCCATGCTTGGACTCTCCTGCAACTGATCTGGAGAAGGGGCGTTGGTCTTACCTGACACGCTCCTTCTCTGACAGTTGCGGGAGAGTCCAATCCCACCCTTGAGTCCACTTGGTCTGGTGGTTAGGGTGGTTAGGATCACATCAGAGAGACATTTCATTTCTCAGCTACGCCTTCATCGAATAACTGGGGCTAAGGAGGAAGTGGAAGGGCGTGGCTACAAATCTGACGACTCAGTCACTGACAGGAAGGACAAGTTAACCCACGCTTGGACTCTCCTGCAACCGTCAGAGAAGGAGCGTGTCAGGTAAGACCAACGCCCCATCTCAAAACTTGAGTAGAGTCAGATGTGTTTTATACTCAAATGGGAGACTATCAAGAAAAATAAGGATAATTAATAGGCTAGATTGGAAGCCAAAACTCAGAAGAAAAAGTGGGGCAATTTATTTACTTTTTATTTAAATTCTGCATTTATTTATTTGAGCATGCATAAAGTTAATCCGGTACCTCAACACTGGTGAGATATTGCCCAAAACATATAGAGATATATGTTTATGAAATCACCAAGCATTAAACTTGACTGAAAAATACTTTATGTTTTAACAGAGTTGTACATGTGTATATGTATACAGTCTGTGCATATGTATATAACTGTATGCACATATATTCCATCCTCACAAATAGATTGCGGAAGAGCATTCCTAGTGCCAAGCTGAATATACTCCATTTTGGTATTTCTTATATTCCTTTTTTCTTCCTGTCTTTGAATTAATGCCTTCTGTCCTTGGCCTGATTACTTTGAAAATGAAATATGTTTAGATTGAGTTATTTCAGTTCCTTTTTGAAAAACAAGTTGATGTGTTTTGGAATTTCTTTTATCTTTCCTGATGTCTGACCATAAAAGCTTCTTTGCATACCAATAATTTTGTCCCCAAATTGTAAAGAAAAAGTATTGCGTCATAGCCTTTTATAAATCATATGGTAATTTGGCAAGATTAGAATCATATCCAGTTTTGGAAACTGGAAGCAAATGCTGGTTTTCAGCAAATCGGTTGCAAAACACATCATGGAAGTCTGCCAGGGTTTGTAAATGGGGCCCAATTGCCAGGCGCCCAAAGTGAAGTCACATGACTGCAGGGGGGGGGGGACAACCGTCAGAATTTCAAATCCAGGTTATAAGTACTCCCCAGGTAGAACTTTGGAACTTCAAACCAGTCTGAAGTCAAGGACTACCTGTAGTCCATCAAAGAGGGTTACTGTATGCTTTGATAAAATGAAATTTCAATGTGATCATAATTTTTATATACTCTGAGTGAAATAATAGATGCAAATTGTAATCAAATGAAGCAGGCATTCTACTCTAGACACACATACGGTAAGATCCTTTATTTCTGCCTGGAAGTTTGTCATAGTGAGAGCCAAAATGTAACATTTTGAAATACTTAATTATAGAAAACAAAGTTAACAGATTTTAAGATACTAGATAGGGTACCATATTTTTGCCTGTAAGTTTTAATTCCACTATGCATTGATTATATTCTTTTTTGCAAGCAGTGTTTTGGCCATTTCATTTCAGCATCCATGGATTCTAAAAAAACAACTTTCAAGAAGAAATGACTAAAATATTAAGCTTTTTTTTTTAAGTGATACAATTTTGTGAATTGCAATGGTTTATCTTTTTTTTCATTTTTCTTCTCTGTAGTGGGAGTGAATTTGTTTTACTTCTGTATAATCATCTATTTATATGGTGATCTGGCAATCTATGCAGCTGCTGTCCCAGTTTCTCTCATGCAAGTGACTTGGTAGGTATGCGTTTGGTAACAATATTGTGGATGTGTTCATTTTCTAAAAAAGCTAAAAGATGATGTAGTTATTTCATATTGGTGGTTTTGACTTTGTATTGATGTGCTTGCTTCAATTTCTATCCCAGTTTTCAAGTCAATTTCAGACTATACAAAACTTAAAAGAGCCACAATGTACTTAAAAACCATTGTTAGAAATAATCATGAATCCAGCTCACAATGATAATCATCAGGAAAGGAGAAGGACTCTGTTACAATGGCAATGGGTATGCATTGGGAGACTTGAAAGTTAAGGACAGATCATCTTGGAGAATATCTATCCACGTGGTTGCTAAGAGTTGATAACACACAAATCAAACTAATGGCAAATTTTAGTGTCTGGATATATTTGTTTACAGCTCAAATTGTTTTCTCAGATAGGCCCCAAGCTATTTAGGACTTGGAGAGTGAAAACCAGCACTTGAATTCCTGAAAAACATTTGTCAATGTGTGCAAATATTCAAGGCAAGCTAAATGTACCAGTTAGTAATCCAACTGTGGCATGAATTACATCTTCTGAATGCTGTCTAGGGCAGCCCATATAGAATACATTACAATGATAAGAAGTAACTGCAGAATGGAAAACAATTGCCATAACCAACTAGCTAAGGAATAGTTGCAGTTGTCATACTGGCTACATCATCTGCTGCTTAAAAAGCTGTTATTACTTGATCTGCAACTGTTTCCTGGACATACTTGTATGATAGAGTGTATATTTATGAATAAGGGTCTCTTCACATATTCAGATGAATATTAATACTCTGCTTTGCTTCTTTTTGTCAGTACTGTGACTGGCAATCATTCATGCAGTGTGGAAGATGGGACAAAGTATAATGACACAGACAAGTGCTGGGGGCCAATCAGGAGGATTGATGCTTACAGGATTTATCTGGTAGGTGTCACTAACCAAAGGCACAGTATGAATTTTGCTTTGTTCTTAAACAAAATAACATTGTGAAAGAATGATTGATTTAAATTTTAAGGGTATAATCTGCTGCTGTTTTCAGCCTCTTTCTCTTCCTTCCCCTCCCCCCTGGAAGTTTGTTAACTTTATACCTTTCAGTAGGTCAGCCTTGTACTGTAGTAGTCCCTTGAGATACATAGGTGGTGGAAAATTAATGATACTTTTCAATGGAAATTACCTCAGCCTCAACTCATATTTATCAGGCTGTCTACACACTGCACTTCAGGCACGGTATCCTGTTGAGTGTTAGCTTTGGCTAACTGTAGTGCTTCCTTCCTAATTTTTCTCTTTTTCCTGTATAAGGCAATAACTTAAGTAGCTCTTCTTTTCCAGGCCAGAAATATTTACAATACTAATGAAGTGATGAAAGCTTGAAAAGGGTTGTCAGACTACCTTGGAAAAGCAACTTAATACTGAAAAAGCAACTGAATTGTATTAATATTGCTACTTGGGTCCAAGAAATTTTAGATGCTTCATATTAAAGTAGGACTGCTCATTGTATGTTGGCATTTTATAAATGAGTGTGATTTTTAGCAAATACGTTCACTGGTCCTGCTTTACCAATATTTCAGTATATATTAAAAGATTTTACCAAAGCAGGCATGTGTAAATTTTCAGCTTGGGATCCATTTAATTTTATTCCAAACTTGCGATACACCAGTTGAAGCTGCATGTGAAAAATACACAGCATGCTTAAAAAAAACAACTGAGCCCAAGAATTTGTTTCGGTATTTGAACTAATTTCATTCTTTCTATGGAGAAATCAACTATCTTAATTTTAGAAGTATAATTTAAGATGTTAAAAGAGATATTTTTTTGCTGTTGTAGTTAATCAGGTGACAGACTGAGGAGTTTGCTTGCTTACTGCAGTTTATCCAGAGATTACCCTCTTCATACTTCTATTGTAATGTTTGTCATGAATTTACTTTGACATTTGGCTGTTAGTTGGTAACAATCAAGTGTTAAACGTAATAATTAGGGAAAAGAGTGATAAAACAAAAATCTTTTTTTAAAGTTTATGGGATTTTTATTGCTAAAATCATGGCAGTGGCAGATGGTAAGTAAATCATGCAGATGGCAAAGAAGAAACAAACCTGAAGCAATAAATACAGTTTTCCTTCAGGGTACTCTGTGCATCTTAAACTTTGTTCCTGCACTCCTGACTAGATTATTACTATGAACAGTACGCTTCGGGAGGATGGGTGACATACAGTAATAATGCTGAAACAGGAAGAAAGCCTTGGTAATATTAAGAAATGCCATAGCCTGGTTAATTATTTAAAGGAAGTATTGTTTTATTAAATTGTGTTTCTCCAGAATTTTTATACCACTGAAGGTTTCTTTTGTACTGAGTTTCAGTAACAGTTTGATCCAGCAGAAGGAAAGGCATGCAGGCATTAATTACGGCCTGTATCTCTGAGATATTGCACCTATAATTCAAAAGGTAATATTTTAAACCAGGGATGGAAGAAAATGTGTCTTTATGGAAACAGTAGGTTGAGTATTGTTCTGTGAAAGCAATAATAGTCTATAATAATACAGTTCTGTAATGCTGTCTTTCCTTGGCTTTGTAATGCATTTGGCATCTTTAATGTTGCAGCTTTAACAGTATGTAAAAATTGGTAGTAGAATCAATGAACCTTCTTTGCTCAATTGCTGACTGACTCTAAACTATTAGGAAGAATGATTGGGTTGAGTATTTCAGAATCATTGCTCATGGCCTGCGGTGCATTCATACTTTGAGATGAAGTGTTTAAAATTAAACAACCTGATTCCCAAAGTTGCATGTGATCTATTTCCTTTATGGGCTTCAGAGCTTCATATGACCACTGCAGCAGTAAACCAGCAATATGATTTACTGCTGTTCGAAAGTAGAAAACATATAAATTGTAATACAAGGTTGATCTCATATTTTAAAAACCTTCCAAACCTCCCCAAAACACAGGTAAAAAAAGTAGCATAAGTTTGCTCCCATGTGTTACAGCCTTCCCACGGTTTTTTGAATTTACTTCATTATCCTATATAATGTGGCCTTTGCTTTATTAAAAAAGAAGAAGAAGAAGCAGTAACAATAGCAGTAATAGTTAAATAGAATCCTTGGCCACCCCTCAAAGTTGTCCTTCCCCGATCTAGATCACTAAATATTTTCCTCATTTTTCAGTTTTCCCGTTGACAGTTGTATGCACTGTTGTAAAAAACAGTTTCCCTAATAGGTTCATTGGTGAAGGAGAAAATAAAGCTTCCAATTGAGTCCAATATCATTTTTAGTAAATGTGGTAAAGATTTCAGTGTATGTGAGTTTGTTCTCAAACTATCCACTTTTGCCCCCCAGAAAGTTGAAGTTTGCATTCTAGCTTCCTATATTGTACTATTATTTTGCCAGTTTCTTATATTGTGCTATATTTAGAATCTCAAAATTGATGTTTGTCCATTATGGTAATTTATTATATGTACACATGTGTGTACTCACACACACAAGCACATTTATACATTTCTTCTAAGATTTCTGTTTCTTTGTACTCTTCTACCTCTCCTCTTGCAGTATTAACTTTTTTATTACACATTAACTGTATCCTGAAGCTAGGAAAGAAGAGAGAACGATGGACATAAAAATATTATTTTGTAGTTTAATGTGCAAAAGCTCCTCCAGAAATAGTCTGCATTCCTGTGCCTTGAATGAAGGCTGAGTGCCATGCACGTAGTGAAAATATTTAGACAGATTAAGCTGCTCTCTGATGAGTTTCCTTCCTGTGCAGCATCTTAATATTACTCTGCAGGCTCCAGCAACCTAAACATAGCTCCACTGTCTGGTAGGCTTACATTTAATCTTCGTCTTTCACAAATTTCAGACTTGACTCTCTTGTAAACTACTCCCTGGAAACTACCATTCCAAAGTATAATCTTGATAAATAAATAAGTAATTAAATAAAAGTTGTTTAGATGATAAATGATTAAACTGATTCCCTCACTCTCAAACATCATTTTGTAGGTTTTTTACAGATGGGTTTTGAATCTGGGTTCACTCATGAAGTGTTATCAATACTCCCCCCCCCCCCCAAGAAATGGCTTGTTTGGTGGAA
>QLTV01001134.1:562423-572551 GCA_003457575.1 Thermophis baileyi
GGTGGGTTTCTCCTAAAGTCTACCACCATTTCTACGGGTTTGAGTGTGTTCAGTTCCAGATTGTTCCGGTCGCACTACAAGGTTAGTTGTTCAACCTCCCGTCTGTATGCGGATTCATCATTGTCTCGAATGAGGCCAATCACTGTTGTGTCATCTGCGAACTTCAGTAGTTTAACAGATGGATCGTTAGAGATGCAGTCATTGGTATATAGAGAGAAGAGAAGTGGAGAGAGCACACAGCCTTGGGGGGCCCCTGTGCTAATTGTACAGGTATCTGATGTGATTCTGCTTATCTTCACCTGCTGCTTCCTGTTTGTTAGGAAGCTTATGATCCACTTACAAGTGTGTTCAGGTACCGCTAGCTGGTTTAGCTTAGTTAGAAGAGTGTCTGGAATGATGGTATTGAATGCTGAACTAAAGTCTGCAAAGAGGACCCTTGCGTAGGTCTTTGGAGATTCAAGATGTTGTAGGATGTAGTGCAGAGCCATATTAACAGCATTATCTGTTGATCTGTTTGCTCGGTATGCAAATTGCAGGGGGTCTAACAGTGGATCCGTGATGGTTTTCAAGTGGGACAGTACTAGCCTTTCAAAGGTTTTCATAACTACAGGTGTTAGAGCAACTGGTCTGTATGAGGTTCAGCATCATCTGAAAAGTGTCCCCCCCCCTCATTTTTTGGTAGTTATAATTTCCTAAAATATTTAAAGTACCAGAATAAATAGCTGCATAAAAGAATAAAAGGTAGAGAGATGGTGGAAAAGAATAAAGTATCAATAAATAACAGAGGAAATAGAACAGTTTATACTGACTAGAGGAGCTTAGCTGTAAATGAGAATAACTGCCTTGCTTGATCTGATTTTAAAATATTTTCCTTAGGGGACAATAAAATTCGTTCCTTGTTGTCGCTTGTCTTGTTTAGTCTGATGTGAATGTCTCTTTTGAATCAATTGTTGTAAACCATCAGTAAATTAATGCATTCCAATTATGAAGATTTGTCTGTTCCGGCTCATTATATGTCTGTGTCTTTGTCTGTCTGTCTGTCTGTCTATGTATCTAACTTATCTAATAGTGTTAGATTTAATTGCTTCTTTTCAGCATGGTAATCACTTTCATTTTTATTGATTCAGTTTATGAGATTATGAAACAGACATTGACTGTGCATCCAGCCTGTTGATACAATTTCTAAAGAATCCATTTTTAATTTCACTTCAGTTCAGGTACTCTGGCTCCTGATTTGCATTTTTATTTCCTATATTCTATCCCATATGAGAGTCATGTTTTAAGATTGTATTTTTATACCATATTTTAGTTGCTTACATTATTTTTCCAATTCTTTTGTTGCACTTGACCTGTGGCTCATCCTAATAGGGCAGAGTTCCCCAGCTTTTTCAGCTTTGCAGACTGGCAGGGCGGGGGAGAGGGGTTGGTTGCACACGTGTGGCGAGCGCGTGCGCCCGTGCTCACACAAGTGTATGCACACACACACACACGCCTGCTCTCTCCCACCACTTCTGTGGCCCGGTTCCGAAAGGCACTCAAGGCCCAGTAGTGGCCTGTGGCCCGTGGGTACGGGACCCCTGTAATAGGGTGTAGATAATTGGCTTGATGTCATGCATCAGATGTTCATACTTCTGACAAAATACATTTATTGCCCTCTTCTTGCTGATAGCTTCTCTTTTAAGTATCCCACTGAATACCGCAAAATCTTATTGCTTTATCTATAGAATGTTATAAGATTTTAAAGAGTCCTGGTAGTAAGGTTGTTACCCTTAAGATGAAAGAGATAAAGCCCAAGCTCACATTTTCAGAAGATTTGTCACTTTTGTTCTGGGTTGGGGGTCCTCATTAGAAGAAGTGTTCCAAATATATGTTGCCTGTGTGTCTTCCATCTTTGATTATGTATGTCAAAGAAATATAAGACTATTCTTATGCAGGGCATAAGAGCAACAAGAGTTAATTGATTCTGTGAAATTAACAGTTGCGAATAGTACTGAAAATCAGGCTGCATTTTCTGCATTCAACCCGGGCATAGAATAAATCGGATGATAGTCTTTTGAGCCAGGAATCTACAAAAGATAAGCCTAGATAATCCTGCTTGGATTTCAACACAGAGAACTTTCAGCCGCAGAGTAGGGTGGTTTCAGAAGCTTCTCTACTCTAGGGCTGGAAATCCAAGCTGTTCTAAGGCTCTTGTGCACCCTCCCAGGCACTTCCTCACTCCCTCCTCCATCTGTCCAGCCTGGGATTTGCAACTTCCTGTCAGTTTCCTCGCCTAACAACCAGCGCATTCACTTAATGATGGCAAACAGGACTATCCAAATTGCTTTCTCTAACAAAGCAGTCACACTTTATGACCACATTGCTTAGTGACAGCAATTCTGGTCCCAATTGTGGTTTGTGAGTTGAGGATTATCTGTATGTTTGTTCCTTAGTGAGAGGCTGACTTATGTGTGGGAGAGAGTGGGAGAGGAAGGAATTAATTTTCTAAATGGGGTACTCTTATTTTACAGGCAATTAACTTTAATTATTAGTGATTGGGGTGGGTTTGCTCATTGCTCTGTTCTTTTTTGGACTGCAGTTCCTTGCAAATATACAGTATACATGCACGTACAAGTATCATATGTCACACATTTTTTAGAGAAGGTGGAAATATCCTGGGTTGGTTTCTGCTGGTGTTGACAGCTTTAGATTAATCGTAAAGGGAACTTGGGCAGTGGCTCTGTTTTAAAGAGGGAGGGAGAGAGGGAGAGAGAGAGGGGGGGGGGGAGAGAGAGAGAGAGAGAGAGAGAGAGAGAGAGAGAGAGAAACAGAGAGGATAGTGAGGGAGAGAGAGAGAGAGAGAGAGAGAGATAGTGAGAGAATCAGAGAATATGGTACAAATCTATTTCCAATTCCTTTATACTGATTTTTCTGTTTGGGAGATAATATACTTATTGCACAATTAATTGTTATATCCTTGTATGGGTTGTTTTGTTTTGTTTTTTTGGCTGCTGATTATTAGACATAACCCCTTTGGGCTTTTTAATAGTGCCTATATGAAACCCTTCTGAATAAAAAGTTTAGGCATTATTTTTCCAGCATCAAGTACATTCTCTTTCCCCTCTCAGATAAGGCTTATTCATTCATGCTTACTGGTGTGATACATCAGTAAGCATTTGTTATTTGTACTCACATTCATCAAACATTCCTTTAAACTTTTAGCTTAATTTAAAATGCACGAAGAACAAAATATTCTTTCTTAATACAGGAGACTGGAAAACAAAATTTATAATTCAGGTGCAATGATTTGTGACTATTCATTCTGGTAATGAACTTAATGGTAGAACCCTTTAGGAGAAAAGTATTTGAAGATATGATCTTATGCAAATTAATGGTGAAGTTTGCTTCAGAATTAATAACCATGCAAAAGTAAGATAGATTTCCAATCCGAAAAAGGGTTTACTTCAAAAAATCTTATAGCAATAAACCAGACAGCACTTTTTTTCCTCCAGTGAGGAAGACCATTGTGCATTTAAGTAACAGTTGATGTGCTCAACTGTAGGTTTCCAATGTTTCAACTTTGTTAATGGCAATTTTCTGTCCTTTATGGAGCTGAAGCAAGTTGCAGATTTTGCTGGTTGATTTTGGTGTGTTCCAATTTGCTGAGAACACCTGTTCTTTAATTATCCACATCCCTTGTCTGTCTCTTTGTTTCACCTCTTTTTGATCTATGGGCTAATCTTTTTTTTTCCAGTGGGGATTGTATTAGTAGTCCAATCATGTTTTCCTAAGAAAATTGAATAGGGACCTGAATTATAATTTCTAAACACAGAAGATAGCTATTCTCCTTTTGGCACTGATACAAGCTTTATACTTACTTAGTGTGGCTATGAATCATGATCCTTTTTTATCTTCATTATAATACAAAGTTTCAGGACACTTCTGATAATTTTTGTAGCTCAAATATTTAAAAGAGAAAGCATTCTAAAATTTTACAGGCTGCATAGCTGCTCATATTATGGCTTAAAACATTAGCTTAGCAACATCAATTGTCACACTGTTAACTCAAAATGTTTAGTTTGCATTCCACAATAAATATACAGGTAGTCTTCGCTTAATGTAACTGAATGTGTGGATGACCTTAGGGAATGAGGGTAGAGATTCTGCCTAAGAAGCAATCAGACAAGAGAAGTAGGAGCCCCCAGTAGCTTAACACTCAGAGAAAGAAACTTAGGAAGGACCTGCCCAAATGGATCAAACAGTTAAAAGTTGTGGCGGGAAATTTGTACTTTCAGACTTGCCAATTCATTTAATGTAGCCTTACAATAAAGTAGAATTAGTCATTCTAATTATGTGTCCTGTCTAGGAGTTACCTGAGAGGGTTGACACTTCAGTTGGGACTGGCAACTCCATCGCTAAACGACATGGTCCTTAAGAAAAATATCAAGTGACCATGTCCAACATATGACATCATTTCTGCTTCAGTTGTTAAGCAAATCACCCATGGTCATTTAGTGTGATGTCACATGACTGCAACTTGCGAGTTATTGCTGGAAGTAAGCAATTTATTTTGTTGGAAGCCAGTTGTGAAGGTCATAAATGGCAATCATATGACCGCAGGACACTGTGATCATTGTAAATCAAGTTAGTTTCAAAGTGCCTGAATTGCGATCATGCGACCTCAGGATGCTTGTGATGGCCATAAATTTGATGACTAGTCATAAATCTTTTTCAACACTATTGAAAAAGTTTGAATAGTTGCTGAATGAGACAACTGGTAAGTGTGGACTACCTGTATCGTTTGGCCTCTTCCTGGTTTCTCATTTTTGACTCTAGTTGTAGAGACAACTCATTGAGAGTTAAAGGTAGTCCTCGACTTATGACCACAATTGAGCCCAAAATTTATGTTGCTAAGTGAGAAATTTGCTAAGTGAGTTTTGCCCCATTTTACGACTTTTCTTGCCACATTTGTTAAGTGAGTCGCTGCAGTTGTTAAATTAGTAACACCATTCTTAAGTGGATCTGGCTTCCCCATTGACTTTGCTTGTCAGAAAGTTGCAAAAAGGGATCACATGATCTTGGGACACTGCAACCGTCATAACTATGAACCAGTGGTCAAGCATCTGAATGTAAATACAAATGACCATGGGCACTTCAGGAACTTAATTTCCTGATGGTTGCCAATCTATAAAATACATATTTAATGTAGGTAGAGTTATTAAATTTCTGTATGGCCATTGGACAAGTATTTTTAACAATTGCATTGTAACTTCATTCTTGGTTCTGCAGAAAAAGGAATGACATAGAAGGAAAAGAATATTTCTCTGGCAGCAAAAGGTGAATTTTCCTATCAGATGTGAGATTAGATTAGTTTTGTGGTCTGTGAGATCAGAAATGCAATCCCTTGAAAAATATGCAGCTAATTTTTAGGATTAAAGGAATAGGTTGGCTAAGAAAGGAAAGGAATAGGTTGGCTAAGAAAGATCATAGGAGGCCTTTTTCTGTATGTTTAAGAGTTTTAAGACATTGGACACATCTTCAGACAGTATAACAGGAGAGCAGATCTTACCTGCAGCAAAAGGTTATCAGAATTCATGAATTTTATATTTCCTTTCTATTTTGAAAATGCTTGTGATATTAGCTACCTGTGTTGTTTATAGATTTGTCATGTTGAGGTGTTTATTATGGCTTGCTGAGTGTCCAGCTGAAAAGATAGACCAGTGAAAAATATGATAAAAATGCTATTGTAACCTCTGCTTAATACTCTGTACTGTTTAATTCCTTCATTTCTTCATGAGTTCAGAAATGAGTTCATAATATTGCATTTGTTTTTAACCTTAAAACGTGTCCTGAAATCTTTGAAGAAAGGTAGTAAAGATGATTTACATGAAAATACATACATTCTTGCAGCCACTGATCCACAAAGCACACATCCTGTCACTCAGAATGTAGACTGCATTGCTGCTTATACGATGTTCTAGTGTTGTTGGAGACTGAGAAGCTGTTTTTTCACCTTACTAAACTTCAGGCGTATCCCGCTACCACTAAATATTGTTTTCCTCTGTTGCCCTATCTTAGGGTATCGGAATTCACCTTTTCCCCTTCATTCCAAGCAGAGTTGATTAAATGGTTTTGTCAGAGGCACACAGGGACTCTTATAATCTTAAATCCAGAAAAAGTGGGTCAATATTTCTGGAGAATTCACCTTTTGAATTATGAATAATAGCAGCCAAACGTGTGATATTAAACAATATTAAGGTTCTTTTATTATTAATTGCTGAATACAATGTATCCATACACCAGACTATTCCTTTTCATGTAAGTTCTCAGCCAAATTATACAGGTTCTCAGCCAGCAGCATAGTACACTCTGCATACAGAAGTACTCATACATGCCATCAATGAGCATACCACAACCGTTGCATTCACATTTATGCATAAATATACTAAACTGCCAGGATAATTCACTTGTCTTATTCCCTAGACACAATATAGAATTGCATCTTATCTTTTATTTGCAAAAGGACAGGCTTGCAACAGAATAAACTGTATGCAGCAGAATATTCTTTTCCCAGCCTATTTGGCTATATTATTTAAATAGAAAACAGATACAGAATTAATCAGTACCCAATATTTTATTGATATTTAGGAAATTTTCAAGATTAGTTTTAAAATGAATTTTACATGTTTAGATAATAAATTTAGAATGCTAATATCATTAGTTCAAGGCTAAATAATAATAGTAACACTTATACCTATCTGGGCATTTTACACTTGGATAACATCAAGCATGGATAAATTTAAAAAGCGATTAATAAAGAATACAGCCAAAGAATGAGAAAAACGCTGAAGACAAAATTGAATGATGGAAACACCATCAAAGCTATCAATACCTGGGCCAAACCTGTGATATGACACACATTTGGAATTATTAACTGGACACAAGCTGAACTGGACAGTTTGGATTGAAAAACAAGAAAACTGATGACTATTTGTTATGCATTATGTCCCTGAAGTGATAATGATAGATTATACCTGCTCTGCAAAAATAGAAGCAGAGGTTTACTTTAAGTCAAACAAACTCTGAAGCATGCATTCGGTTATGGAAAAGTCAGTAAAAAAGGGGACTGATGCAAGATAAAAATTGGAACTTAATGTACAGGAAAAAAAAATTGAATATCAAAATAGTACATGAACAAAATGCCAGCAAGGAAAAGCATTACATGGTCAACTTAGAGCCGAGGTGGCGCAGTGGTTAGAGTGCAGTACTGCAGACTACTTCAGCTGACTGCTAGCTGCAGTTCGGCGGTTCAAATCTCACCGGCTCAAGGTTGACTCAGCCTTCCATCCTTCCGAGGTGGGTAAAATGAGGACCCAGGTTGTTGGGGGCAATATGCTGACTCTGTGAACTGCTTAGAGAGGGCTGTAAAGCACTATAAAGCGGTATATAAGTCTAAATGCTATTGCTATTGCTAACTTCTTTAAAAGATGGAGGGGAAAGTGGAAAAGATAAAACCTGGCAATAGCTTACAATTGGAAGAATTAAAAAAAGAAAGAAACTGAAGGCTTGATTTTGGCTGCTCAAGAGCAAGCTATTTGAACTAATACAATCAAGGCCAGAACTGAAAAAAAATCATCAAATGATTCAAAGTGCAGATTGTGCAAAGAAGAAGAAGAAATAGTAGATTATATACACAGCTCGTGTAAGAAGATTGCACAAACTGATTATGAAAAATTATCATGACCCAGTAATGTAAATTAGTGGGAAGATATTGTTGGAAAAAGTAATTGAAAATGAGCAGGTTAAAATATTGTGGGATTTCCAAATACAAACCGATAAAGTCTTGCCACATAACACAACAGATTTAAGTGTGGTTGAAAAGAAGAAGAATGGATAATTATTATGTAGATAATTGATATGACAGTATCAGGGGTAGTAGAATAGAAGACAAAGAATTGGAGATCACCAAATATCAAAAAGTTGAAAGATTATGGCATAAACTGGCTGTGGTCTCAGTGGTTATCAGTACACTGGATGATATATGAAAAAGCCTTAGTAAATCTGCACATTGACAAAATTTCCATCTATTAATTACAAAAGGCCACATGACTTGGATTTGCATATATTCCACTCTGATACATTACAACATCCTAGGTTCTTGGGAAGAACTCAATGCTTATGAAGGCTAACACCAGTTAAAGAACTAGTAGCTGTAATTTCATATTGTTGTGTATATAATAATAATTTGGAGAACTTGTAAAATGTTTATGATATGCTTTAAGAGATACTTCTGAACATTTTGGAAGTCCCCTGAAAGGAAATGTGGAAACAGGTTGTTGATAATTCCATAAAACTCAATTGATTCTGACAATATTGTATATGCATCACTACTGTCGGTTTTTGAAAATATGGCCATGAGATGAGTTCCTGAACCAAATACTTAAAAGAAGTGAAATTTGAATTTCCCATCATTTTTTTCAACTCCTTCGTTAACAAGGAGAGACATGACTGCACCTGGGATATATTTCCAAATGAAAATGAAATGCATGCTCATGCACACATTCACTTTCTTCTATTCTACGTGACAAAACATGAATATTCAGTAGGACAAATAACAAGTTAGGGGTGATTTTCATTGAGTCAAGCAGAGTGAAAAGAAAGTCTCTTTTTGACTTCAGTCCCAACTGGATTTGTCCACCTTTCTGTCAATTAAAACAAAAAACCATAATGGATGATTAATCATTTTAATCATGACAACATCTTTAAAGTCAGTAGTGAAATGTGCAAGAAATATTGGGCTGCTTTTGCACCTACATAAATGTGTATTCTGAATAAATTTGAGTCTTACTAAAAATACCAAAATTTGTTTCTTCCTAGGAGAAATTTGCAAAAAAATATTAATAATGGATACTAGGTATAATCTGAGGTAGAGAAACTTGTGTAGCACTGTCTATCAGCTGTAGCCAATATGATGAAGCCTATTAGTATTATGCCTCTATCTTAATAAAAAAATAAGTAAATTGTTTACTAAGCAAATTTATTCTTTTTTTAAGTGAATAATAATTGGTAAAACTGTATTTCAGTGAACTCTTTATACTTCTACCAGGAAGCTGCTTTTCCTAATCTGCATTGTTTTTCTCAATTGTTTTTCTTCCAGGCAGTATTTACTCTTCTTTTGGGTCCTTTCACCTTTTTTAATGTGCAGAAAACTAAATATCTTCAGATCATGACATCGCTAATGAGGTGGTTAGGTAAGTGTACAAGTCACAGATATTTCCATATATATATATATGCCCTCTCTGGATTGTGTACAATATTAATTGAATAGACTTTCACTTGACCAATAGGATTTCCCTTTATTCATCCATTTGCGTCCCACATCTGTTTTCGAATATCCCCAACTCTCTGGATTGGATTTGGCTAGCTGTGGGAAGATAGAGGGAGGAAGAATACCGTTCTGTGTTGTTGTTACAAAAATGTATGTGATTGCTTCACTTACGTTGCAGTTGTGATGATGACTTAATGGGTACACCATAGAAATTCTCCAGTGAGGTTGCAGGATAGGCCAGGAATGGGTGATGACTTCATCCTTCTGCCTAGAGACTGAGTCATAATTTTCATAGCCACGCCCCGTTGCCTCTCTCTCTGCTCCAGTTATCGACTCAGTCCTTGCCAGAGAGAGACGCTTCGCTTAGTGGCTGCTCGTCCTAGGCAGAAGATTGAGTCATTTCCATTCAGATTGACTGAAAGTTTATACTGAACAGGTTTGGATTTGGCGCCTTGAGCGCTTGGTCTCCGATTTGGCTGCGTTGATTTGAGAGCTCTGCCCTGTCAGCTAAGGCTGCCNGAGTCATAATTTTCATAGCCACGCCCCGTTGCCTCTCTCTCTGCTCCAGTTATCGACTCAGTCCTTGCCAGAGAGAGACGCTTCGCTTAGTGGCTGCTCGTCCTAGGCAGAAGATTGAGTCATTTCCATTCAGATTGACTGAAAGTTTATACTGAACAGGTTTGGATTTGGCGCCTTGAGCGCTTGGTCTCCGATTTGGCTGCGTTGATTTGAGAGCTCTGCCCTGTCAGCTAAGGCTGCCTGGTCCAGTTCGGGCTCGAGCTTCTGGGAGCAGGCTACCCCGGGTCTTCTCGGCCGGCGCC
>QLTV01001134.1:576206-603363 GCA_003457575.1 Thermophis baileyi
TCAATCTCTTTCCTTTTTTTTTTTGTTGACCTCTCCCTCTACCAGGAGCGCCGCTGCTACGGCTGCCTGGTCAACCCAGGCCTCCCTGGAAGACATCTGCAGAGAGGCCACCTGGGCATCTCCTACGCCGTTTAGTCGGCATTACCGGCTGGACGTGTTTGCCTCAGCTGAGGCATCCTTCGGCAGGAGAGTACTCCAGCAGGTTCTCCGCGCACCGACAGATCCAGCCCCAACGGAGACCCGCCCTTAGGACTTCCAGCTTTGGTATGTCCCATTCCTGGCCTATCCTGCAACCTCACTGGGGAAGGGGCGTTGGTCCGACCTGAACGCCTTTTCTCAGTGTAGGTTGCAGGATAGGCCAGTCCCACCCTGGCATGACCGTAGGGTCTGGATCCTGGAGGGTGGGGTCAGGGCACCTAACCTCTGGATAAAGTTGTGTTGTTACAGCTGCGCCTTCGTCGATAACTGGAGCAGAGAGAGAGGCAAGGGAGCCTGATGGGGGGGGTCAGGGCGTCTAACCTCTGGATAAAGTTGTGTTGTTACAGCTGCGCCTTCGTCGATAACTGGAGCAGAGAGAGAGGCAACGGGGCGTGGCTATGAAAATTATGACTCAGTCTCTAGGCAGAAGGATGAAGTCATCACCCATTCCTGGCCTATCCTGCAACCTACACTGAGAAAAGGCGTTCAGGTAGGACCAACGCTCCTTCTCCTTTGACCAGGGCATAATTCTTAAAAGCCAGAGCGATTCATGATATGAAATTAAGTAGTTTTGTTTCTGTAATTGAATGAACAAGTAGCAGTCACTACCAGGACTGCAAAGAATTCAAAAGAGATATTTTGCAAAGCATATAAACACGTGCTTTGCAAAACCTTTCTTTATTATTGAAATACTAAAGCAGTAATATTTTACAAGGCTTGTGTGGCTGCTTCAAAAGGTATTCCCAACTATCTGCCTGTATATGTATGCATGCACAGTGGACTTTTCCACTGAGACCAGCTATTAAGCAAAGGTGTAGTGGAAAAACCACTTATTCAGTCAGTCAGTCATGCCCTCCTTCCCTCCCTTGGGACATAATCGTATTTTAGATAGTTACACCCCCCCCAAGAGATTTTAATGGGCATTATTAAACCCAGAATCAAAGAGATCAAGATGCTAATAATATCCCAATTATCTATGGTTAACTCATTATTTGAATATATTACCATCGTAATAAAAGAGACTCTGCTACTGTTCATCCATTTTTTGGTTTATTTTTTGTATGCTTCTTAAAATCTGTCATGAAATACACAAATATAGTCTCAATGTTTCATCCTGAACACATATGTAACTCTTTAATGGAACACTATAGAAAGATCACCAGCTGTTTGCAATTAAACCAAATGTTATCATACCAAATTTGATATAATTGAAAAAAATATCTTAGGTAATTGCTTTTGTATTACAAAATCGATATTTGTTGGGCATGGCTGATCATAAAGAATTTGTTCTTTGTCAGACTTAACTTGTATTAGCTTGCAAAGATCATGCTAACAACGTATCTTTGATTTCCATAAATCTTTGATTTCTCTATATATTGATTTTTCTAGATCAGGGTTTTGAATCCTTTTTTCAGGCTGCAGAACTTGCTAGTTTAAAATAAAAAAATTCCCAGGCTGATTCCCATCCAGGGATGCTACATTGTGTGTTCCTGTAACCCAAAGTTATTTAGGTTCTCAAGGAAATGGCTCTTTCATCCCTTTTACTGGAGATGCTTGGAATAGAAAAGAAGGATGCCCATCCTCAGAGCTGTTGAGATATGAGTAGGCAAGGTGTGGCTAAACTCAGCCCGGGACTTTTATTTCAGTGCCATAATACCATAGAAGAAATGCCAGTCTCAAATATGTTTCAAATTGTTCTCAGGTTGCCCACTATATTTCAGTGTTATAATCAAACTGAACAATGAACAGGACTTCCTAATGAATTCCGGTACCTTGTGGGGGGGGGGGGAATAGAAAGATATCTGAGGAGTAGCAAATATATGCAGAAAGAATATGAAAGGAACATAAATTGGAATTTTTCATCTTAAGGGTTAATTTCCTCCCCAAATTCCTGTCATTTCCCAGTACTGTCCTACAAGTCATTTCTTTTTAATATAACCGAACACTCTTATGAATCAATTAGCTTACTCCACGCTTGTTGGAGTTGCCTGCTCCCACAGTCTCTGTCACCTCTTAGCTGCCTCCGTGGCATCTTCTCTATTCAGTCATTCTGCCCTTGGTTGCCCTCCTCCTGGATCATACAATGACTCCATTTGTCACTCAGTATTGCTGTTTTAACTGCAATTAGTCCATAATGTGACATTTATCATCCGTAGCTTACTTGTGGATGAGCAAATTAAACAGTTACATATTATGAATCTTGGATGTGTAGAGTAGAGACAAGGTTCCTCAGTTTTGACTGTATAAGTTACATAAACCATATGCTCAAGAAGAATGGGATTGCTGTAAAACTCTCAACTTACCTTGACTTTGTGTACCTCGTGCTCAGGGGTGAAATTCAAAATTTTTCCCTGCCGGTTCTGTGGGCGTGGCTTGGTGGGCGTGGCAGGGGAAGGATATTGCAAAATCTCCATTCCATTCCCACCCCACTCTGAGGTGGTATTTGCCAAGAGGTGGTATTTGCCGGTTCTCCGAACTACTCAAAATTTCTGCTACCGGTTCTCCAGAACCTGCTGAATTTCACCCTTGTGCTAGATCAACAGAAGAATTGGACATTCTGTTTGGCAGCAAAATGTTTGCCACACCATCAGTATCTTCTCTCCCAGGTGGCAGAAGTTTTTTAAATAGAAAGTCTCCCAGAACAATGGGAGTGATTGATTAGAATTGCTGTGATATCTTTTAACAAAATATAAATAGATGCATTGTATTGTGGATGCAGGAATTAATTAAAATTCAGTATTTTATGCAAGAATACAGATAGGATTTAATAATCAGCATTTTAAGGACTGCCGAAATGATATAAGCTGATATGGTATAAAGTTCTCTATGATTACATCAGAAAAAATACAGTGGACAGTAGTTTAATACATATGGTATAAGGTTATCCTTATGCAAAATCAGCCCTAAAGATGTATTAACTAAAATAGTTGATTGTGTTTGATCCAGTTAGTTAATAAAGCTTCCCCATACTTCCCTCCTTTGTGTCAATTATATTTCAGACTCCAAAAAGTATTTTACGTTACAAAATTAAATCAGTCTACTTCTGACTTTTTGTATAGCACATGAAAGTAAGAAGGTAAATTAGAGTTTTATTACTTTTTTCTAAACACAAGAAGAATTAAAATGTACTCTTAAACAATTGAATGTAGAAGCCCAATGAAGAAATAAATCCGAGCCCTAAGGAAAGGGAACGTCACATGACCCTGGGACATATCAACCATCATAATTATGAGTCAGTTACCAAGTGTCCGAATTTTGATCACGTGATCACGGGAATGCTGCAACGGTTGTGTGAAAAATGATCATAAGTCACTTTTTTCAGTGCCGTAACTTTGAATGGTCCCTAAACAAACTGTTGTAAGTTGAAGTCTACCTGTACTAACAAGTACCAGAGACAAAACCTCCCTTGATGAACTTGAAGCTGACTCTAGAAAAAAACAGAATTATTTTAGGCTTAACATCTCTACTGTAGAATGAACACCATTGACAAAACAATATCCCATTCCCCCAAAGCCCCTATTTTCCTTTTGAGGGTTGAAAAACCCTGGGGTAAAGGTAGACTAAGAAGCAAGCTGGCCCTATTCTACCCTACCAATCGTATTTATACTATAAAATGGAGAATATTTCAATACTGTATCTGTGAAAATATGTTCTTCTCTCATCACATTATTTATGAGAGCCACTCTTCTCCTCTCTGAAAGGATCAAGAAAAATGGTTTTATGTGGGCACATATAAAAACTTTATGAGCTACAGATACCAGTTAAAATCCTAAACATACATAAGATGATTCAGGCTTCTCTAAAACCAAATATGTAAATTAAAATCTAAGGAGGAATAAATCATACAAGCTTTTCATGAGCACTCAGCTTTTTTTTCATTTCACCTGGATAAAATGTAATGATATAGACAGATTAATGTCATTAACTTAGTAACAGATTTTATATATCATTATATTAGCCGTGGCTCTAAATATTGAGAACAGTTCTCCCCAGTCCCAATTTGCATAATAGCAAAACTGATTCAGAGGTCGGTCTGCTTGATACATTTTAATTTCAAAATACATGATGGCCACAGCTAAGAATCCAAAGTCTATACAACAACAGTGATGTAAAAGTAGTGATTTTTAGCTGTCACCATGCGCAAAGTAAGCTTTTCAGAGGCACCGACTATTATGAATCTCAATTACACCAAAACCAGATGTGATTACGAATAACAATAGATTTACCGAACTCTATTTCATTTTAATGAAATCCAAATTCAGATTCTTGCTGAAAGTGTCTGGAATATGTTGCATCCTCATGCCTGTCACTTAATCTGATGTGAATGTTTATATATTGTGCACTTGGTTCTGAAACAGCTGCAAATCCCAAATCTATTTCTAAAATGGTCAGTTTGCTGGAGAAACCAACTTGGATAAGTGTCAAAGTCTGGAGTCTTTTAGAAACATAAGAATAATGTATATGTATGTCTTAAGCTTTTGACTTTGAAATTGTTTTCTGAACTCAGTTTATTGTTAAATCAAGAATAATGATGGAGTTCACTCATTATGTTAAACCATGATTTATTGAAAACACCATAATGGTTAGGATCATATGGAATGTTAAAACATAAATTGTGATTCCTTAAATGAGTTCACACAACACACTATGGCAAAATTAAGCAAATCTCTTTGTGTTCAATATGACGTATGAAGCCAGCTTTCCCTCTTAATGATGAAATGAACTTTTTTTGTGACGTTCTGACAAGCAAAGTCAATGGGGAAGCCAGATTCACTGAACAATTGTGTGACTAACTTAACAACTGCAGTGATTCACTTAATAAATGTGGCAAGAAAGGTCATATAATGGGGCAAAACTTACTTAACTGTCTCAGCTTAGCACCTGGGATATCGGAAATTTTGTGGTCGTAAGTTGAGGACTACCTGTAGGATTTTTCTGAAGACTAGAAAAAATCTCTCTGTACAGAACAGGAAGTATAGTAGGATTTTTTTCCTGATACATATAAAACTTTTGCAGCTTAAAAAATGAAAAAGCCCAGCCTGCTTTTAAAATCAACTTCTGCTTTTTCCTGGAAGGAGCCTAATGGGCATTCCAGAAAGGCCTTTAAAGGTTTTTTCAAACGCCACAGGGGACCTGTCAGCTAGTACTTTCTGTGATTTTTCTGTACAGTGGAGAAGATAACATTCTACTGGATTTTGCTTGTGTAGGATATTTTTGACAAGCAAAGTATCTAGAATCCAGTTCCAGATGAAAGAAAGATGAAAATTCTTCTACATCCATTGGTGGTAAAGTTGCATATCACCCATGAGTGTGCCTATAAAATGCAAACAGAAATATTTGGTTCCAATTTTAATTTGGTTAAGATGCTTTTTTCTCTCTCAGATGTTGTAGACTTTGAAGAGAAATTTTGTAAGTAATTTGTAAAATCACTCTTAATTCCAGTGTTAACAATCTTTAACCTGATCAGTTAAGTACAGTACTACATAGCATAATCAGCCTTAAAAATTTTTGAACTTAGCAAATTTCAAACAGGCCTCTTTTCATATTTTAAGATGTAGTTTGTAAAGTCCATCACTCTAAAATACTTTTGTTATAAGAAACAGCCTGTTGTGAGCCAAAGAGCCTTCCTTTCCGTAAAATATGTTTGAAAGAGAATTTTTCCCGAACGATCATGATTTGGTCTCATCTGCCTTCTCTTTCCCTCAAGATTCTTCTTCCCACTAAAACCCTACTACTTTTTTCATGAAGAATGAAGCAAGAAGGACATATTTAAAGAGGGTGATTCATTATCATTATGCTCTAGAATATTGACTCTCAGCTTTGAAGGGAATATGTGTCACGCCAGGAGCTAGTACTGATAGATAGCTCTGTCATAAATGTGTCAAAATGGTTAATAGTTGTTTGCTTAAACAAATGGTTTTAAATTGGATCAAGAGAGCAATGTGGTTTAGGCTCCTCCCTTTCTATCATGATGATACGGTATGATTTTATGCTCTGATCTAATCTAGATTGTTTGTAGCAATGACAACTAGAGTAAGATATATTCTGTTGATTAATATTAAGGCTTCCGAGCTGTGAAATTTGTGACACAAAATAAGGTAGAATTACTAAAAGGTTTGAAAATGGAAATCTTAATTTTCATCTACTCCTCTACATGTTTGTCACTTTGTTATAACGTAGGATCACCTCAGGATCATCCTTTCAGTCTGTTTTAAGGAGAGTCCTTTTGACATTGGCTCTGTTGTTCTATAAGCTTCTAGAGTTGTTTCTAGAATTGCCAAAGTACTGTGTCAAGTGCTTGAGGAAGAATACAACATCTGCTGGATTCTTAATTGGCATTTTTGAGAAGGCTAGACATGTTGCTCAATTCCTCTCTCCCATAATGCTCTGTGATATCCCAGAAAGGACAAAAACAACCCCTGCAAATAAATGGGATGCTAGAGGCAGATGTTTGCTTTGCAGATGCCACCTCTCCATTTATTTTATTTTTAATTATAATAATCTTGAGGGGGCATGTGAAAGTAAAGTGAGAAAGAAAACTAAGTGAACATTGAAAAAAGGTACATTTGGAGAAGCATCAAACCTGGGCGGCAGGACAGCCTTAACAGAATTTGTTTTTCCTTTCCTTGAAAATATGTGTACTTTTTTTTTTTTACTTGATACTTTGTAGAGCTATTTCTTATCCTGCTTGTTTTCTTTCTTTTCATTTTTCACCTTTATTGCTTTTATTTTCTCTGGATTTCTCAGTTTATTTCTTTCTGCATACATATAATAGCACTAGCAATAGCACTTAGACTTATATACCGCTTCATAGTGCTTTTACAGCCCTCTCTAAGTGGTTTACAGAGTCAGCATGTTGCCCCCAACAATCTGGGTCCTCATTTTACCCACCTCGGAAGGATGGAAGGCTGAGTCAACCTTGAGCCTGGTGAGATTTGAACTGCCAACTGCAGCTAGCAGTCAGCTGAAGTAGCCTGCAGTACTGCACTCTAACCACTGCGTCACCTCGGCTTGTTTTATGTTGCCCTACATCCAACAATTAAGGGCTCCCATATAAATTTGTCTCCAGTTATAACACTCTAGAAGTAGAATTATAGAAGTACAGTGTTGTACTACCTCAAAATATCTAGCATTCTATTTATTTTCTTAAATCACATGTATTCAGGGCTGCATTTAATTACAGATGCAGCTTGTGTTTTGACAAACTGAAAGTTCTATCAATTTTCTAATAAAGACATATGTAAGTAAGTATTTTAACATTTTTTATTTGAAGAGGAATAGCTAGTAATATCCACTGACTTCATAGTTAACTTTCATAAAATTGAACGTTTGTATTCTTTCTCATTACTTGACGATCCTGAAGTTAGATGAACAGGGCATGTCTCATATGCCACCAAATCCTAGCTTTAATACTTGTTATCAAGAGTTATTACCCTCTTCGTTTTGATTTATTGTTGGACATAACTGGGTTTTGGAACATTGTCTTCATCTTGCTGCCTTTCAGGACAGAAAGATAAATTTAGCATATGAATATTCAGCTTTGCAGTACCTGCACCACAAGCAAGAAGTTGTTCCCATTATCCCCTTCACTCGGAATTGGGTGTTCGTTAGCAGGATTCACTGGGATAGGGATTTTCTGTCTTTCACTGTGAGTTATATTGTGTTGGGCGGGTGCACGAAGGGAGGCTCAGCCAATCTCATAGTACACATGTTGTACTCTTGACAATAAAGGTTTGAAAGAAATTACTAAGATAATTGCTAAATATCTTGAATTGCATCAGGCTTTTGTGAATTGTAGATCAGGAAAAAAAAATGAACATTTCCAGCAAAACCTTTGGTTTACAGCTTATAAAATATAAGGTAAACCAGATCACTCCTAGAGGAAAAAAAGAGTTAACATTTTAGTGATGTTTTTGTATATTTTAAAAATAACTAGCACTGATAATGTTACCTACTTTGGATAACGAAAAGTCTGCAAGAAAATAACCAAGCTCAGAGAGTACCAATCATAATTTGTTTTGAAAAGTTTCGAGACTCATTATAGGTAGTTTGCATTTTGTTCATATGTGCTATACAAAAATGGAGTCAGATGTTACAAATAATTCTCATATAAAAATAATTGTGTATGTCTATTTGTGGGTAAGTTTTCTGTTGCATAATTGTTGATGAATTCATTTTTTTTAAATCTAAATTTATGGTAATGTCATAAATCAGTTACCAGATACAAATCATTTAACTGCACAGATTTAAAGTTATGCATGCATTCATATCATTCAAACAACAAACTTTATAATCTTTCATAATGGTTTGCTTTTTTGTAGAGTTGGATTATTTCATATAATATGTCTGGTTTAAATTCCCTATAGCCCACAGAAGAGTAGAACAGACATATTCTCCGAGCAGAGCAGGCATATTCTTATGGCAGTAGAAAATACATATTCTCCATCGTGGGAGGAGCCAGCATTCAGGATGGGTTGGCCTCGAGCAGAAGTCCCCTGGGAGGGCTCAAAAACATGTCTGATTAGTCTGTTGCTTTTTGCCGGGTCTGCCCTCCTAGACCCAGCTTCGACTCGGTCCCTCAGACTGGACGGACGCGGCTACCATTGCTCCCCTTCCTGAATGCTGACTTTGCTGATTTCCTCGGATTTTGACTTTGGACTGTTTACTTGACTTGAGATTCGGATTTGCCCTTCTGATATAGTAATTGTTTTTCTCGGTTTTGACCATTGGACTGTTTATGACTACGTCGTGAGTGTTCACCTTTCTTGTCAGGGGCGTGGGGGGGGCAAAGTTTTTTCTTTTGGCAGTAGAGCTCCGGCTCCTGCCGCGGCAATTCTACCAAGCCCTGCCTGCCTCAATCACACCGGGAGGCTCAAGCCAGGGATAAGAGAGCTTGTTAGCTCGGGGGGTGAGGCGCGACTCGCTTCAAGCCCACTTTGCCGATCTCCCTTCGGCTTTTGGAATATCGGTCCGACAACAGCCTCGTCTTAACACCCCCACCCCCACCCCCATCGCTTGTTTCACACTGCCCTTTTTTGCCACTGCCAGGGTGGAAGATCGTACATTTCCACCCGTTTGGCGTTATACTCGACGAACCGAACGGACGCTGGAGCTCCGCTCACACCCGATCGTGCTGGAGCTTGGCTCGTGCAGCATACCATAGCGGAGTAAAGGTGTTTTTGTTGCTGGAGCTTTGCTCGCGCTGCCTCTGTCCGTCTCCGCCTGACCTTGTAGCGGCTTCTGCCTTACGTCTACGGTCAATTTTCGAGTGCATCGAACCTCAGGGCTTGCCCGGTCGGCACTAGTGGCCCGTTGGCTCCCCTCCAGCCCGCCAAATTTTAACCGTCAGTCAAGGCGGCCATTTTGTGACCTGGGCAGCCATTTTCTTTGTCTTAACGTGACCGGGGCCCAGCATCATGGCAATGGGAGACCCGCCAGAGAAGCCTCGGGGCAAAAGGCTACATAAGTCTAATCGCCAGGCCCCGGAGGAGGATCAACCAGGTACCTCCAACCAGCTAGCGGGGGTCTCTTCGCTGGGGGCCCGGTCAAAGGCAGATCTGAGGGTGGAGCGCCGCAGGGACAAGGTCCTGAAGAGGCTCTGCGATAAGGCCGTGTGCCCTCAGCCTCTGGACAGGGGCGCCATTCCCAGGGGTCCAGGACAGGAAGCAGGGCCTTCGAGGTCTGTGGAGGATCCCTTGTCCCTGGATGATCCAGGACTATTCAGGGGTTCAGCGGACCCATGGGGGCCATCGGGGATTCCTGCGACTTCTCAGCCAGTGACAGTGGAGGTCCTCAACCCCCCAGCGAATCAGGCCCTACCCTCTTTTTCGGGTGGTTCTACATCAGGGGCTGCAGCCTCTATGGACCCCAATAATCTGCAGGCCTTAATGGCGGCAGCCGTGCAGCAAGGACTGGCCGCATGCCTCCAATCTCTGGGTGGTCAGGCACAGTTTGGTGCCCAAGGGTCCCTTCGCGGGCCTGGGCCTAGGGGCCATCATCAGGACCAAGATCGCTATTCCGATCAATCGGAATTGGAGGATCAGGACCTCCTTCTTGATCTCGAAGGGGGTAATTACGATCTTTCTGATGATGAGGAGATGCCCCAGGAACAACAGGCCTCCTCGGCCTTGTTCCCTCTGGCGCTATTTAAATTGCTACTTTCCAAACACTCAGGTTCCTCAAATTGACCCACTGTTTGCCGAATTTACCCCAGAGGTGGACTTCGTTCTGGCTCCCCAACTGTTCTTGGAAAATGTCAAATGCCAATGGAAGGCACCTGCTTCGGGTCCTATGCCTACATCACTTGACCGCAGGCACTTCAATGTAGATCCTGAACTGGCTTCTCTCCTCACAGTGCCATCAGTCGACGCCCCAGTTTTGGCTCTCCATGCCCCTGCCACTATGCCGGGGGAGGCGGAGGAATTATTGCGTCCGGAGGACAAGAGGACTGAGCAGGCGCTGATCAAGGCCCACCAGGCGGCGGCCTGGGCGATACGAGCTTCCTCCTCTGCGTCTTTTTTTGCGAGATTCTCCTTGATATGGCTGCGCCTTCTCCAGGAGCAGATCCCCACATCCAATTTGTGAGCTCTACAAGATCTGAACAAGGTCTTCGCCGCTTCTCAGTTTGCTGCGGACGCATCGCTTCACGCGTCACGTTTTGCCGCCAAGGCTATGGACGCGTCGGTGGTCGCTAGGCAGATGCACTGGCTTCGCCAGTGGCCGGTTGACTCCCGCCATAAGTGGCGCCTGGCATCTGCACCCGTGGGGGGCCAGTCTCTTTTTGGAGAGGCGCTCGATCCTATCCTAGTCGAGACTAGGGATAGGAGAAAAATCCTGCCTTCTCTGTCTCGGAGGGGCAATTTTCGCCAGTCCCCCTATTTCCGTCGGCCCTTTCGGGCAGCTGACCAGGGCTTCAGCTTCTCTCGGCCCCAAGGTCAGTTCGGACCCAGGCAGCGTCTGCCCAGGAGCAGTCTGGGAGGGGGAGGCAATTCAAGCGGGGATTCAGGGGCGGAGGAGGCGGTCGTTCCTTCTGCCGATCCCGTTAGTTCCCCAGAGGACTCTCCCATTGGGGGTCGTCTCGCCCTCTTCTCAGAGGTGTGGGAACGGACCACACAGGACAGGTGGGTCCTGGACACAGTTAGTCAGGGCCTTTCGTTGGAATTTCTCTCCACCCCCCCGAGGTCCTTTGTACGCTGCCCGGAGTCTCGGGTACCATCTAAGAAGGCTCTCATGGATTCCACGGTCCAGCACCTGCTGGACATTCAGGCCATTGAGCAAGTTCCATCGGACCAGATTGGTCTCGGGTTTTATTCTATTTTGTTTGTGGTGCCTAAGTCATCGGGGGGCTGGAGAGCGATACTACACCTGAAGCGTCTGAACCGGTTCATTAAATACAGACGGTTCAAGATGCACTCGTTGCAATCGATCCTGGGGTGCGTAAGGCAGGGAGATTATTTAGCGTCCCTGGATTTGACTGAGGCCTACCTGCACATTCCGATTAACCATCTATATCGGCAATTTCTCCGATTTTGCTATGCAGGTAGGCGCTACCAGTACCGGGCCCTTCCTTTCGGTCTTTCCTCAGCCCCCCGGGTCTTTACGAAGGTTCTCGCAGCCGTAGCAGCTCACCTTCGAACTATACCAGTGCGTGTCCAGTGTTACCTGGATGATATTTTGGTGCAGGCGTCCTCTTACCACCTAGCGGAACGCCATCTCCAGGTAACCATCTTAACTCTTTGGCAGCACGGTTTTTCCATCAACTTGCAAAAGAGCCATCTCTCCCCCTCTACCTCCATTCTTCACCTGGGAGCCATTGTAGATACCTTAGAGTGTAGGGTCTATCTTTCCCAGGAGAGGCAGGACAGTATCAGATCTCTTGTGGCCCAGGTCCAGCGCGAGAGCAGGGTTTCCCTGACCGTTCTGTCCACACTCCTGGGGAAACTAATTTCGTGCATCTCCATCACTCCGTGGGCTCGCTTACACTCTAGGGATCTTCAATGGTTCCTCTTGCCCTTTCAGAAAGCGGGCCGAGGCACATCATCGACCAGAGTTCGGATTCCTCAGGAGGTACGGCGCTCTCTCTCCTGGTGGCGCTCACCGGCAATCTCCCGGGGCTGCCTGTTCAAGGATCCATCCAGGGTGGTCGTCACGACTGATGCAAGTCTGACGGGTTGGGGAGCCGTATCCCAAGGACAGATGGCCCAGGGCCGGTGGTCACAGATGGAGTCCAAGGCGTCGATCAACTGGCTGGAACTTCGGGCAGTTTCTCTAGCCCTCAAACATTTCGCCCGCTCAGTTTTCGGATGCCATGTTCTTGTCCTGACGGACAACACATCCGTCAAAGCGCACATGAACAGGCAGGGAGGCACACGTTCGCGGACATTGATGCAAGAGGCAATGAGACTGGGACTGTGGGCAGAGAGACACCTTCTATCTCTTTCAGTGGACCATATCTCCGGGGTCTCCAATACCCAAGCGGACTGGCTCAGCAGGACAGAGGTGGACAATGCGGAGTGACGACTGCATCCGTCCCTCTTCTGAGATGTAGCGAGCCGTTTTGGCCTTCCGCAGGTCGACTTGTTTGCGACCCCGGAGAATGCCCACCTGCCGAGGTTTTTCTCTCGGTACCCGTCCCAGGGGGCAGAGGGAGTGAACGCCCTACGTGGGCAGTGGCCATCGGGCCTGCTCTACGCATTCCCTCCAGTGTCGATTCTCCCTCAGGTCATCCAGAAAGTGTTGGATCAACGGGCGGAGGCAATTCTTCTGGCGCCGCATTGGCCCAGGCGGGCGTGGTTTGCAGACTTCAAGGCCATGTCGGTATCTCCCCCTTGGCGCATTCCGATGAGCGAGGCTTCACTCAGCCAGGGGTCGTTGATCCACCCGGATCCCCAGTGGTTCCAACTGACCGCCTGGCGGTTGAGTGGCGCGCCTTGAGGGGTCAGGATTACGATCCAGACGTTATTCTAACCATACAGGCGTCTCGCCGTCCTTCTACAGAGAGGATATATACTGCAACGTGGAAATCCTTTTGTTCCTGGTGCGCGACGGAGGGATGTTCACCTCTACACGTTCCGCTTCCCAAGGTTCTGAAGTTCCTTCAGCGGGGCTTGGCCATGGGTCTTTCTCCGAGCACGCTCCACAGGCAGGTGGCGGCCCTGTCCTCGGTCCTCTCCTGTGGCCACGTTGAGTCTCTTGCTCAGCTTCCGACGGTACGTCAGTTCCTGAAGGGGGCTTCCAATCTACGGCCTCCAGCGATTCATCGATATCCGACCTGGGACCTTCCCAGAGTACTGAAGTCTTTGACGGGTTCCCCTTATGAGCCTCTGAAATCGGCTAGTCTTCGCTATCTCTCTTTCAAGGTCGCATTTCTGGTGGCGATCACGTCTGTGCGTCGGATTTCTGAGCTCTCAGCGCTATCTGTTAGACAGGATCTGTGCATTTTCCATTTGGACAGGGTAGTCCTTCGATTGGACCCTTCGTTCCTTCCCAAGGTTAATTCCACCTTTCACCGGTCACAGGAGCTGGTTCTTCCCACGTTTTGTCCGCACCCGGTCCACCCATCGGAAAGACTTTGGCACACTCTGGATGTCCGACGCGCCCTGCGCATTTATATCGATCGCACGCGTGAGTTCCGTAGGACAGAGGCACTTTTCGTGGTCTTTCTACCTCAATCCCAGGGTCACAAGGTTTCTTCCACGATGATAGGTCGATGGATACGGGGGACGATCGCGAAGGCGTACGAACTCTCCGCTCTTTCGCGGCCGGAGGGGATCACGGCCCATTCGACGCGCAGTGCGGCCACATCAGCGGCCTGGGCGACTCAGGCATCCTTGGCGGAGGTGTGCCAGGCAGCGACCTGGGCTTCGCCGTCTCAGTTTGTCCGTCGTTACAAAATTGATGCCTTTGCGTCGGCGGATGCGGCCTTTGGTCGTAGAGTGTTGCAGCGGGTTCTTCAGGAGTCTCGCTGACCTGGACTTGGACTGTGCCCACCCTGGGGACTTTTCGCTTTGGTATGTCCCATCCTGAATGCTGGCTCCTCCCACGATGGAGAAGGGGCATTGGTCTTACCTGATACGCCTCTTCTCATCAGGAGGAGCCAGCATTCAGTCCCTCCCTATGAAGTTTTTTCTGGAGGGTCCCTCCTAGGTTGACCTGGAGGTGTCCTTTTGTGACTGATTTTATTCGCCAAGGACTGACTTTTTGCTGGTGGTTCCGCCTTTTGTGGATGGACTCAGGAAGGGAGCCTTAGGCATGATTAGTTGGACACAAGTAGCCGCGTTGAGTCTGCTTCTTCGGTCACGAGTCAAAGCTGGGTCTAGGAGGGCGGACCCGGCAAAAAGCAACAGACTCGGTCCTCATTCTGAGTGGGCGAGGCCAACCCATCCTGAATGCTGGCTCCTCCTGATGAGAAGAGGCGTATCAGGTAAGACCAACGCCCCTTCTCTGTCATCCTAAGGGACAGATGCAGAATAATGGGTCTAATTATATGAAGGCAGATTCCAGGTATTGTAAATGGTATGAACATTTTCTCTAACAGAAAAAGCATTTAGATAGTGGAACCAATTTAGAAAATTGGTGGGTTTCCCCATCACTGGATTTGTTCAGTAGAGGCTGGTCAGGGGACAGCTACAGTCACAGATACCTTTATATAGCTTTCAACATATAGCAAAGATTTGGACTTGATGGCGTAAATTGCCTCTTCTAACTCTATAGATTCTGTAACGTATCAATTCACTGTTGCCTGTGGTCTCTTAAGCTTGGCCCTGCCTTTCCAGCACAGAAATAATGCATTCTCTCTTCTTCTTTTTTTTAATTCAAATGTTACAAAGTGAACATCAGAATTATTCCCAAACTGGCGGGTTCAAGCTAGACCTGAGTGATTGGTGACTTGCCTCCTGGAAGTGAACTTGAGAATGCTATATATAAAGTTGCTAGGTGACTTTAAACCAAAGGGTTTGGAAAGATTGTGTTCGCTGGGGCACACCACTGATACTCACATGCTACTATTATGGGAAATAATGAACAGTCTCTACCTGATAAAGGGAACTTTGGGAGGATATAGGTCAGATCTTCACCCTTGAATGGACAAAGAGTAGAGATATATTGTTTCACTCTCCAGCAGGAGAAGAGGTACAGAGGTCTTATGGTTAAATATAATTAAGCTCCAGCAGTGTTTATGGGACTATGTACCATAAATCAAACTCTTTTCTCCAAACAGAGAGTTAGATATTTTCCACTTGCATTTTCTGAAAAGACTAACTTGTCTTACTTGATCTTTCTTCGAAGCTACCATTTGGTATTGCGCCTCCTGTCCTATTCCTGTCAGGATGTGTGAGCTTGAAATTCTTGCTGCCTTACTGATAATATTTTACGTCTTTGTGAGAGTTCTAGATAATTTGAAGAGCTTTGTACCTTTCCTGCGGTGATTTAGAGCTTTTGTACATAATTGTTTTTAGAAGCAATAAGAGACTTGTAACTGTTACAGGTTGAGCTTTAAGGTTGCTTTCTTCAACAAAGGGAGGGAAAAAATCTCCAAAACAGAAAAAGCTGCTTTCTCCATGTAGAATATGTTAACATAATATATTCCAAAAAACTTTATGGTCCCATGGATAGACAGTTGGATTTGGAAAATGAAAACCAGGATTCAATCTTCCTTCTGTATTGAAATGATGTTATAGCAGTTTTAAGAACTAATAAAGGAGAATATTTGTAGCTCAGGGTTGACATGAGGGGTCCTTGGTGCTCTCTGAGCTTGCTGGCGCAAGCAAGTTCAGAGAGCACCAAAGACCACTCAGTTTGTAAGAAAAAAATGGGAGCTGAGGAATTCTAATTTAGCTTTTGTTATTTTATATTTTACTGAACCATTGGGAAAGATGCCTTTTCCAGTGCAAACCAAAATTACTTCATTGGAGGAAGGCATTATTTTATTTCATATGAACGTTGTCTGTGGTGTAACATGGAATCCTTGTGGAAGTAACAGCAAAAAACAACAACAACCCTAAATACAATTTGTGCCTTGTAGAGAATTAAAACAAGGGAAGAAGTAGCCAGTAGATAGTAACTCGGGTTAAGAAAAGAGAAGGAATCCTGGCTCTCCAAAGGCAACAGACCACCAAAGGTCCAATGGACTGTAGCCTCACAGTACCCCAATACTCCTGGGAAGAACCAGCTTATTAGATTTCCAGAATGCGAGGAGTGTAGGAGCCTGCTGGATCTGAGGGGGAAGGGTATTCCAAAGGACAGGGGCTGCTGTGGAGAAGGTACACAACCTAAGTCCCATGAAGTGACAGCATTTAAAGGAAAGGACATGAAGTGGGCCCACCCTATCAAATCTAGTTGGACAGGCAGATTTTTCCATTCATAAATTCAGAAAGGGTTATACAAATATTGCAGAGTAATTTTCAAATTAAGGACACAATTCTGTGGTTTCTGATGAGGTACCAGCATCCAGAAGCTGGTATTTGGACATTTTCCCCTTGCAGGCACAGACATCTTTTTGTTCCTTGTTACTCTGCTTTTGGGCTGTAGTAGAAGTAAAATAAAATGGAATATTGTGCATATAGTCTGCATTCCAGAATGCAGACTTAAAGATCCACAGTCTACAACTGTGAAATAGCCCTTTGCCAAATACAGTATTCAGTGCCAGATGCCCAACTGCTTTCTCTGTTGGATAAAGACATGTTTAATTTTTTTTTATAACAAAGTTGTTGGATAAGGAACAGAGTTTTTATGCCCCCAGGAGCCTCTCCAAGAGCTGCAGAAGTTGAAGCAGTAATTGAAGTGGCAGAATATTTACTTTAGGAAGCTTCTGTTTTTTGTTGTTTTTTGTTTTTGTCTTTAGAAACAGGTAGATAAGTATAGCTAGGAATTTGTGCCAGCTAGGGGTTTTTTTATGTCTGTGTTCTGTGTTGTTGAGTCTTATTAATTTTTCTGCACAAGTTATAGAATTCAATCTTTAATTTCAGCCTTCATATTTTCAGCTATTTACTGGGTTCTCTGCTGTTTTGAAGTAACTTATGACCTGTAATACATTTCATCTGAAGATTAAAAACATACAAAACAGCAGCCGCCCTAATTATATTTCACAGTTTGATTGTTTTTTAAAAAAAAAAAAAGAAAATGGAGTCTTTGGGTTAAAAGTGGCTCTAAACACTATTATCAGTTATTGGAAACATGTCATTATAAATCCTAAGAAAATTAGTTTTAGGTTTTGTTTACAGTTAAGATTTTTATAGAGATGGATTTGTCCTGGTTTATGTGGGATGCCTTTGTGATCTTGAAACAATGAGCCACTTTGAAGTGTGGAGTAAATACCTTGCCTCCAACATACAAAGGATTGAGAGCAAACTTTGAAAATACTGTAGTCTTATTTGATCTTCTTAGGTTTGCTACATTAACTAAACCAGGTGACCAACAGAAGGTAGACCAGTTTGGGGAGGCAGTAATCAGAAATGGATTTTTGTGAAAGCTCACACATTATTGAAATCAAATCCAGAGCCTAACGTCTATGTTCAGTAACTCACTGCTCCTTAATTCTATTTGTGGTATTTTGAGCTGAGCCACCTTGTCCCTACAATTGGTAGGTCTTGAAATTCTCATGAAGAAAAAGAGTAAATTCTGTAAGACAGAAGTCTGCTCACATTGGGCAAACATGATGAAAATCAGTACTGAAAGAATCCAGGTGGGAGCTGAAGGGGAGCTAGTTCCTTAGAGAGAAATATTTTATTATGAAACAATAAACTACAGTGGTACATCTTCTAAGGTGTATGCATTTTTATGCAAAAAAGAAAGAGGAAAATAATAGAAAATAAAACGCACAATAAATGATAACTTACCCAAGTTTGTTGTGATTGCAGTTAGCCACAGGCAGCAAATTTGACTGCTGTTGATTCAGAACAATGCCGGTGATTTCTTTATTCCATTTACAAGAATTCCTGTTCTGTCAGTTTTTAAAAAATTTAACAAATGCTGCCCTGAACCACAGGGCATGTACTCTTGCGCTGCCAGAAGCAATTTTTCAAATGACGTTTCGTCTGAAGTGGTATATGCTTATGCTAAGAAGTTTTTTTTCACGCAACTTTATTAGCACAAACGAGACAAGAACCCTCAAATGAAGGGACCGTGTACATTCTTGTACAATTCAAATATTTATTTATTTATTTATTTATTTATTTATTTATTTATTTATTTTTTGCTTTATTTCATCAGGCATGTATTAGATAACAGATATAAGTATAAACATAATTATGAATACATGAAATAGATACGAATAAAAGGGAACATTAGGACAGAGATGGTAGGCACGCGATGTGAAGTAGGTGCTCCTGAGGAAAAAATAGTGGTATTTAGAAGAGCCTAAACAGAGCCTTATATAATCCCTTTTCAACCTTCAGTACAACCAGGTGGGTTGTTTATGTACTGATAACTCCTCATGACTCATAACTCCTAAAAAAGATGTTGAGACTCTAGAAAGAGTGCAGAGAAAAGCAACAAAGATGATTAGGGGACTGGAAGCTAAAACATATAAAGAACGGTTGCAGGAGTTGGGTATGTCTAGTTTGATGAAAAGAAGGACTAGGGGTGACATGATAGCAGTTTTCTGATATCTCGGGGGTTGCCACACAGAAGAGGGAGTCAAGCTAGTCTCCAAAGCACCTGAGGGCAGGACAAGAAGCAATGGGTGGAAACTAACTAAGGAGAGAAGCAACCTAGAACTAAGGAGAAATTTCCTGACAGTTGGAACAATTCATCAGTGGAACGACTTACTTCCAGAAGTTGTGAATGCTCCAACACTGGAAATTTTTAAGAAGAGATTGGACAACCATTTGTCAGAAATAGTATAGGGTTTCCTGCCTGAGCAGGGGGTTGGACTAGAAGACCTCCAAGGTCCCTTCCAACTCTGTTATTCTATTCTATTCATGGAGCAGCTTTATCCAGATGAGTGTTTTTTCCTTGTCCCTTCAGCTACAGACTAGGAAAGATCCAGCAAAGATTAGAGGGAAAAAGTCACAAAAGTTAGGGTCCTGTCTACTTCTCTGACATAACTCTGTTCCTTCTCTCTCCTTCCCTTTCCCCTTCCCCTTTTTGTTTCAGCATTCATCATCATGATCATTGTGGCCCTCCTCCGCATCGCTAAGGGTCAAGGGGAAGGTCACCCCCCTCTGGCTCAGCTCTCAGGAGTACGGAATCTCTTTGGAGTCTGCGTTTATTCCTTCATGTGTCAGCACTCCCTGCCATCCCTCATCACTCCCATCTCTAAGAAGAAGCATGTTAACAAGTTAGTCCTGCTGGATTACATCTTGATTCTGGGTTTCTACAGCCTTCTGTCTTTCACTGCTATCTATTGTTTCCGCAATGGGACTCTAATGGACATGTACACACTCAACTTCACAAACTGTGACATTGTCAGCATTGCGTTTATCCGCTACTTCCTGGGACTCTTCCCTGTCTTCACCATCAGTACAAACTTTCCTATAATTGCTGTGACTCTAAGAAATAATTGGAAAACTCTCTTCCACCGGGAAGGGGGAACCTACCCATGGGTAGTGGACAGGATTTTTTTCCCAGTCATCACACTAATTCCTCCAATTATTGTGGCTTTCTGTACTCATGATCTGGAATCCTTGGTGGGAATCACTGGCGCCTATGCTGGAAATGGGATCCAGTACATCATTCCTGCTTTTTTAGCATACTATAGTCGGAAAGAAACACAAACGACCTTTAGAAATAGCACACTCAATAAACATTTGTCCCCTTTCCGGCACACCTTCTGGATTGGGTTTGTGCTGCTCTGGGGACTTTTTTGTTTTTTGTTTGTGACTGCAAATATCATTTTGAGTGAAACAAAAATCTGATGGAGCAATATTGCTGGTTAAGATGATCTCAAAGACTTCTGTTCCAGGTGTTGCACCTAATAAGGATATTTTTAAGCTAACTTAAGATTAAACTACTTTTAAACTACTAATACAATATTGAGCTTGATGCTCATTTGAGGCACCTTGCTACTTGTTCAGTTACCTTTCAGATTCTGATTTTCCATTTCATGCACAAAACAATTGGACTCTATCCTACATCAGGCTGCTATGATCACTTTTTAAGCAGGGTATTTTCCTCTCTTATCAGAAGATGTCAGAGACTGTTGGATAGGCATCTAATCTCTCACGTGATGAAAAAGACCAGTTTTACTAAAAGTTTTACTAGTCAAGCCAATAGCCAATGACTAAAGCAAGAGTTGACTAAGATCTGCTTCCCTAATCATTTATATTCCTTGTGAAGCGGCTTTTTATCCTGCCAACTCATTTAATATTAGGAGCAAAATGAAAGCAACTGATGGAACTTGGTTTCATAACTGTTAATATTGCATGATGTATGTGGCAACCTAAGCACTCTGCAATGGGTAGAGGAGCCCCACCACTTCCCCTTCTCCCCTGGTCCTGCTTTGATTGTTTTCCCCATTTGTTTTTCAGCCTTTCCAACGCCTTTCTATGTTGCCTTGTTTCATATAATACAGTCCTGAGACTGAAACTTGCCAAGCTTTAAGCTTTGTTAGCAATAGCAGTTAGACTTATATACCGCTTTATAGTGCTTTACACCCCTCTCTAAGCGGTTCACAGAGTCAGCATATTGCCCCCAACAATCTGGGTCCTCATTTTACCCACCTCGGAAGGATGGAAGGCTGAGTCAACCTTGAGCCGGTGAGATTTGAACCGCCGAACTGCAGCTAGCAGTCAGCTGAAGTAGCCTGCAGTACTGCACTCTAACCACTGCGCCACCTTGGCTCTTGTTGTTGTTATTTTATCTCGGATATTTCCCTCCTCAATTGTTTATGTACAATATGGGTCTGAGCAGGAAGTCCTATCATGAACTATACACTCAGTTGATACAAAGCCATCTCTTAATAAGGAATGTTTCCCAGTATAATGCTTTATTTTCTCTTCATATTGCTAACGGAATCATGCTAGTGTCACAGCAGCAGGGCAGGCCCCGTGCTTTCTATTTGGGTGTGAAAATGTTGACTACTTTGATAAAAGTGGAGAGCAGCTGATGTTGTCTTGATGCAATATATTATGACTAAATCTAAAGAATTTTCTAAATTTGGGGGGGGGGGGGGAACTATAGAAAGTGGAAAGAGACTTGTTCTGAAAGCCATTCCATCTTGAATATTGCAAACGATGCCTCCTGATTCTTGCTAAACCATGAACTCCAGTCCATGAAATCTCATTTCTCTCTCTCCTTAAACTGATGATCACATCATAAAATGTAAAGGTTGAAGGAGATGCCATCCCAGGGCATGATTCAGCTATATAGCTTCACAGCTTATAGCTGTCCACACTGTGTGTAAACACCTCTTGTGAAGTCAGTCATCATCTAAAGGAATCTGTTCCATTGTTGAGCAGCTCCTACTATAAGGAAATTCAGACAACCCATTACTAATTCCTTCCATTGTTTGCCATTCTGTCTTCTGAAATAACTTTGAACAATGCTGTACACCACCCAGAGTCACTTCCTGTGAGATGGGTGGCCATATAAATTTGATTATTGAATGAATAAATAAATAGAAACAATTCCCCTTCTACATGACAAGTCATTCAGCTACTTAAAGACAACTCCCTGCAGTCTTCTCTTCTCCATGTTATCTATCTCCTCAACTTTTTCCTTCCAGGTTCCTTATCATCTTAGTTGCTGTTTTTGAATGCAGAGCTGTATAAATCAAACTAAATAAGTAAATATCAGTTTGTCAAAGTCATCACTAAAATGCAATGCCCAGAACTGGATGCAGTATTCTAGGCGTAGTGGTGTTCTCTTTTTCTCTTGAATCAGGCTGATATATCACAACTAAGCCTTCTGGGGGGAAAATGGGGTGGGGGAGTTTGAAAGAGAACTCCCAATATCCATCACCTATTCCAGTATTTGGATCTTAAATCCGATATCTACATCCAACTGGATACACGATGGACAAAATACTGGATTTCGGTTTCTTCTAGTTGGGACCATAAGGCTTTGCTAAGAAGGAAAATTTCTTCAACTGCTGTTCATTCAAAGTCACAAGAGGAGTTTGGGTCACAACTCACAAAGTTATCCGTATAAGGAAAGTATTATTTTTTCTTTCCTTTGGCTACAGATGTGTTGAAAGTGCTTTTTCTGTTATTAAATTCCATCTTCCAAACAGGTGGATGATGATGCTCTTCTCCAGGCTGGTTGTACCCGTGATATTAAATTTGATGTTCACCAAGGTTAGCTGATAAATTCGGTGGTGTTAGGGTTTTTTTTTTTTTTTTTTTTTTTTTTTTTTTTTTTTTTTTTTTTTTTTTTTTCCTTTTTTTTTTAAGAATTATTAAGTAGAATGATTTTTTAAAAGCCCAAATTGCTTTTGTTACAGAGATTGGCAGCGGCTGTGCTTTAAAAAAAAAAATACAGACAGTATCTTTTCTTCAGTGAAACTCAGCTGTCTCCAAAAGAAGGCTGTGTCTTTGCTAGATTGCATAAGGTTAGGCTTGGCAGCTAGGGACGTTTGCTGCAGGCACATCAAGACCTGATGACAGCACCCTCTCGATGTCAGGCTGTTCTTGGCAGCCCTTTTGGTGCATCAGAGAGAATCACGTACACAACCTGCAAAGTTTGCAAATGGATAAGGCTGGTTTTCGGACACCAGGTTGCAGGGAGCTCTTAATGACTGAGCCCATAAGAGTCAGATTCCGCCCTGGTTCAGGGAGAACGAAAATAGTTTGTTTAAAAAACATATCCACCCTCCATTGAAATAGGAAATCTACTATCCCCACAAGCACGTAGATTTAGCATTGTTCATTTCTGTCATTCTTGCCTGCAATTGCCGTAAACCTTCCTAAGCGGCAGAAGAGAGATCACGGAGAGTCATGTCAAGAGCTGTCAGGTGCTGCTCCAATCTATCCTCGGAATAATAAGATATACCAGCAAAGATAGGATGACTGCTAGTATTTTAGTAACAAAATCTCCTGTGCCTTAGGAATCACTTATACATGATGGGAATGCACATTTTGGCTATTACTGCTTAATCTTCAGGCCTTGAAAGATAAAAAAAAATGCCCTATTTCACCTAAAAGAATTTACCATATATTTTATTTCTTTTTTTCTTCTGGAGAGAGGGGTTACTCATTTCCTGCATGTATCCCTCTCGGAATCTTCACAGGGTTTTCTTCTCTCCCCCCTTTGTTTTGACCTTCATCCTTGACACTCGGCTCAGAAGAACCTTCTCTGAAGATAGGGTTTGCCATCGCTTGATTCTGGAAGCAGGCAAGAAGGGCTGGATTTCAGCAAAAGCAGAATTCCTGCAACTGTCTTCTGTTAAACAGAAGCTCATTTCGCCTTCTTGAAAAGAGGAAACCACAGGCTTCAAGTGCACTCATTTCCTATCATTTACTTAAATGCACTGTTAGCGGTAACTTCACAGCTACTGCCTCTGGTATGCTTTGCGGGATTTCTCCTGGCAGCTCCTTTCCAGTTCCATGTTGTATTAAATGTATTTTCAACCAACATTAACTACCCCAAATGCTGCTCTGAAGGTTGTAAAACACAACATTGTAGTAGTTTTTTTCCCCCCTGATTTCAGAACAACTCTCTAGATCAGGGGGTATACAACCTTAGCAACTTTAAGATCTTTGGACGTCAACTCCCAGAATTCCCCAGCTACCCCTGCTCTTGATAAACGTGGCTTGCTTTCTGCATGAATGGGAATCAGATTTTTCCATGGGCCTAATAATAGTGTGCCCCATTAGTCCCCCAGTTTGGAGGGTTCCTTCTTAGGGCTGGAGTGACTTTTCCAAATGCCAACAATAAGCAAATGGCAGTGTGATCCAATTCCCGTGATAGTTGTAACTTACATTAAAAAGTTTCAAAAGAGCTAGAAATGTGAAATAGGATTATTTCTGTTCTTGCGTATTCTTCACTGACCCAGTAATCAAGGACTGCAAGGAACAGGATAGGGAAATCCAGAACATACCTTGGGTGAGTATGAGCAGTTGAGATCTTCTCCACTTGTTTTAACATGGGAGATATTTTTAATTGATTATTCTAATGCAAAAGTTCTCCCCTATGGCTCTTCGTTGCTCTGTGTCCTTCATTTGTCCCTAGGGGTGATTATTTTTCCAAAACGTTATGCATCTGTGGTGTCTGGCTTTTTCCTCCAGGGGTTAGGGGAAATCTAGAATTGGTTTCTATTGCCAGAAGCAAAGAAGGGCAGCCTCATGGCAGCAGCTCATAGAGATGTTTTGTGTGTGTGTGTGCCTTCTCATTCTGTATTAGCCTCCTGCTTCCAGCAGCAGTAGGTACTCTCTGAAAACTCAATTAAAACAGCTGTACCTCACCCATCTCAATTACATTTTCTCGAACTGAAAAACGGAGCAAATCAAATCATTCCACAGTCTTGGGCAACAAATGAAGTGTTGTTGGTTTTCTTCCTGGTAAATTTATTATAATCATAAACCACAGCTTGATTTATGTTGAAATATTAAAAGGCATCTTTATGATGGAAATAAACAGTTTCTACTTTCCCCTTTTGTGGCTCACACATTATTTCTGTCTGAGGGATTAAAGCACTGTGGCAAATTTATTGAGGAACTGGAGTGTAAATCTGAAATCAAAGTGGTGCTAGAGCTGATGGCCATTCCCCCCCCCCCTCACTTCAAAGATCACATGGGCAAAAAGCCTTCTCCAAAAGTAGGGTAGTTGGAGATACCAGATTTGAGGAAGAAGACCATAGGGAGAATTGTCAACATTTCACCCTTATTGTTCCACTGAAGCTTGTGAAATCAGAATATTTTGCAATTGCCATGGTCCAGGCAATCTGTTCTTGAGATCTGTCACATCTCTGGAAAGCTCTGGAGAAGCCATTCCCTCTTTCTCTTTAGAATCCTGTCTGTAAAATTGGGTTGAAATTCCCTCTTAGAAGAATTCTTTTATTTTAAACGTAAAACACTTGCTATATTTTTAAAACTACTTTCTGGGTGTTAAATAAAACTTCTTCAATAAAGTGTTAAATAACCCTTGATTTAAAAAAAAATGCTTAAAGAGGGAATATCATGGGAAGTTGAATACTTAATGGAGGTTTAATAATCTTCATCATTTGGGTATGTCTATTTCGGGATAATCTTTTTTGCAGCAGTCATTCAGTGTATGTCACAGTCATTAAGTGAACCAATGGTTTGCCATAGGTTTGGTTTTGCCAAAACTCAGAAATAAATGCCAGCTTTTTGGGGAAAACCTTTGTAAAATGCAGTCATATGACTATGGGATGCTGCTTGGTCACAAATGTGGCCTGGTTTCCAAGTTCCTGAAATGTAGTCATGACCATGGGAGCAATCTTCAGAACTTTGAATCTGGATAAGTACCCTCCCCCCAGGTAGGTCCATTATAGCAATAGCAATAGCAATAGCACTTAGACTTATATAGACTTACAGAGTTTACAGCCTATTGCCCCCAACAATCCGGGTCCTCATTTTACCTACCTTGGAAGGATGGAAGGCTGAGTCAACCTTGAGCCGGTGAGATTTGAACTGCCGAACTGCAGCTAGCAGTCAGCTGAAGTAGCCTGCAGTGCTGCACTCTAACCACTGCGCCACCTCGGCTCTTTGAATGGTCACTAAGCGAGTGATGATAAGTCGAGAACTACCTGTATTGAGAGCTTGAAGGATAGACTATACCACCCACCATAGGTGCTAGAACAGGGTTTTGAATAGTACCTACTTCTTTTTTTACAAAAAAACCTTTCTATAGTTAAAATACACAGAATACATAATGAGATAATGTTTTTCTTCCTGAAGTACTTATATTTTATATGTCCCTGTTTCTTTGCAGAGAATCTACTAATAGCAGTAGTAATTATATACAGTATGTCACAGAAGTGCGTACACCCCCTCACATTTGTAAATATTTTAAGTATATCTTTTCATGTGACAACACTGGAGAAATGACACTTGGCTACAATGTAAAGTAGTGAGTATACAGCTTGTCTAACTGTAAATGTGCTGTCCCCTCAAAATAACGCAACACACAGCCATTAAGGTCTAAACTGCTGGCAACAAAAGTGAGTATACCCCTAAGTGATAATGTCCAAATGGGGCCCAAGTAGCTGTTTTCCCTCCCTGGTGTCATGTGATGCATTAGTGTTATAAGGTCTCAGGTGTGAAGGGGGAGCAGGTGTGTTAAATTTGGTGTTATCGCTCTCACTTTCTCCTACTGGTCACTGGAAGTTCAACATGGCACCTGTTGGCAATGAACTCTCTGAGGATCTGAAAAAACGAATTGTTGCTCTACATAAAGATGGCCTAGGCTATAAGAAGATTGCCAAGACCCTGAAACTGAGCTGCAGCACAGTGGCCAAGACCATACAGCGGTTTAATAGGACAGATTCCACTCAGAATAGGCCTCGCCATGGTCGACCAAAGAAGTTGAGTGCCTGTGCTCAGCGTCATATCCAGAGGTTGGCTTTGGGAAATAGACGTATGAGTACTGCCAGCATTGCTGCAGAGGTTGAAGGGGTGGGGGCTCAGCCTGTCAGTGCTCAGACCATACACCGCACGCTGCATCAAATTGGTCTTCAGGGCTGTCATCCCAGAAGGAAGCCTCTTCTAAAGATGATGCCTGCAAACGGTTTGCTGCAGATAAGCAGACCTAGGACATGGATTTCTGGAACCATGTCCTGTGGTCCGATGAGACCAAGATAAACTTATTTGGTTCAGATTGTGTCAAGCGTGTGTGGTGGCAATCAGGTGAGGAGTACAAAGACAAGTGTGTCTTGCCTACAGTCAAGCATGGTGGTGGGAATGTCATGGTCTGGGGCTGCATGAGTGCTGCCGGCACTGGGGAGCTACAGTTCATTGAGGGAACCATGAATGCCAACATGTACTGTGACATACTGAAGCAGAGCATGATCCCCTCCCTTCAGAGACTGGGCCGCAGGGCAGTATTCCAACATGATAACGACCGC
>QLTV01001134.1:608897-640226 GCA_003457575.1 Thermophis baileyi
TATATATATAAAAATATTCTTCTAAAAATCGGAGAGGTTCCAAAAAAAGGGGGCATTTTTTTCCATTTGTGAAGGTCATGCAATCAAATTATCACTAATCAAAGAACTGAATGCTCCCCAGAGCTAAGCTTACTGCATTTATAAGCTTAAAAATAAAGAAATTATTATTTGTCTAATCTTGGCAGCCAAAATAATAATTGTACAACATTGGAAAACTCTAACACAACAATTGAGTTGTGGATTAACAAGGCCTCTTCAATTTCTACATTAGGAAAAAAAAATCACAGACAAAAGTTAAATTAGTGAGATGAGAGGCAGAAACTGCAATTTTATCAAATTTGTATGGATTTTATGGTTTACGTCAGGTGTGTCAAACTCGCATCGTCATGGTGGTGTCACGTGATGTATTGCGACTTTTTCCCCTTCGCTAAACCGGGCATGGGCATGGCCAGTTCGTGACACATCCGGCCCGCGGGCTGGGAGTTTGACAGCCCTAGTACCTGTCTCATTATCTTCATTGCAGTAGATCTCTTTTGTATTTTCTGATTTTTTTTCCTCTATATGCATCTTGGATTTATGTTACCACATATTGTTTGTTAAAAGCTAAAATATAATTTAAAAGAAGGAAGAAGCCTAATTAATGCTGCAGGAACCAGTCTAAAATCCACAGCACATGAATAGAATTGCAAAAACAAAACAAACACAATCACTGCACCTGCTTTGGAAAACAAACATCTTTTTCTTTGGGTGAATTTGCTGTTCTTATATGTCAATATGTGTGATTAGCATCCATCAAATGAGTTTTCTTGTGTCACACATTTTAACTGCTTTTGGGCTGAGCAAGAGTGGGAATGAAATTAAAATTTATTCCTCTTTAGTCTTTTCTCATTTCTACCAGCCAGTCTTTGGATTGCCCTAGAAAGCACCAAAATATTATCTCAAAGGGCTCAGCTTCACATTTAACCACGAAATGTACAGTAGATGCTCCACTAAATATTTTTAAAGGACAGAACCTCATCACATTGTTGTCTCATCCCAGCTTCAAGTTCAGGTCATCTTCAGCTTTAAATCTTCAATTTAAAACAAGTGTGTTTTCTGCTGGCACATTTTTTGCTACGGGCGCAAACTTGGTTGTTTCATCAACAATGTGCTTGGTGGTACATCAGGGCTGAGGTCTGCCTAACTCCAATATAGGTTCTGAAATTTCTGTCGTCTTGAAGTAAAAAAATACAATCTAAACTTCTTGAGTCTATATTCATATGCAACGCTTTCCAAAGACGCCCCCTCCCCCAAGCCTCCTTAACAAAATATTTGCAGGAAAGATAAATTGGAGTGGGAAAAGGTTGGTGGATAGGGATGCCACTGACAATATAGGAAGGTTGAAAGCTCTTTTTTCCAGGTACTGACCAGAGCATTTCATTAGCTTCAAAAGGAGACTGAAAACTGTTCTGAGTTCCACTGGCTGCTTTTAAGAATTCCTTGTTGATGCTGAATATTGGAATTCAGACGTAGGACAGATCTGCCCTTGTCTCTCAAATTAATGTGGTGTCCAAAAGTCTTTCTCATTTTGAGCAGCTTCCGCCTGGGGAATTCTCTATCGGTTTTCAAGCAGCTGGTATCTAATTAGCAAGTCTTTATAAAATAAATATGTGTGGGATGTATTTTACTCAGTGTCTGTTGTTGAAGAAATTGGTTTTTCCACTGTTTGACTGGCCTGGAGACTTCCCCTGCTGGCAATCTTTTGACAAGATGTGCTGAGGAACCGATACATTCTAAATGATAAAGGTCTTAATAATTCGTCTAAATATACTATGTATTGTCATCAGTGGAGCCACTTTATAATTTTACAAAAACGTTTCTTTGCTTTAGTAAGTAGACAAGAAGAATGCTACCATACTGAAGGAAAGGAAATGGCTAGGGAAAATATTAATTTCACACTGCAAATTGCACTCGTCTGATCTTAGAGAGGAACTCATTCTTAGTAGTTAAGATACTTTATTTTTTATTTATTTATTTACTTGATTTTTATCCTGCCTTTATTGCTTTATATGTAACTCGAGGCAGTGACCATACCTAATACTCCTTCCTCCTCCTATTTTCCCTACAACGACGACTTTGTGTGATGGGTTGTGCTGAGAGAGAGAATAACTGATCCAAAATCACCCAGTCAGCTTTCATGCCTAAGGCAGGACTTGAACTCATAGTCTCCAAGTTTCTAGGCCAGCACCTTCACCACCAGATCAAATTGGACTCTATCCAATCCCTTGCTGAATTTTGGGTTGGAAAGTTCTCAAATTCAGTCAAATCTCTAAATGTTCTGCCTTATTTTCGTAATTTAAAATTACGGTACATTGCTTATGTAAAGACATCGGGACTAGTCAGGTGGCTCTGACCATTTTGAAGAGAAAGTCTCAAAGGATTTCTACAAAATTTGTCTTCCTAGCAAATAAACCTTGCAGTCCATATGATTTATTATTTCTCTACTGACTAAATTTCTCTAAATTTTCACTTTCATGGAAATACATGTTTAATAATGAAGTTTGATGAGATCTTGGCCAATTCTTTTTCTGTGATTATCCTATGCATATTATTATTAAATGATCTCTTATAAATTGTGGGTTTCTGCTTACATCAAAGATATTTGTGTAAATCTTCTAAAAAAAAGGTTTAAACAGAAGTAATCCTGTGATAAGGCTACGTGATCCAGTCTGTAATCCAAGTTTGGGATCTAGCTTGATAACAGACTTTGAAATTTGGTGGTGCCAAACTACTTTGTTATTTTAAATTCTGTAATATCTGACATTTTATTTTTTTTCAAACTATATAAAATTAGTTGTTTGTCTGACAGATTGTCATTTACCGGTAATATTATTAATAATCTTTTAAGATTATGAATCTTACTTTCATTTTTTATTAGAATCATTTGAAACAAAGTAAAATGAGCAGAATGAGCATTACAAATCACTTGGATCTTTTCTTCCTAATCTGATGTTGGGTTATGTTTAAGTGTTAATTTTAATTGCTTTGATTCATTTACTACTATATCTTTTTGTTTTTGTTTTCCTTTCTATTTGATGCCAGAGAGATAAATAATCCTTTCATAAATGCTTTGCTAAAGTCCCACACTGTAGATTTGATATCTTCCTGCAATAATAATAGTCCACTGGGATTCCACCTCTTAGATCTAGAGGTTCCTCTGTTTAATTTTACAATTATTGAGTAAGATTGCATGTTTATGAGATTAATTAACAATGAATTGGAAATTCAGCATGTATCTGTTCTCAAATAAATTTTATGAACTGAAGAGCAATAAAATATTTCTTCTGTATAAGATACTTGTGTCTCAATACATTGAAATAAGGAAGTAATGACATATACAGTACCTAATAAAGCAGATGTGTCTAAGTTTGGAAAAAGAACTCTGATCATATCTCCAAAAATGAAAATATCTCCCTCTGCAATTTCAAGCATGATTGAAAATCTTTAATGTAACTTTATTTTGGTACCATTTGGAGCATAAATTGTTGCACAATTCGAAGTAATTGTTATTTTCCCATGTGAAATTGTAATATTACAACTCTTCATTTTGGATTTATCTTTCTAAATTCCAATGGTAAGTTTCCCATTACTCCATTTTTTCCCATTTGTCTGAAACTACACAATTTTGGCCAAAATGTTTTTATGCCAATAAATTTATTTTGTCCTTTTTTGATGTAAGCCTCTTGAAACCATATGATATGGGTGTATTTTGTATGTACAGTTGCATGTTTGTATTTGGGTATACATATAGAGTTACATTTCAGCTGCAAATAAATATTTTTCCACACATGGATTATTCAGCCTCTTAATATTAGTTGAAAATATTTTGGAATTGATCCAGGATAGCAATTATTAAGTTAATATATGAAGAAAACAGTTTTAAGAATGCCTATGAGATCTATGTAGAATTCATGGTTTTCTGGAATGTAAGGATGATTCTGGAAGTTGATAATTGATAATGTAGCATTCTGACTTCCTTTTAAATGATGTATAAAATTAAAATAATGGGGTTACCAGTACTGCAGGCTACCGGTACTTCTGCTGATCACCGGCTGCCAGCAGTTTGGCAGTTCGGGTCTCACCAGGCTCAAGGTTGACTCAGCCTTCCATCCTTCCGAGGTCGGTAAAATGAGGACCCAGATTGTTGGGGGCAATATTCTGACTCTGTAAACCGCTTAGAGAGGGCTGTAAAGCACTGTGAAGCAGGGGTGGGTTCCAAAGATTTCTACTACCACTCTGTGGGCGTGGCTCAGGAGTGGGTTCCACGTACCTTCGCCACTGGTGTGCAGCGCGACGTTGCGCGCGCGTGTTCCCCCGGTGCAATGCTGCTTCCGCGCATGCTCGGTCATTATAATCGGCCCGAAACACAGCTGAGGAGCTGATCAGCTGTGCTTCGGGCAAAGAATAAAGGTCAGCATACACCCGGGGCAGGAGGGCCACTTCCGAAGCAGCAGCAGAGCACAAACAGAAAAAAATGGCGGCACCCACGGACCGGCACCGACCAAAGCGGGTCAATGATGCCATTGTGACGTCACCAGCAGCTTGCTACTGGTTCGGGTGACCCGGTACGAACCGGGAGGAACCCACCCCTGCTGTGAAGCGGTATATAAGTTTAAGTGCTATTGCTATTATTTCCATGCCCTAAAAAAGGCTGAGATATGATGTCCAGTGGAAGAAACAGAAAAATTTCTTCAAGGTCATCTAATAATAGTGATATTGACATACTTGTAAGTAAAGACTGAGGACTTATTGTCTTCTATATACAAAGAACAATTTCCAGGCCAAATAGCCTTTGGCTCATATGGGTGTATCTATATTCATGGCTGGGGAATCAAGGCTTTTTTTCCTGCAGTGCTTTAATTAGGTTTTTTTCTTTTTTGCATATTCAAATAGGTCCTTAGTTCACTTAAGCAACATATTTGATCGAAATTTCCATTTTTGAACAAGGTCAGATGGTAGTTTTCAATTGTCCAGTGATTTCAGATTAAATGCAAATGTTCATTCACCCTTCTACATTGCATCGTCCACCCATGAAATTCATCCAATTAAAGTTAGCTTTAGGCAACTGTTCCAGATAGGCTCCAAGGTGCTGAGAAAGATTGTCAGAGAGAAAAAATATCAAAAGAATATTTGTCTCATTGAAACTGTTACTGTCCTCTAGACAAATGCAGAAGACGGGACTACGTTTCAACTCCTACTTGTGAAGGAATTACAACAAGCTCTTTGATTATCTTCTTCTCCTATACTGTATGTCCATGCTAAAGTAGATTCTTAATGCAAATATACTTATTTTAGCCCAGCATAACTATCAGAGGTGTTCCCACCCCCATTCCCCAATCCTGAGATTACAGTTGAGTAAGTTTCCTTGCAGAACCACTCTTCACTCAGAGCTACTGTTCATCACTTCTAAAATAGGTCTTGGAGTTCGTTGAACATAATCCCACATGGGGACAAAAAAGGAAACAGGAGACAAAAAGCAAATTCAGATATTAATGTTTGAAGTTATGTAAATCAATGCCTCTCATCTAGCCTAGATTGCAGTAGGTCAAATAATGTTCAGTAGGCCTTATACTCTGGTGGATGGGAAGGAGCCAACTTCAATTTCCATTAAATTCTAAAATCTCACAAGAACTGAGTGTGCTTTTTCTGACAAAGAAGGATGAAGTAAACTTCTCTAGCTAATGGTGGGCTCAGGCTGATTTGTTGGTGGTGTTGTTGTTGTTGGGAGAGCATGTAAATTATCCCAGCAGCCTACTATTAAACCAGTTAAGCTCCCAGTTTAGTAACAGACTCTGCACGGTGTTTTTGCACAATGAGAAATGTGCTGAAAGGTGGCAAGGACTTTAACAGGTTTCCATCGTCCCTTTATTTAGCGTGCCATACATGGTGACCTTGAATAGTAACATTGCTGAGACAACTTCCCTCTAGCTAGTGCCAGTTTGAGACCAGTTTCTTGAAATGCTTCTGAATGTACACCGTGATGTCATCTTTAATTAAATGGCACAAAGCCATTTGTGTGCCTTTTAATAAGAGATAAGAGCTTCAACTAGGCAAAGAGAACCAGAGTTGGGGGCACTTTGCAGGCTAGCACGCTAATTACGGCAGGAGCGTTTGCGAACCTAAATCTACTTCTGATTTATGAAGTTTAATCCAAAACTGACAGGCACACCCATGTGTGCATGTCCGCACATACATACACTGGTGGAGAAATGAGGCGAGTGGAAATCAAAACAAAACAGGGACAAGGATAATGACCCAATACAAAAAGCAAAGTTGCTGGCTATTTTTTTTTTTTAACCAAAATAGCTACTGTGAGTATTTATTGAGTGATGTTGGGGAGAAGGCCAAAAACTTTACATCAGTAAGATAGTGAGATAAAAAGAAAAAAAATCAAAATTAAAGTTCGGGGTGAATTGCAGTTTGATGGTTTCATGCTGGATTTGCCTTCTGAACTTTATGAAAGGATGGCTAATTTAACATTTTTCTCCTTTTTCTTTTTCTTTTTAAACCATTCTTGAAGCATTTTCTTCCAGTATTTGCAATAATGACTCTTTCTCTGGAATGGGTGGATTTGAATCCAACCAAACCAAAACACAACCGAACACAAAAGAGTGCAGAGAAGATGATTAAGGGACTGGAGGCTAAAACATATGAAGAACGGTTGCTGGAACTGGGTATGTCTAGTTTAATGAAAAGGACTAGGGGAGACATGATAGCAGTGTTCCGATATCTCAGGGGCTGCCACAAAGAAGAGGGAGTCAAACTATTCTCCAAAGCACCTGAGGGTAGAACAAGAAGCAATGGGTGGAAACTAATCAAGGAGAGAAGCAACTTAGAACTAAGGAGAAATTTCCTGACAGTTAGAACAATTAATCAGTGGAACAGCTTGCCTCCAGATGTTGTGAATGCTCCAACACTGGAAGTTTTTAAGAAGATGTTGGATAACCATTTATCTGAAGTGGTGTAGGGTTTCCTGCCTAAGCAGGGGGTTGGACTAGAAGACCTCCAAGGTCCCTTCCAACTCTGTTATTCTATTCTATTCTATTCAAACCAGTGGCCAATATAAAGAAATAGTCTACTGCCTCTTACCTTCTGAATATGGCCGTTTCTAATATGAAACTATAACAGTCTATTCTCCCATTGTCTTATCCAATTTATAAAAGGCTATTGCTGGCAGAGAAAAGCATATATCCTGCATATCAATATACTACATACATTTTCTCCCCACTTGAAAGATGAACCTTTGAGTAGACTGGCATTCTTAGGACAATGCTACACTCCAGCTGGCTACAGGGTAAACCCACCCTCATTTGTGGAATTCCTGACAGCTGAAGGGACATAAGCAGATTTTCATTCTTCCTGTCAATTCACATGGCTTATACTTAAAATGTTTAAGAAACTTCACCATGAAACAATGTGAAATTCACATCAGTTGGAAGAGATTAAATATTAATTAAATTTAAATCCGGGGCTGTTTTGTTTGTAACATGATTGATGATACAGCCCAACTAAAGTCCAGATAAGACTTAATACTTAACAGTTATGATTCAGATCCCATCACGATTTTCACAAGTACCAAGCCAGGTTGCCCCTTATCACCTTTACTATTCACCCTAGCTCTAGAAACCTTGGCACTAGCACTTGGATCCAATAATTAGATTAATTGGATTAAAAAATGGGAGATAAGTCCTATCACTGATCAAAGAACTGAATGCTCCCCAGAGCCAGGCTTACTGCATTTATTTACAGGACCAAACCATAAGCTTAAAAATCAAGAACGAAAGAATCCTCATTGCGGTAGAACCCATTTGTATTTTCTATATATTTTTTTCTTTGTTTGTTCTAGATGTACCTTGGTTTTACATTAACATAGTTTATCTGCTATTATATTTAGTTAAAAAAATAAAGTATATTTTAAAAAAATAATAAAAACTTCACACAGAGACAGTTCAATTGCAGTTCCAAGTGCAATTCAACATTTCATATCACAGAGTCTAGTTATTTGTGGTACTGTATGTCTCTGATACCTCTGCCCATCCAATAGGATTGGCCAGGATTGTTCTGAGTCCTCTCTATCTCTTAAGCAGTGTCATGAAGGGGAAATGACAGGAGTAATAGCTTCTTAGTGGCTAAGCTTACCTTACAAAGTGGCATTCTCCAGAGTTTCAGAAGGCTCTTAAGATCTGGCTGTTCCCCACCCCCCACCCCCAATACTGGGTTAGCTATAGCAATAGCACTGAGGCTCATATACTGCTCCATAGTGCTTTACAGCACTTTCTGAGCAGTTTACAACCTCAGCATATTGTTCCCAACAATCTGGGTCCTCATTTTACTGATCTCAGAAGGATGGAAGACTGAGTCAACCTTGAGCCGGTGACAGAGGTGGGTTCCTACCGGTTTGGACCGGCTCTATAGAACCGTTAGTAATGTGGCAGCCTGGGTCGCTGGAACCGGCAGCGACCCAGGCCTGCCACGCCCCCGAGCCAGTTCTCTTGGCGGCGCCATAGGCGCCGCCATCTTGTCTTTTTAAGTACTGTGCATGTGTGCGCGCCTGTGCGCCCGCGCAGCGTGTCCCTGAGCGAACCGGCAGTACCTGAATCCGGAACCCACCCCTGGCCGGTGAGAATCGAACTCCTTGCAGTGAGCAGAGTCAGCCTGCAATACTGCACTCTAACCACTCTACCACCACGGGTCTTTAAGGCATTTGTCTTGATTATTTCTAATTGTTTGAACTTGCTCTGATGCAATATGTGTGTGTATCAATGCATACATGCATGATTTTTTGTGTACAAAATCATACACACACACACACACACACACACACACACACACACACACACACACATATATATATACACATACTTGTAATCTGTTATTTCCAATTGTGCATGTACCCTGAGTCATATGTTGAGTGGCTAAATGAATTGAATAATAAATAATCTCGGTGGAAAATATTCTGTTAGTTGTTATAAATGAATGGATGGCAATAAAATTGGGCTTATGTTACCCAAGAAGGAATGGAAATGATAATTGTTTTGTAAGCATCTACTTAGAATACGTTTTTGTTGTTTTAGTTACAGGGTTTAAGCACCAGTGTATTCAGTGGTCCTGAATGTTGAACTGATCATTTTTCACAGTATCAAGAATGGATAATGAATAAAAGGAAGTAGAAGAAATGGAATTTTTTTTTTTAAAAAAATAGAGTGAAAGTAGAATCATATATATGTATATTAGATTTGCCCAACAGAATGAATGGAAAAATGATGTGGAAGCTGCTGGGAGGGAATGAAAAAAATTAAGTGATAGAGTGCCACTGAAGTGTGTGAAGTTACACTAATGAGATGTGTTAAAAAAGACCTTGCTAGAATAGTAAAGTGAAAGAGGTTGTGGTTGAGGGGAAAAATGCATATAACAGAATGATTCCTGAAAAAGAGAGAGAGAGAGAGAGAGAGAGAGAGAGAATGAAAGAAACTTTGCACAAAAGAAGAAAAACAAAAGAGACACAAAGACTGTAAAAGAGCAAGAAATGGTTATGATTAAAAGAAACAGAGAAAATTACATAGAAATGAAAATTTAAAATGTTGTAATGGGTAAATATGCTTGCAGAAAAATCTTCTGGCAAAGAGAAAAAAACAAAAGTGATTATACAGTAATTATTTGGGATGAAACTGAAGAGGGGGGTGGGGTGGAGGTTGTCCTGGAAGGAATATATAGAAGTTTGTATGGGAATGTTGAAGGATAGAATTCAAAGGAATGCTGTAAATGTTAGCATCCATGAAAATATGATTGACAGGGAGCCATAAATGCTCTCTGAATACTGAACAGTGATCAGGCTATAGGTAGAAATGGCGAAACTACAGTAAAAGAACTGCAGATGTGGTTTGCTTATGACATGGCTAAGTGGCTTGTTTTACAGCAGTTTGACTGCATTGGTACCACTTGGAAGCATGCCAATTTTGTTTGCCTCCTATAAAGAGAGAGGTACAAGTAGTCCTTGACTTAGAACTGTTCATTTAGTGACCATTCGAAGTTACAACGGCAATGAAAAAAGTGACTTATGACCGTTTTTCACATTTATGACTCTTGCAGCACTCCCATGGTCATGTGATCAAAATTCAGATGCTTGGCAACTGACATATTTATGATGGTTGCAGTGTCCCGGGGTCATGTGATCTGTTTTGTGAACTTCTTACATGCTAAACCAATGGGGAAGCCAGATTCACCTAACAACTGTGGCAAGAAAGGTTGTAAAATGGGGCAAAATTCACTGAACAACTGTCTCAGCGACAGAAATATTGGGCTCAATTGTGGTCATAAGTCAAGGACTACCTGTAATAAGAATTATTATAAAAACTCTAGGCAGACTAGTTCATGCTGCAATAATGTTTGTTGAGGTTCTATCAAAACGGTGCTTAAAGAGGTGCCATAAGCAAGATGTAGTGTGTCTTTATGACAGGAAGAGGATGTGCAAAACAGATTTGTTTTTCGGGGGAGGGGGGTCTCATTAAGGAAAGTATGGAGTATGGATACTTTCTTCATTTTGAGAAAGTATCATAAAGTGAGTAGTGTGGAAGTGCGAAATGTTTTACAATAAATATAAAGTTCCCAATTGGTTGCTGAATGGGATGAGAGTGGTATATGATAGAAAGAAAGCACATATGAGAGGTGTGAAAAGCTTAGTGGATGGTTCAACATTGAGCAGACAATAAAACAAAGATGTGTAATGTCCCTTGATTAGTTTATATATGCCCAAATTTATAAGGAAGTGATATAAGGAGGTGATGATGGAGGTGTATTGTTTGGGGAGATGTATTTTTATTTGCAGAAAATGCCATGTTGTTGGCTTAGAAGCTGAATAATTAGCAGACAATGTTAGAAAGATTATATAGATAGCAAGGTGTATGGATCTAAAAATTAGTCTAACAGAAACCAAAGCGATAGTGTTTCACTAGGAAAATGGAATGAATAATTGCAGGTTGTAGATATATTACAAAAAGCTAAAGCAAACGTATTTATTCACTTTATTATTTATTGATGCCCATCTTATTGAGTACATTAATTTGGTTATCTTGGTAGAATGCTTACTAAAAGTGGGGAAACTTTTTTAAGACATGCAGATGTTAGTAGTAAGGTAGTGGGTTGTATGTGACATGCTACAAGGATGAGTGTTTAATGTAAAAAAGTAAAAATGGTTATGTATAGCTATGTACAGCTAGTCCTCAAATTACAACTGCAATGGAGCCTACCCATCACAATCTTACCTTATGACAGTTGTAAAGCAAATCGCTCACATGACTGACTCAATTTTATGACTTTTTTTGCAGCGGTCATTAAGTGAATGCTGCAGTTGTTAAGCAAACCCATGGTTTGCCATGCGTCAACTTTGCTGAAAATTGGAAGTAAACACCATTTTTCAGTAAAACTGCTGTAAAACGCTGCCAATGACCATAATTGCAATCTGGTTGCTGAGCACCCAAAGTGTGGTCACGTGACTGCAGGAGGGACTCAATATTGGAACTTCAAATCCAGATGGTAAGCGCCTTCCAGGTGGGTCCATTGGAACTTCGAATGGTTACTAATCGACCGATCGTAAGTCAAGAACTACCTGTATTCATCGTTCATTATTATAATGAAATGAGGGTACACCATTAGCAACGTAAAATTACTTTGATTGCTGTGTCAACGGAGTACTGGGGAAATGTGTGGGTTAAAGCAAGAAGAGGGAAGCGCAAGAATGACTTAATGCGGAACAAATGTAAACTGAATATAAAAGTGAGCGACTGGTACAAAAATACAGTGGGAGAGTTGAGTCATACAGAGAAAATGAATGAGGATCAAACTGCAGAACTTATATATGAAGGAAGGTGACTCAATCGAGGAAGAACACCCAGCAAGTCATGGTTGGATGGAGTTGAAATGATTCTGAGAAGAAAGAGAGATGAAGTTTAAGAACAAAATGATGAATGAAATGGTGCACAAACGTGATAGAAATACTAGAAAGGTATGGAGAAATAGAGTGAGTGCTTTTGTTTAACACTAGATCCAACTATATTTCCTATTCTTTTCTCATGTCTTAGAGCTCTCATTTCTTCTGCTCACTCTTGCTCGTTCGTTTTCCTCTGTTTTCTCACCCATAAAAAAGAAATAGCAAATTTCCCCTTTCTCCACACATGAAAGGGTTGAAAAATGCTACTTAGTGTAGTTGTAAGTTGCAATGGGGAAGAAATGGATGGTGTTCCAGATTGGACACAATATTGTTCCTTAACAAAGCTCAGAGCTACCCTTCTCTTGCACTACCCATTCAATAAGGTGTTCTCTCTGACAAACTCACAAAAATCTCTTAGTGGCATTTTCATAAAACAGAGAGAGGGAGGGAGGGAGGGAGGGAGAGAGAGAGAGACACACAAAAAATTCATTGGGGAAATTACAAAAAACAGAGAGAGGGAGGGAGGGAGGGAGGGAGAGAGAGAGAGAGAGAGAGAGAGAGAGAGAGAGAGAGAGAGAGAGAGAGAGAAATGATGACTTCCATCAGTTCAGTTGAACATACATAAATCTGGACCCAAAGGAGCAGATTTTATTCTTATATTCCCAATTTAGCATAAATTTTAATGAGTTCTTAATTGAAAAGCAAAATAATGTAGGATCTAGGTTTATTAAGCAGAACTAAAGAAAGTATTAAAGGCTGCATGCAAATCAGTCTCTCAATCAAAACATGACACTCATTTTTTGCATCTACTTAGCTGGATCCTCTGAGAACTCTGAACCTGTAGGAAATGTTGCATTGATTATAGCATGGCTCCAGGACCTGGCCTCAGGCTCTTTGAAGCCAGCAGGTATTTAGCATAAGGGATTTCTGACTTCTGAATCAATCCTACAGATTACGAGGTATTGATGTGAAGTGAATAAATGGTTCCAGTTTTCCTCTTTTAAACAAGCTGGCTGAACCCAAGCAGGCAGTACTGAAAGGGTAATGATGTTAGACAAACTTACTGGAACAACAACAAATAAAGGAGTTTTAGTAAATAAATAAGGTAGGTGTTTGGAGAATAAGATTGCTGAACAAAGATATCAGAAGCATAAATGTATATACTGTACAAGAGCTAGTCGTTATTAAACAGCAAACATGCAAATAAATAGAGGAACTAAAAAAATGAGCAAAATTGAAACCATCTAAAATCAAACTGGTACTGCAAAGAAAGAAGATGCTCTTAATGTTCTATCTACTATATGGCTTTCCTGCCAACTTTACCCTAATGTTCCAGTTCCCCTATTGCTTTTGAACGAATAGCTCACACATCCCAGGCCCACTCAATAAATCTGCTTCTGAAGTTTTTCGTGCTTCCAGGACCTGCAGACTCCTTAGTTCCTGATTCCAGGATGGGTTCCATTCCTTGTCTGACAAAGAGAAGGACTAGGGGTGACACGATAGCAGTCTTCCAATATTTGAGAGGCTGGCACAGAGAAGAGGGGGGTCAACCTATTCTCCAAAGCACCTGAGGGCAGGACAAAAAGTAACAGATGGAAACTTATCAAGGAGAGATCCAATCTAGAACTTAGGAGAAATTTCCTGACAGCGAGAACAATGAATCAGTGGAACGGCTTGCCTCTAGAAGCTGTGGGTGCTCCATCACTGGAGGTTTTTAAGAAGAGAATGGACACCCATTTGTCCAGAATGGTGTAGGGTCTCCTGCTTGAGCAGGGGGTTGGACTAGAAGACCCCAAAGTCCCTTCCAACTCTGTTATTCTGTTACTGGAAGAAAGAGGACAATAGTATCTACAGGTTATCTAAAGCAGTATTTTTCAAATTTGGCAACTTGAAGATGTGTGGATTTCAACTCCAAGAATTGTTGGCTGGGGAATTCTGGGAAGTCCACAGATCTTCAAGTTGCCAAGTTTGAAAAAACATTGCTCTTGAGTTACCATCTAGCCTACAGGCTTCTAAATATCCTACACCAGATAATTAATGTTAGCTATAAAAGTCTCAGTAGGGTTGCATGTTTCACTACTGTGCACATATTCTAATTTTCTATACACGATGTAAGTAAATTCTTTAAAATTATTTTTCAGTTTCTTGATTTGTAATTAACTATTGAAAAGGCCATCTGGGTGGCAGAGAGAAAAAGCTTGTTCATTTTCTCTGATTCTGACGTCCCAAATTATATCCATTGGGAATGGATTGTGTAAATTGTACTTTAGGTCAACAACTGAATAGTTATGATTGCAATTTTTTGACATAAGGGGGCCAATATTTAAAATGTGGAATAGCTTCCACTAAAGAAACCGGACATAATATTTCCTGCTACTGCACTTTTTGGCTAAATAGATCCAAATGATTTACAATTAGGGTAACTAATTGTTTACTCCAGATGGCCCTATTTGGGTGATAGAGTTAGTATACAGGTAATTCTTTGCCACAAGATCTGGAATTGGCCAATGGTTTACATTATTTTTAAAGAGATTCAACAAATTAAGGGAGGATAAAAGTTGGTAACTATTCCTTGCATAGATTATATAGAATATTACTTTCAGGATCAGATGCTGCTCACTGCTATTTTCTAGGAAACAATGGGTGGTGAATGTACAACTTATCACCTGCTAGTGGGACTTACAGGGACAACTATTATCTACTGGCTTGGTGGGCAAACAGATTGGTCAACCATATAGGTCAGTATTTCTCAACCTTGGCCACTTGAAGAGGGGTGGGCTTCAATTCCCAGAATTCCCCATGGCTGGCTGGGGAATTCTGGGAGTTGAAGTCCACCCCTCTTCAAGTGGCCTAGGTTGAAAATCGTTGATATAGGTTTTTGGTCTGATCAATGCATCTCTTACTATGTTTTTAATTACAGCTTATTTTTTGTAATTGTAGCCATCCTGACTTCTGTTTCTTCCATGGAATCATGGAAATTGAAATATCCTTAGGCTGTCTGCTTTAATGTCCTCTACTGGAGCAAATTACTAATATTTGAAAGATTTAGATGTACAGTAAATGGTAATGTGGAAAGTAGCTTTAGCTCTTCTAATGAACTGGCCTCCTACACTGTCAGGTCTGTCAGACCTAGACAGTAAAGCTTACAAAATCAGTATATTAAATAACATTTGGGTTAATGACATAGAGGCAGTTCAGTAACCACTTGGTATTCAATTGTTACGATTAACAGTTTGCCAATTAGCAAAAAATATCTAAGGTGAAACACATTTGGAGAATATAATGGCCAGTGGCTTAACTGGCTTGAGTCGAAATGAGAAGACAAGTGAACAAAGTAAATTTAAGAGAAAGAACAGTGAAGGGAAGTTGGAGAGGTTGTCTCTGTAGGAAAAACGTGAGAAATTAAATCCTGGGGAGTGGAGAGATATGCTATCTGTGTTTGTCTTTTCCTTGTGGAATTTAGCAAATTAAAACAAAATTTTTACTTCAGGATTTAGGAAATCATCAACAAAGTACCATCCTTCCTGGGTTAAGGAGGGCAGGCCAGGTAACGAGGTTCTTCAGCATAGTGATCAGTGCCATACAAGATCTCTACAATTATTATCCTTAAAAAATGATCTGATTTGGCAAAATCAGGCAATGATCCAATTGTGAACATAGAATATGGATTATTCCAATATCTCAAGATTTTTTATTGTACAGTGAATATTTGAAAAACGATACAAAGGCTTATCCTTCCTTTTTGTTTTCTGTTTTCTTTTGTTTCCCTTTTGTTCTCTCTGGCTATTGCTGATGGTCATTGTCACAACATTACAAGTATTAATAAAGGAGTAGAATCAAAGAATCAAACACTAAGCATGTTTATAGAAACTGCCAATTCATTCATTCATTCATTCATTCATTCATTCATTCATTCATTCATTCATTCGTTGGTTCATTCATTCATTCATTCATTCATTCATTCATTCATTCATTCATTCATTCATTCAATTAATTTCTATAGCTGCCCAACTCAAACAAGTGACTACCATACAGGTGGTCCTCGACTTATGACTATAATGGAGCCTGCCCATCACAGTTGTAAGTTATGATGGTTGTAAAATAGGTCGGTGATGTGACTGACATGATTTTACAAACTTTTTTGCAGTGATCATTAAGCAAACGTGGTAATCATAAAGTGGCCACCAGAGTCATTAAGCAAATGCTGCAGTCATTAAGTAAACTAGCGGTTCGCTATGGCACAGTTTTGCCGAAAATCAGAACTGCCAATTTTTGGTCAAACCATCCTAAAATGCAATGACAATGGGACACTGCAAATGGTTATAAGGAAAAATTTCCTAACAGTGAGAGCAATCAATTAGTGGAGTGGCTTGCCTTCAGAAATTGTGGGTGCTCCATCACTGGAGTCTTTCAAATAGAGATTGGACATTTGTCTGAAATGGTATAGGGCAGTGATGGCAAACCTTTTTTTGAAAGAATGTGTATGTCAATAAGCCTTGGATTAAATACCTAAAATACTGAGAATAAGCTATTAATACAGTTGTTGTAAATGTAAAAATCTACTGGAAGTTTGGAAACGAACTTCCGGTTGGGCCGTTGGGCCGTTTTTCACCTTCCCCAGGCGTCAGGAGGCTTCCCTCAAGCCTGGGTAGGGTGAAAAATGGCCCAATGGCCCAACCGGAAGTTCGTTTCCGAACTTCTGGTTGGGCTGTTGGGCCGTTTTTCGCCATCCACAGGCTCCAGAGGCTTTCCTGAAGCCTGGGGAAGGTGAAAACAACCTCCCCCCGCCCTCTGGAAGGCCAAAAATCAGCTGGCCAGTGCGCACATGTGCACTGGAGCTGACATAGGGCAATGCCTCGCGTGCCCTCAGATATGGCTCCATGTGCCACCTGTGGCACACGTGCCATAGGTTCGCCATCACGGGTATAGGGTCTCCTGCTCAAGCAGGGGGTTGGACCAGAAGATCTCAGAGGTCCCTTCCAACTCTATTATTCTATGTTCTCTGCAACCAGGTTACCAAGCACCCAGAGTTCGCCCAGAATCACCCTGGGAGGGGTCCAACTTTTGTAACATGTCAGTCACATGACTGACCCATTTTACAACCATCATAACTTTCAACTGTTACGGGCAGGCTCCATTACAGTCATAAGTTGAGGTCTACCTGTCAAATCTGGATCATAAATAGTCGTCAGATAGGGTAGATCTGTTGTAACTTTGAACGATCACTAAGTGACTGGTCGTAAATCGAGGATTACCTGTATGTTGCTTCAGACAAATCTTGCGTAATATTGGAGAGGCTTCTCTTGTGCCTCTATCGTGCTGGAATAGATCCTCTTCTTTCATCTACAGGCTGCATTTAACAAGCCCGTTGTTGAGGTGTAGTTGTAGACCTCGTGCAATAGTATCTACAGGCAGTTGCCAGTCATCTCTCCATGTCCTGGATTGAACACACTTGTTGATGCATTCATCATCTCAAAGCTACCTCTCCTGTTCTTACAGTCCCCTGCATGGCCAAGCTGCTAATCTCCACTCAGGAAGTGTCTTTTACTGCAGCTGGTTCTTCTAAACGAGATTGATTAGTAACTGGATCAGCTAATTGATTTCTAATACTTCTCTTCTTATAGCTCTTAAAAAATGGATGAGAGAGAATTTATTTCTGAGGGCAGAGAGAGATCAAACCCAAGACACATCACCTACAGCTGACATAAAAAGATAATTCTGTGTTGTGGTGATGGCTAGATACATCCAAGTATAAAGCTAAAATCATGAAAAGAGTGATAGATGAAGAGAAGCATAAATTGGCCATATCCTTGAGGATATACAGTATATCACAGAAGTGAGTACACCCCCTCACATTTTGTAAATATTCAAGTATATCTTTTCATGTGACAACACTGAAGAAATGACACTTGGCTACAATGTAAAGTAGTGAGTATACAGCTTGTATAACAGTGTAAATGGCTGTGTGTTGCGTTATTTTGAGGGGACAGCACATTTACACTGTTATACAAGCTGTATACTCACTACTTTACATTGTAGCCAAGTGTCATTTCTTCAGTGTTGTCACATGAAAAGATATATTTAAATATTTACAAAATGTGAGAGGGTGTACTCACTTCTGTGATACACTGTACATAGTAAGAGTTCAAGGGCTTGATTGGTTAATGGCTTTCCTGCTGGCAGGGACAGAGATTGCCAAAGCTGATATTTGCTTGACCTGCCAGGCCAGACATCCAGATGCAAGTGTCTTTCTGCTAAATTTGCCATTGTTTTGCCACGATCCAGAAATCAGCAATGCAAATAGAGAAGTGGAAGGAGGGGATGTTTACACACTAGAGGTGGCTTTCTCCCAGTTCGCACCAGTTCTATAGAACTGGTAGCAAACCGCTGGTGACGTCACGGAGCCGGTTCTGTCGGTGCTGGTCTGTGGACGCCGCCATCTTTTTTTTGAATTTTTTTTTTGAATTTTTTGCTGATTTTTTTCTTCTGCGAATGCGCAGAAGCCAAGTCCCCGGCACTGTGCATGCGCCACCATCTTGTTTTCGCCTTTTTAGGGGGGAATTTTTTGCTAATTTTTGGCACTGCGCATGCGCCCGCATGGCACGGCCACGCGGCACACAATGCGTGCCCAGCCACGCGGCGCGGGAGGAAGCGAACTGGCGGCAAGGTAAGTTAGAACCCAACCCTGTTACACACCATGGTACTTAAGTCTCACTCTTGGGTCACCTTAATATTGTTTTAGTCCCTGTTGCTCCCCAGATTTGCTGAGCTAAGGCATTACTCTATGAAGTCACCTTGTTTTGCTACCTAAGATCCTCTGCCAGCTAACCTACATGCTTTCTTGCCTTTTTGGAGTGTCTAAGAATGCCAGCTTCCATTATAAGAGTGAGTTTTTGCTGCCAACTCTTTCTTAACCAGATTATGGAATTGGGGGTACAATTGTGGGAGTCCAATTTAGAGAGAGACCTAGTCAAGCAGGTGATGCTATGCTTTTTAATTTTCATCTGATGTCTTTCATTCTTCCATTTATCTTCTCACCTCCTTTTCTGGGTCTTCCATAGTATATCTTACCCTGAAAGTCATGTACTGCGTTTAATCTATATCTAGCTTATTACATTCACCAAAAAGGAGAGGGGAAAATCAATGATCAGATACACCATGACAGAAAGACTTTTAGATGGAAAGATATAGACTGTATGTAGTGAAGCATTTCCAAAGGGTCCCCCCCCCCCCTCACATATTGCAGAGTCGGGCTGGGAACTTGTTTGAGATGGGCAGCTATTCAAATTGAATAAATACATAAATAATTGAAGACGTATCACCAGAGGAATTGTCTAAAATGTACAAAGGTATTTCAGATTCTTTGCTGGAAATGTGAACAACATACTGTATAGAAATATTTTGTCATGTTTGGTAGACATATAAAAACAACAACAAACCATTTTGGATACAAATACAAATTCAGAAATTTTTAAAGGTTAAAGTACAACTTTAGAAACCAGAGACTTTTCTTTTGGGACTAGAAACTAGAAAAAAGTCACAGAACTTTGTTTTTACATATGACAACTGTAGTGAAACTATTATATGCTCAATCGTGGAAAGCCTTGACACCACCCACAATGGTGGAATGACTGGGTGAAGATGATGGAATCTGCAGAGATAGCTAAATTCTCTTTGCTTAGAGAAAAAACCCCCAATATCTACATTTATGGTTGATTGGAAACCCCTTATCGACTTTTCGCATGAAACAGAAAAAAAAATGCGCAGATGGTTTGTGGTTTTGATGGACAATAGAAAAAAAGTGAGTTGGTTTTTTTTGTTTTTGGTAATTATAGAGAGAATTTTGTAAATGTACTTATATTTGCTGCAAAAAAACAACAACAAGCTTCTATTTTTTTTCTTTCCAATTCTTTCTACACTTTTGCTTTTCTTCTTTTCTTTCTTTACTGCTTCTCCACTTTTTTTTGTAAAACTTATAAAAATAAATACTAAAATATTTATTAAAAAAGAAAAGAATCACGTGTATCTCAAGGTGAAATTTGAATAGGCGATGGACTGTATTTAACTATTATAGCTGCTTGAAATATGGAAAAAAAAAAAAGCTTTCCAACGACATGGTTGCCTAGTCTAGCGTGTCTGCCCTGTTCAAATCTGAGTGAAATTTCTTCATTTCTTTGAGCTCTGCTTTGCTTTAATTTAACACACTGTCAACATATCAGGAGTCTTCTTACTCCCTTTTTGTCACACCATTAAAATACGCTGACATATTTGTCTTTTGTTCTGGATAATTTGGCTAATAGGAAAGAAGCAAGACTTCTCTCCTATCAGAAATTGAATAAACCCAGGTTTCCCTTCACTGCTCAAGAAGTAATAGATTCTCTGTTTTGGTCTCTGTGGTGTCCACACAACTAGTGCTTCTATATAGAAAATACAGGCAAAAAAACATCAGTAAACCTCCCCTCCACCGGGTTCCCACCACTTTTCTTTTCAACTTAAGAAACACTTGGTAAAGAATTCTGCAGGGTTTGCAAATGAGGATATGTCAAGTGGTAGGCTATTGATTTTCCTTAAGTGACTGTAGAGCTCTGAATCAAGGCTCCTTTGGGGAACAGCCCCAGTTTTGCATTCCAGTCTGAGTTGATTGCTACCTTTGAGGGTTTCCTCTTAATCTTTAGGGGGCCATGACTCCCACTAGTCCAGTGTTGGCGAACCTTTTTGGCACCGAGTGCTGAAACGGGGGTGCGTGCGTGCGTGCGTGCCAGAAACCAGAAGAGCTGCTGCCCGGTGTGCATGCACGTGCCGGGAAGATGATATTTTGGTTTCCGGCTTGCGCATGCGTGCCGGCCACCTGGTCTTCTGGTTTCTGGCGCAAATGCGCACGTGAAGACCAGCTGGCTGGTGCGCATGCGCATGCCGGAAACTGGAAGATCATCTTCCCGGCGTGCGCATGCACACTGGGTGGCTGCTCTTCCAGTTTCTGGTGCTCCTGCGCGCGTGAAGACCAGCTGGCCGGCACGCCGGACCCCGGAAGAGCAACGGGCAATGGCTCGCGTGCCCGGAGAGATGGCTCTGCGTGCCACTTCCGGCACGCGTGCCATAGGTTCGCTATCACAGCACTGGTCTTTGAAGAAGCCTTTCAAAACCCCCCAAACCCAACCCTTCTCTAAGGTGATCCTCTTCAAATGTATTGTCATTTCCTCCAATGAACAGAGACAGAGATAGAAAACTGTAATCTAATACATCTGATGGGCATCAGGTTGCTGAAGACTATTATAGTTTATATGTCATGCTTTAAGCAAAAGACACAATAATGTTTAGAAAATTCTCTTTGAGAATCTGTTTCTCCAATACCTTATAAGGCAGATGGGCAGCATAAAAATGTAATAAGTAATTAATTTTAGAGCTTCAAATAAATGTCACTGAAAATGTTTCCAAGGATATTTTTTCAACAAGTCCTAATTAAGTTAGAGAGATTGAGCAAAGTGGTTGTGGCAGGCCTGGTTGCTGTATTTTGCACTGCTCTGCTAGAATGGAATTGGTAGAGCAAGTAATGATGAAATATGTATTGTGACATCACAAACAAATCAGGTAATTCACATACTTATGTCTGTTGGAAGAAATATCCATCTGGTTCGGTTCCAAGCTGGGAGAAAGACACTGAAAACATGGAGGCTGATTGGAAAGATGGTTTAATGGTGAAGCAGAACCACCAAGCACATGGTTCTGGGCAGCTGACCACATGGAGTTGAGAGTGAGGGGTTTTTATACCTTCTCTTGGGCTTTGCACTTGAGCTTCCTGTTCCTGTGCAAGAACATGTATTCTATTGGCTGTAGTCAAACTCCAATGGGGCCATGTGGGGTCATGTTTGTCTGAGCCAAGTTTGGTTGAAGTGTGCTGATGCAATGTCCTTAGGAGATTGTGCAATGTAGTGAGCTCTTCTGCTAGTGGATTAATCCTATTATGTTCTGGAGGGTCATGTCTTAATCCCATCACCCTGGAGCTGAAGGTCTTTTGTCTTGTAGATAGGATGGCCCAGTCTTTCTTAATGTGCACCAAATAACTGCTGGGGCAGGGAGCTGAAGCTCTGAGTTTCTGTCTCCCTTAAGATTTTTATTTCTCTTTTAGGGGAAATATTTTATCCTGCCTTTTTTTTTAAATATTTCTCAAAATATTTCATTCTTCTAGGAGGGGTGGCTTCCCTCATGTCTGATATCTGGAGCAAGTACAAAAGGGGCTGGTTGCTTTGCGACACAATACGGACTTTGTCAGTGTCCATCAACATAGTTTGTACTGTATTTTTACTGGGACGTGTGTGTGTGTGTGTGTTTCTAATATATATTTGCCTTGCTATTTGACTTTAGGAAGGTCATCTGCCCTCTTCCTGCCATCTGTGAGGTGTCTGACAAGTAAACCTCCCATGAAGAGGTGCTGAAAGGCTTAATTATGAATTGTGGCAGGGACATCATTTTAAGGAACACCATGGAAGAGTGATGAAGTGAAGGGACAGCAAAAACTTTTATCAAAAAGGGCCTGGCCACTCAACCCAATATAGCACAACCAACACAAGCCATAAAGAGAATAATACTGCCATACATCAAGAACATCTCAGAAACCACCAACATACTACTACAACCACATGGAATCAACGTACCACACAAACCAACCAAAGCCATTTTAAACATCCTAAGTAAATCAAAAGACCCAGTAGCCTCAAAAAAAAAAAAAAAAAAAACAACCAGGAGTCATCTTCATCTACAATGGAATGACTACAACAGCCACTACATAAGATAAACAGGCAGAAGACTGGCAGAACACATCCATGAACACCAACTAGCAGTCAGAGGACATGATGAAAACTCTTTAATTTCACAACATATGGACAGACTTAACCCTAATTCCAACTGGAAAACTATGACTCTCCTAGACCAAGACAAGTCCAAAAATGCCAGGGAACTTCTAGCATCCTGACACTCTGACAAATTAGCCATCAATAGACACATAGACTTAAACAACATCTACATATTATGCAAAAGAGACAATCAACAAGCCAAAATAGAACAAAAAAACCCAAAACACCTCCCCACCAGCAATCAGCACCCAGATGAGCATAGATTAACTCCAAGATTAACATCAGATCAACAATAAGAAGTAAACAATACCCCAATCAAGGAACTGCCAAAGAAGCTGACAGTAAACAGCCCAACCAAAGAACCTCTAAGACAGTGTGTCAAACTCACATTGTCACGGCGGCGTCACGTGACGTATCGGGACTTTTTTTCCCCTTCGCTAAACCGGGCAGGGGCGGAGCCAGCACGTGACGCATCCAGCCTGTGGGCCACGAGTTTGACACCCCTGTTCTAAGATCACGCCCACCAACACTGACAGGCCACTAGAATATAAACTGAGAGCAAACCCCACTCCTTACTAGCACTGATCATGTTACCTAGTTTGGGTAATTAAATGTCTGCAAGAAAATAAGCGAGCTCAGAGAGAATCCCTCACAGCATAAACTACTTGATAGCAATAGCACTATAGCACTTAGACTTATATACCGCTTTACAGTGCTTTACAGCACTCTCTAAGCGGTTCACAGAGTCAGCATATTGCCCCCAACAATCTGGGTCCTCATTTTACCCACCTCGGAAGGATGGAAGGCTGAGTCAACCTTGAGCCGGTGAGATTTGAACCGCTGAACTGCTGAACAGTCAGCTGAAGTAGCCTGCAGTACTGCACTCTAACCACTGCGCCACCTCGGCTCTTGATGCCTCCCAACTCCTTGTCTGAGGGTGGGGCAACAGATTACATAGCAAGGACCTGGAATCTCTTTTTCTATGCCACTGAGTATTGCTGTCTTGCCAAAGAATGAGCCTCTGGAATGATGGTTAGAAGCTGGGTCTGGATTCTTAAAATGTCCTTAAAAACCTTAAACAACTGTATTGAGATGATCAGATGCTTGAGGTGCAATCTGGTCATTCTAAAGCTGCAGGTTGTTTTGTTTTCTTTATAAAATCCTAATTGTCATAAAGTATAACTAACATCCTGAGAGCTATGATAAATGTAAGTGCAGATTATAGAAAGAAGCAAGTCACCATAGAATAAGAGGTAAATTTATAGTGGCATTTATAACTGCTATAAAGAAGATTGGAAACTAGTTTCTTTGTACCTTTTTTTCTTTCTTTTCTATTTTTCTTTAACTTTCTTGCACTTTTAGTTTTCTCTTTGATTTCTTTTTTAAGATTCTTGACGAATGTATCTTGTCTTTTTATGTACACTGAGAGCATATGCACCAAAGACAAATTCCTTGTGTGTCCAATCACACTTGGCCAATAAAGAATTCTATTCTATTCTATTCTATTCTATTCTATTCTATTCTATTCTATTCTATTCTATAGACTTTTATATACTTTATATAATTTGTATTAGTTTTATCTTCCTCTTTTTTTAAAAAAAATCTTTAATAAAACTTAGATAAAGTTTGTAGGTGCAAATATAGTAATTCTCCTCCTCTTCTGTCCTGAGTAGCATCTAACAATCTCCTCATCTTTGCCTTTGTACGTTCCTGAGGAACAAATGGTACTTGAAATATTGTAACACAAAGAAATCATTAATCCTCACCCAGCATATCTAACAGCTCTCTGGAAATTATAGATGGTCTAACACATCTGCAGGAAAAATTTTCCAGATGGGAAAAATTGATTTATGAGTTTCTGCACGTCATCTATTGCTTATAAACTCAGGTCGAAGAAGGTTGATCTCTCCTGCAAGAGAATGTTATGGTAAAGCTAAATCCAGAATATATGTATGGAGTTGGCTATCGTAACGAATAAAAAACATGTATGAAATTGGTTCCCCAGATAGGAACCCAAATTCTTTCTTAGCTATGATTGATACATGAAACAATGAAATACCATGATACCAAAACCTGTGAATATTCCGGGGTCCAAACTTTAGGTTTGAAAAAATCAGTGTATGTATACGTCTGTCTCTTACCAGATACTTTGCCTCTTGTTAGCTCCTGCTTGGTAGTATTTGAATAGAAGTGACATAGCTATCCCACAAGCAGCTCACTGTATTGAAAACTAGATGCTAATAAGGTTAGAGACAGGAAAATGGTCACAGGAAACTGAGCAGGAACCCCCATGGAGAGGAGCCTCTTGTCATCAAGGAATTTACAGTGACAATTAGCTGTCTTTGCATTTTGATGCTTGCTCTTTCAAGTGAGCCAAATTGGTGGCTGCTTCGTTTGCTTCCAGCCTCTCATCTCTTTAATTTCATTGTGACAAATGCCTCCGGACTGATTTCATGTTTAAGCTACTGCTTTCTCCTTCCCAACCCCCCCCCCACTCTTTCTGACAGGGCAGTTTATAATAATTGAGGTTATCGCACATTCTCCCACCACCTTCCCCAGCTGCAAGGAAGGGGGTCCCAGCCCTGAGAACAGTTTGCAGTCTGTTGGCTGGACCAGTAGTGGGTTCTAAATCCCGTTGCTACCGGTTCGTGTGCGTGCTTGCGCATGCGCGTGCCCCTTCTGCGCATGTCCCGGGTGGGTGGGTGGAGCCTCCCGCCGCTGCCGCTATCGGTTCGCAGAACCGGGCCGAACCGGGAGCAACCCACCGCTGGGCTGGACTGAGAAACTCCCTCTCCCCATCTCCATTAAAGTGAAGATTGACTTCATCCTGTCTCTCCAAGGATACTAATGAGGAGGCTACTTGTGTCTTTGCAGGGTTCTCTAAGGAAAATAAGCTGGCTGTGGAGCCCAGGCAGCAGCAGAGTGGGTCGTTAGCCTAGTTCAAAAGAGCATTTATAAAACCTTTCTGGTTCGGTAAGACAAGCCTTGTCAAAAATACATATAGAAGGCTTTCTCTATGTTCTGGATGTTTCCAGCTAGGACTGAAAAGGACAGGAGCAAACATCAGTGGACTTTTTTATTTTTACTTTTTTACAAAGCACCGTGTTGGAAGGAAAATCCATCTGGTTCAGTTCCAAGCTGGGAGAAAGATGCTGGAAATAAAATGGAGGCTGAAGGCTGATTGGAAAGAAAGAAGGTGCGTTGGGTTTGTGGTTCTGGTACAGCTGACAAAATGGAGTTGAGAGTGGGTGGATTTTTATACCTTCTGGATTCTTATGGGGTCATGTAGGGGTCATGGCTGGCTCTATAGGCAAAAGGGGAAATGCAAATCCTAGGTGTTTGAGCTAATTTTGTCAACCTTTTGTTTGTTGATTATCTGAGTTTCTGTCTTGACCCAGTCTTTCTGAATGGATTACCAAATTTGCATTTCTAAAAGCTGGCCTCCTCAGTTTCTGCTTGGGGCAGGGAAAATGGGGCTGGTTTCTGCCTCTCTTAAGATTTTTTCCCCATTTCTCCTTTAGGGGAAATATTCTATCCTGCCTTTGTTAGTATCCCCCAAAATATTTCATTCTTCTGGGGGGGGGGTTTCTACAACCGGATAACTGCAACAAGGAACATTAAACTCCCCAAACCAGAATATATTGTACAATAAAAATAAAAAGCAAGAGTGGGTTTTGATATAGTAGCTATCAGACAAGTGTAGTTGGACAGCGATGATGGTAATAACTGCCCTAACCTGAGCAAACATGATGATGATGATGATGATGATGATGATGATGATGATGATGATGATGATGATGATGATGATATCCATCCAGTTGAGTCTGACTCTTGCTGATTCTATGGGCCAAGTCTCTCCACATCTTCTGATCTTGCACTACTTACGTTTTTCTATGTTTTGGCATAGCTTTGATGGTGTCCAGCCACCATGTTCTTTGGAGGCCTGGGTTCCCTTTACTGCTAACTCTTCCAAACATAATTGCTTTCTCCAGTGAATTCCCCTGCAAGACATGGCCAAAGTAAGTGAGACGCAGTTTCGTGATTTTGCCTTCTAGTGACATGTCTGATGTGAGCAAACAATACCGTGTTTCCCCCAAAATAAGACCCTGTCTTATATTTTTTTGAACCCTGAAATAAGCGCTTGGCCTTATTGCCATGCACTCAAAAGCCCGATTGGGCTTATTATCAGGGAATGTCTTATTTTGGGGGAAACAGGGTAGCAAGTTGCAACTGGTTTTTATTATAGGGTTGTAATTCAAACAGAGGCAGGTAGAACTTTTGGATGAACGGTTGCACACAAAGTTCAAGAGGAATTCTGGGAAGGGAAGGTCTGCCTGGTAATCAGGGCACAACCAACCTGACACTTCAGGATCCAGACTTGGAGTCAGCAGTAAGAGGCAGATCTAGGAGGTGGAGGGCCCAAAGCATAAAAATAGGAAGAAGCAACAGCAGAGAAACCAGAGTGGTCTGTCTATCTAGAATTCAGACACAAGAGACTTCTATAAGCTATTCTGAGTTGTAAACCTAGAGTCTGAGAGCAAAGAGTAAGGATACAGCCATGCAGATCTGACATCGCAAGGTTGATTTCAACAGAGAGCAAGACTTGGTAGCTACTGGTACTTCAAAGTAACCTCCGCTGTGGGCACAACTCAGGTAGGCAGGATCGCCTTTCTTCTGTCCTTCAAACTTGGGAATGTGTCTTGGAGCTGGGTGTCATGTTTGAACCTGGCCCCTCGTGATCTGAGTCTGCCCTCCCCTGCTCTGCTGATGGTCTCTCTGCTCTACTTCAGGTGATTGATTGCTTGTCAGTTCCCAAGCTGACAACACGTCAGATTAGGCCCTTCAGCCTCCGACTCGGATGAAACAGAAGAGAACATAACTGTGATAATCAAGAACAGGAAAAGTAACATCACCAGACTATTGTCACCTGTGGCTGCATTCTGAACATGCAGAAGAGTGTACCTTTTTATGCATTTTATCCAGAACTGTCTGCTCACATTTGCTGAGATGTGAGCTGTGGTTTTCTGAATAATTAATCTACTCATTTGAAGGGATGATAGCAAGTTCCAAGTGGTAGGCTAGCATGATAGCGCTTCTAAAGGCAAATTATATTAGGTCATGGATTCTTCAATGTATTTCAGGGTCCAGGAGAATTGTGCCCAAAGGTGGGAAGCAAATCTGGCAGACTGTTGATGTCTAAGAGAGCTGAGCTACTGAGCACGGGGGCTTGATGTGGAAGAGACAAAGTCTCTGGGAGAAGAGAGTCTCATTATGCACATGGTCTGGGCTACCATCATAGCTTGATATTGTTATTAAAGTGAAAGCTGAATGAAAAAGCCTATGCTTTCACTGTACTGCCAGGTATCTAAGACAATGGACACATATTCACAATCCAGTTTGATAGCACTTTACTTATTTAAAGCGACCTACACTGGTCTTTTGCAAACTGGCCTTAGTTTCTTCTTGCAGAATGTTTCTGGGGGAGAAAGAATGGAGTTCAACTCAACATAATTTTGACTGCCTGAATCAGGTAATCAAGCCTCACTCTAGGCTGCAGCTTATGAATTAGGTTCCTTTCTCGGGGCCGTATTTATTAATTGCTGACTTGCAACATTCTCCAACCCTGAGCACAGCCGCTTTTGGAGGTTGAACTAGCAAAGTGCTTGAGGAAATGTGATTTTTCACACCTGAGTTCAGAAGCAGAATAAATGAAATTGTTTTTTAACCGTACGATGATATATAGCACTTAGACTTATATGCCACTTCATAGTGCTTTTACAGCCCTCTCTAAGCGGTTCACAGAGTCAGCATATTGCCCCCAACAATCTGGGTCCTCATTTTACCAACCTCGGAAGGATGGAAGGCTGAGTCAACCTTGAGCCGGTCAGGAGTGAACTCCTGACTGTGGGCAGAGTCAGCCTGCAAACTGCATTCTAACCACTGCGCCATCAGGGCTCTTATATATGTACCGTATGTATATATGCTGCGTAGTTTGTGTGTGTGTATATATATATGCATATGTATATGCATTATAGATAAAATGAAATTAATCTCTGTTATTAATTAATGGGTCCTTAATCTGAGAAATCAACAATCCTGCCAATTATCTCTTGCACATTTTCTGATGGCTGCAGTTTAGCCTGATATCCAGCCTGACTTGGGGTTACATCATTAAGAGTGCAGGTTGGCCACTCATTCTACATCTCTATCGCTGACTTTTGCACACTTGTGAACTTTCCTTTTTCAAATAGCTCCGCAACATCTCTCAGTTTGGTCTACCTACAGTCAGGTATTATCTCTATTTAAAATACTCCAGAGGAGGAGATAAATCTGTCTAGTTTTGCAGCGCTGGAAAAGAGATGGAGATGTCAAGCTCTCAGCTTGCCCGCTCAGGATAAAGTCTTTGATGGAAGATGCCATAGGAGATCTTTCAGTCAAGCAAGTACTTTATTTGAAGTACCCAGTTGGGTTTCTTGTAATCAACAGAATGTAAGCATGAGATGAAATGTTTTACAGTCCCAAAGGAAGATGGTCCGGTGCTTCCAATGGGCATCTGTGTACTAAATCTGGATTAAGGGCTCTGCCTTTAATTTGATGGTGTCTACCATCAACCCTGACTGCTCTTTAGAAGGCCAGATCCTGAAGATGAAACTTAAATACTTTGGCCACCTAATGAGAAGGAAGGACTCACTGGAGAAGAGCCTAATGCTGGGAACGATTGAGGGCAAAAGAAGAAGGGAACGGCAGAGAATGAGGTGGCTGGATGGAGTCACTGAAGCAGTAGGCATGAACTTAAATGGACTCCAGAGGATGGTAGAGGACAGGAAGGCCTGGAGGAACATTGTCCATGGGGTCGCGATGGGTCGGACACGACTTCGCGACTAACAACAACAACAACCATCCTCTCAGCCATCTCTTAATTTATGGAGGCTCAGTCTTCCTGACCTAGAAAATAATAACTACCTGTGACTTTTTAAATCAGAAAGAGGGCATCCTTTATTGTTCATCTCTTTCATGAACCAAAATCCCTTCTGCTCTACCTTTTCCACAATGTTCTGAAAGGTAGTGTTCAACTGATTAAAACAAAATTGTGGTGATAAACAAATAACGGTTAAGTCATCAGGCAGACTATAAAGTAAAATATCACCCTGATAGCACATGTGCCCTTTCAGCTGGATAGGGTTAAGGGGAAACTGAAGGAGAAGAGGGCGATGTATTTGTAGAGACTGTTCTAATCAGAAGTGAAAGGACTTCCATTTTTTTTCACATAATATTGACCCAGAGAAGAGTCAAGAAATTTGTTTCAGCATTGTACAGAGAACATCTTGCTGGATACAAGAGTCCATGGCAGTGGTGAAATCCAAATTTTTTTACTACCGGTTCTGTGAGTGTGGCTTGGTGGGCGTGGTGTGGCTTGGTGGGCGTGGCTTGGTGGGCATGGCAGGGGAAGGATACTGCAAAATCCCCATTCCCTCCCCACTCCTGGGGGAAGGATATTGCAAAATCTCCATTCCCACCCCACTCTGGGGCCAGCCAGAGGTGGTATTTGCCGATTCTCTGAACTACTCAAAATTTCCGCTACCGGTTCTCCAGAACCTGTCAGAACCTGCTGGATTTCACCCCTGATCCATGGCCATTTTAACCTTGTATTTAAAAAAAATGCATCAAGCAAAATGTCCTTTACATGCTGTTCCTAACATCTTGGAATATTTGAGGTCTTCATCTAACTATGAAAACAATGCGGAACATGCAGTTGAGGGAGGGGACCAGTAAAAAATTGCAGGAAGTTTTCATTCTACCACCTGCACTTCTGTGAGGATAGCCAAATATTTTCTTTCCCCTATCCCAAAAGCCACTCATGTATCATGAATAATTCCCCATAGAAACAACTTGGACAAATACACTACACCTGTGTTTCTCAAACTTGGCAACTTTAAGGTGTGTGGACTTCAACTTCCAGAATTCCCCAGCCAGCCAAGTTTGAAAAACATCAGACTAGATCCTAGACTAGGGGTGATATGATAGCAGTGTTCAAATATTTGAGGGGGTTGCCACAAAAAAGAGGGGGGGGTCAACCTATTTTCCAAAGCACCTGAAGGAAGGACAAGAAGCAATGGTTGGAAACTAATCAAGGGGAGAACCAACCTAGAACTAAGGAGAAATTTCCTGACAGAACAATTAATCAGTGGAACAACTTGCCTTCAGAAGTTGTGAATGCTTCAACTTGCTGGAAGTTTTCAAGACGAGATTGGACAACAAGTTGTCTGAAATAGTATAGGGTTTCCTATCTGAGAAGAGGTTGGACTAGAAGACCTCCAAGGTCCCTTCCAACTCTGTCATTCTATTCTATTCTATAAACATTTCTGCAAATAAAGTATGGTAAATTTAATATTATAAGTCTTTTCTCTAGATGCTATGAACATTTTAGAGGGAGATATCTGGCTAGAAATGTTGTCCATTGCTAAACTGATTGATTGGTTATGTGCCATCAAATTGTTGATGACTGTAGGTGAC
>QLTV01001134.1:645595-677192 GCA_003457575.1 Thermophis baileyi
TAGGTACTGGAAGAAGCAAAGGGGATGAAAAAAAAGCAACCCTGAATTAAATAATGTACTAAGATAAGTATAAGAAATATGTATAAAATATGTAATGAGTGTATAAAAGACTGAAAAGAGAAATGAGCTGATAAATATGTGAATGTCTACATGGAAATAAAAATAAAATTAAAAAAACAAAAAAAAAACTCCAGCTGGTTGGGGAATACACACAGTTGAAATCCACACAACTACAAACTGCTAAAGATGAGAAACATTGGTGCAGAGCAGCGGTTCTCAACCTTCCTAATGCCGCGACCCCGCCCCGCCCCCTCCCCGTGCGTGCGCATTGCCAAAGGGGGCATGGCACCAAGATGGGCTAGCGCGCACGGCCCTTCCATTGGTGCCTGCGCATTCGAGGGTCGCCCGTGCTTCGCACCGTCCCTCTAAGGCTGGTGACTGGTCCGTCTGGAGACGGATAGAGGAGTGGTGTCTCGGTTCCTAAGACCATCGGAAATATGTGTTTTCTGATGGTCTTAGGCGACCCCTGTGAAAGGGTTGTTCGACCCCCAAAGGAGTCACGACCCACAGGTTGAGAACCGCTGGTGTAGAGGAAAAGGATGGAGATGGTTAAGAGGATTCACCAACCACAATATTTTCCACGGAGAGTGAACAAATAATCTCCAAACACTACAACACTATAACATCCAGTTTTGCTGGACCTAGTGAGAATTGAACTGAATATCTGGAAGTACAACAGGTTGTTCATTCCTCCTTTGAGCAGTACCGATTCTCTGCCAGAGCTTTTGCATTTAAAGTAAACGGTAAAGGTTGCATTGATTAAACCTTGACCTGTTCTACAGAATGGAACTATGAAGTCAGATTATCAAATTTGCAGAAGGCAGAAAACAGTTTGAAAAATAAAGGCGAAGATTCAAAAATATCTAGGCAGGCTTGAACAATGACCTGAAACAGACAAGATGAAATATATCATCTGGGAAGAAAAATAAATTATACAGGATGGGGGAGACCTGTATCTGAAAACAAACTACTGTAGGTGGTTCTAATATATCATGAATTAAACATATGGCAGCAGGGGCCAAAGAGGCATGTGCTATATAGAGTTGTATTAATATAGTCCAGATCATAAGAAGTAACTAATCCAACCCCCTCTAGCTTGGTCAGACTCTGTTAGGAAGATTGTACTGTGTCCAGTTCTGGGCACTGCAGTCTAAAAAAGAAAATTACAAACTGGAAGAAACTAACTCCTGTGAGACTGTTAAAAAAAGGAACTAGGTCTATTTAGCTGCAGAACAGAAGATTGAGGGGAGATGCAACAGTACTGTAGTCTTCAGATATTTAAAAGAGTGTTATGTTGAGGAAGATTTGTTCTTTGTCACCCCAGAGGTCAGGACCAGAACTGCTGTGTTCAAACGATAGAAAAGTAGATTTAGATTAGGCATATTTTTGCACCATAAGTGCTGTGAACCAATTGAATTAGATGTCTTGTGAAGTGATCTATTCCTCTTTCAGCAGAGGTCTTCCAACAGAGGCTGGATCACCTTTTGTCCAAAACGATTTAGCAGATCTAGCATTGGACTTGATAACCTCTGAGATCCCTTCCAACTCTGATTCCAGACAAAATCAGCTTGCTTAATAAAACGTACACCACGCACACATTTTACACTCTGTGTATATACATATGCACACATGGAATTCTAGTAAGCTGTTGTGAACATATTGTCATCTCATATTTTGTAATATGAGATGTTTCACTGATCAGTTATACATTTCAAAAATAAGTAGTAAATCAGGCTTCAGTAACAATCGCTCCCTTGTAAAGGGATAGGTGAAAGCCTGTGTGGTGTATTGACTAAGGCATCAGGCTAGAAACTGGGAGATGGTGAGTTCTAGTCTCATCTTGGGCACAAAGCCAGCCGGGCGACCATGGGCCAGTCACTTTCTCTCAGCCCTAGAAAGAAAGCAATGGCAAACCACTTTTGAGAAACTTTGCGGAGGCAACTACAGGGATCTGTCTAGGATTTGTGTCGAGAATCAGACTCAGTTAAACAGACATGCCCAAAGAAATGCATTTTGGGGGATGGAAAGTGTGTTGGAGCTGGGGTAGGTTTTTCCCATTTTCTCTGCTCAAATTACAGTAGGTTAATAATAGTACTGCTCCCGCCATCAAGTGTTTTGTGTATAGAATAAGCATCCATGCTTGCTATTAGTGAGAAGCTCTAAGACATGGTCACAGCATCTCCTCTTACAGGGGAGAACACCAGCCCCCAAGATCTCACCGCTGAGATAGGGTGTCAAAAATGATTAATTTGGGGGCAAAATCATTGCACACAACTAGAACAGGAGACTAGACCCCTGGGAGGCCAAGTTTTTCTCTGCCCATCCTTCAAACCTCCCCAGACTGGTTCCATATCCTTGTGATGATCATTTGAATGCCAGATTTTAGCAGCCCAATTTTTGGAGGAGGGTGAAAAGGGAGGCAGTTGAGCTGTCAGAGGTACCTTGCTTCCAATTTGCTCCAGTTCTTAAAATCACTTTTTTAAAAGGCTGGGAAAATTGGCGCTGCTCTTTTGGATGATGTCATTGAGTCACCAGATGGAACAGGGATAGCAATTGTGGGCACGTTGCTCTAGGAAGTCATCCTTTTTCTGAATGTGAAAAAGTTACCCTGAAACCAAGCCAGCATGCAAAACACCTAATGCTGAGCTTTAAGGTGGATTTGCCTTAAAAAGTTTCAAAGGCAATGGAACAAAGGACCATGCACTGCTGTATTTGCTTTCTTGTTTTCGTTTTTAAGTCAACTGGATGACTCATTTGCAAATGTTACTCTAAAGCAGAGTCAGACAATTGTGTTTAGTTTTGAAACAACACTTTTGTGATTTGTGAAGGCTTCCAAAGATCACCTGGAGAAGCGGGGGAGTGTTCCTGACACAAAGATAGCACATAGCAATAGCACTTAGACTTATATACCACTTCATAGTGCTTTACAGTCCGCTCTAAGAGGTATACAGAGTCAGCGTATTGCTCCCAACAATCTGGGTCCTCATTTTACCGACCTCGGAAGGATGGAAGGCTGAGTCAACCTTGAGCCGGTCAGGATCAAAGTCCTGGCTGTGGGCAGAGTTAGCCTGCAATACTGCATTCTAACCACTGTGCCACCACGGCTCATGATGTTGTGGGATAAGAGAGAGAAAGAAAGGGGGGGGGGAGAGATGTATGCATTTCCCTTATTGCATCTATTTCTGTTCTCCCTTTTTGTGAACTAAAAACAGCCCCTTTTGCTGACAAATTTAACTGTAGATGGGCTGTGCACTGCCCATCTGCACAGGCAGACAAGAGTCAGTTGTCCAACAACAACTGGAGGGCCATCAGTGTCTACACTAATCCACTATAAAAAGAAAATTTGGCATAGGAGAAATGATTCTCCTCTACCGGCAGAGAACGCAGGAACTCCCAGGCCCCTTTTCAGTCCAGTTGTGCTGCTAAGTTGCTTTGTCTCAGGTATTTTGCAGGCTGCTTGGGCACTCCCGGCCCCCACTGATTCCATCTGGAAAAAGGGCAGCTCCATCACTGAAGTCAAATGAGCCCCTAGCTAGCAAGTGACATTAGTGAAAAATTAGCAAGGAGGTGATCTTTCCTTGAGACATTTTTGATCCTGCTGGGATTATAATGAGGCAAAGTGAGTGAAACACAAAAAACAAGCTTTGTGGAAATGAAGAGACAAAAATATCAAAGGTCCTTCCCCACTCCCCTACCTCCAGCAACATACTGAAGCTAAATTAAATACATTTCTTTTCTTTCTGATTTCTGTTGAAAGCCTGAACGTTCATGCTGTCAGGTTTGCTCTGAATATGTTCAACCAGGCAGGGGGAAGCTGAGGTAAAATATATTCCAGGAGCAGCACTAGCGATAGCTAGTTTAGTCAGCAGTTAAGCCATCAGGCTAGAAACCAGGAAACTGTGCCTACAGCCTTAAGGACAAAGCCAGCTGGGTGACCTTGGGGCCAATCACTTTTTCTCAGCCCTAGGAAGGAGGTAATGGCAAACCACTTCTGAACAATCTTGCCAAGAAAACTGCAGGGACTAGTCCAGGCAGTCATCACTTTCTCTCATTCTCTACATTTCGAAAATTAGTAATAAATCAGGCTTCAGTAACAATCGCTCCCTTGTAAAGGGATAGGTGAGAGCCAGTTTGGTGTACTGGCTAAGGCATGGGTGCGGAATGATGGCCCTTTTATGACTTGTGGACTTAAACTCCCAGAATTCCTGAGCCAGCCATGCTGGCTCAGGAATTCTGGGAATTGAAGTCCACAAGTTATAAAGGGGTCATTGTTCCCCACCTCTGGGCTAAGGCATCAGGCTAGACACTGGGAGATGGTAAGATATAGTCCCACCTTGGGCATAAAACCAGCTTGGTGACCATGGGCCAGTCACTTTCTCTCAGCCATAGGAAGGAGGCAATGGCAAACCACTTCTGAAAAACTTTGCCAAGAAAACTTCAGGGACTAGTTAAGCTAGTCACCAAGATTTGTAAAACTACAAATGATGTATGGTACCCAGCTGCATATCCTATGCCTTATAAAACTCTGCCCCTATTGCATATTCTTTTATATTTTAATTGATCCTGATAAATGTATTGCCCTCGGTGGGTATGGGGGGGGGGAAGTGTCAGTACAGCTGGTGTTACTTTTAAAGTGCCTTGAAAGGGAAAAAAAGTCAACATTGCAGATCTCAGTGTAATTTTCACAGTTTATGAAGTATGAATGGTAAACAGTTTTTTCTTCATTTGTTAGAAATATTTCCCAGAATATTAGTAGAGAGGACTGAAGACTGATTATGCATGAAGGACATAGATTACTTCCTATGTGCCCAAGATCTACCCACAAACATACATATCAAATCCTGTGCTCTAGCCATGGCCATAAACTCCCAGGGGTTGCAAGCAAAATATTTGCAATTGAGAAACTGGATTCACCTGGGGAAAAAAAAAAAAAAGAAATCTAGCAACTTCAAATTTTGAAGACTCAACACAGCTCTTTGCTGTCGTTGTATTGCTCAGAATAGAATATTATTTTAATGTAATGTTTTAGTAGATGGCTTTATGGTCAACAATGCTTACATAAGAGAAGCCAAATTAAAACATGAGCGTTGAGTTAGTTACTGTCCCTTTCCTAATTTTTCATCAAGAATTTCTCTATGGAGGTTACTTTCACAATGGTGAGAAGGGAAAATGAAAATGAAATGCATTGGTCCTTCTTGTAGATGACCTGTGGCAGGACTTGGACGAAAAGAGGATAATTTCTGGTCCTGCCAGACCTCCTGACAGATTTCACTACCATTAATTGAGATATTCTTCTAGATTACCTGCAAGGTTAGGAGTGGTCAGCACTGAGCTGTAATAGTTCTCTTCCTTCCAGAGCAGGTGGGGCACTCGGCCCCTCTTATTATTTAATGTCTAACCAAAGTTTCTAGGGGAGGTCCCCTACTGGCATAGGTGAGGTATCTTTAATATGCTGATGATAATCCAGTTGCATACCTACACCTTGAACCAAATAGGCAATGCTAAGGTCTGATCTGGTGCCTATAAACTGTTAAAAATTGGAAGGGGAAAGAAAAGAGTTTGGGCTTATCCCAGCAAAATGGAATGTTGAATTAAAGTCTTCCGATTCCAGAAAAAGAAAATCCAACTGACTCTAGAACAAAGCAGTACTCCCCTTGTGGAGAGCAAGTTTGCAACCTGGAGCTTCTCCTGTGCTCAAGACTCCTGCTGTAATAACAGTGGAAGTCATGGCAGAAGAGTCCTTTTCCAGCTTCAGCTGGTACATTAGTTGTGGCCTTTCGTGGAAGAAGAGGTTTTACTGAGGTAATTCATGCTCTTGCCACTTCAAAACAAGAGGAATGTAATTCGCTCTATAAGGGGCTGCCCTTGAGGGCCAATTGGGAGCTACAGCCGATTCAAAATCCAGCTGCACAGAGTAACAAGTGAAGCCTGCTTTAGTCATGTAACAGTTGGTAATACCACTATTGCAGAACTGCTGTTGTTTGCCAGGCAGCTTCTGAGTGGAATTTAAGGTGCTAAATGACTATGGAGATTCTCAGTCATCCAAGTCATGGTTGTCTCAAAGGTGCTTTTTCAAAAAGCAGCTGGACTTGGTTTTTCAAACAAAGGAAAAACAAAGTCCAGTTGCCTTTTGGAAAAGCACCTTTGGGACAATTTAAGGTGCGGATTATCTTCTGCAAAGCCCTATCTGGTTTCAGACTGGCTATCTGCAAGACTGTCTGCTCTGAGAGGCATATGCCCATCTGATAAGAGCCAGCAGAATGTGCATGCGATGGGTGCCTCCTCCTGCAGTTTCAGCAAGCAGGCACCTGGGGCAAGCCTCTCATGGTCCCCTCCTCTGGAACAGCTTACCTACAGGGGCTAAGGGATACAAGTTTTCCCATCCCTAAACAAAAGATAGTAGCAAAAAAATAACATTCCTTTTTGCAATTCTGTCCGCAGATAATGTGAGTGAAATAGCTTCCAATTGTTTGTTTGCTTGTCTTTCTCTAGGCTCAACTGTCTATCCTCAGCATCCCATTAGTTCTGGAGTTCTTGTTGGCTCCCTTAGTTTTTTTGTTTTTTTTAAATCTCAAACCTTTGTCTTTTAATTTACAGCTATAAGCTTCAGCATGCTTCTGGAATTCTCCAAATATATAGAAAACTTGTATGTTGGTGATTTTTTATTTGCAAACCAAAAAGCCAGTCTGCGTTTGCTGTTAACATAAATAGTTTTTAAAGACAGTCAACAGGGCCACTGAAATTGCCTCTCTGGTGATCCCTTTTAAACACCGGAGCCTTCACTAGGTTGCTACAAATACCTTATCCGAAGCTAGGAAGCTACACAGCTGCTTCTTCTGATGCCTTCTTGATATACAAGAATATTTCTGCCTGAATTTTTGGTCATGCTCTGGGAGTAAGAAAGACGCCTGAATGAATCTGGAATGTTAGTCTGCATAATGAGACAATAACATTCTCACGAATACTTTCCTGTCACCTGTATTTGCTCAGCAGTTCAGATTTGATGTGGCAACAGCAGCTATTGTTTTAAATATGTCTTTTATATGATGCTGTACTTTTAAAAAGGCAAGAAAGCCTTTTTATTGTTTTAGGGATAGTGTAAAAGACAAGTTTTGCCAATGCATCCAAAAGCTACATGAGAAAAAGAAAGGGGCAAGTTAATACATTTTAACACATGGCATTTGAGGCTCTTTATGAATCAGAGGGTAATGTAAAACACTAAAAATATAGTATTTGCCCGTTAATCATTTATATAGTTCCATTTATATCAGTGCATAGGGGTAAACAAGATAGTCCTAATTTTTATTAGGATGCTGTCGGCTGTTTCCAGCTGTGTCGTGGACAGCATGCTCTGAAAAATAGCTGGCACTGCGATGTAGATGTTTGACACTGGAATAGATGCGTCTTAAGCTATCCACACAGAGGCTGCATGCTGTGAATTGCCACCAGGAGCCTTTTGCATGAAATGAGTGCTCCAGTGCTCAGCAATGGAAGACTTTGGAATGTAGTCTTTAAAGTGCCTTCGACTGGGCTTTGAGTGTTGCTTTGATCTTAATTCCAGCAGGAGATAAAAGAGAAAGGTCACTTGCTCTTGTGTGTACAGAAGAGACCGTGACTTTTTCTGGGTACCGGTATAATAGGGAGAAGGAGATCGATAGTTCAAGGTTTGTCATTTGCCCATACGAGTCTATTTCTAGAGAGCCCCCACAGAAGTGGTTTCTTGTGCATGGGAATGATAACTTACGCATCAAGTGCAGGCACTCTTAACGTCATCCTCTCCCCACCCCACCCCCACTTTTTTCCATGATCAGACTTCAGATTCTAGGCTAGATATGCGCCTCCATGATCTTGTTGCACAAGGGCTGTGCATCCTTGGGGTTGTCGATGTATTTCTCCTCTCAGTGTTGGCCATCTGAATAAATGTTGGATAAACCCTGCTCTGATTTCTGCAGTCTCTCTGTGTGCTATCAAAGTACATGGCCCTCTGTCCATCCTCATGGACCAAGAAATCCCTGCTGCATGAGGGCCAGGATGCCTGACTGAAACAGTGCTGGGAGGCACTGGATTGTTCACATAGGTGAGAAGAGCCTGGATGAAAGCTTCTCCAATAAATAGGTAAATTTGGGTATGAGTTCACATAAGCATATTGCTTCTGCACTACAGCTGAAGAAGCCCTGTGGATGCCTGAGATGTTCTGTAGACAGGCCTCTCGATAGGATGGGAGCCGCATAGATTGTGAATGTAGCAGCTGTTTCTCCTTCCAACTTACACCATCGGCCTGCATACATTTCCTATTGCATGCATTGCTTGGCCTAAGGGCATCAGGAGAATGGTGGTGGACTCCATGATGGATCCCAGGCAGCAGTTTTGCTTTGGGGATCAAGCTAGCTTTGGGAAAGAAGTCCAGGACATCCCTGGAACTGGAACACTTTGGTGGATGCTTCCAGATGCCTAGAGAATGGAACTGTTCATGCTGTTCCAAGGTTGATCTTGAAAGGCTAGCTGTATAGGCCTCCTTTTCTCTCCCCAGCTCTAGTGGGTCGTATTCTTTATGTGCAAAGGGTCTACAAGTTCTGTTGTCCTTTGGGAAGGAATTATATATACAGGGATGAGGCAAGTAGTGAGTTTCCAAATTCTTTTTCTTCTCAGAAGAGAAAGCTAGCCTTGACTCCTGGGTTGCACTGCTATGCTCACCTTCTTTATACAGGTGATCATTCTGGTGGAATTTTTGTTTCCCATGGCCTCTGGACACGGGGAGCTTATACTTATGATTATGTGGAGAAAGTTCCTGAAGAGCCCTGATTGGGAAATGAGGAGCATCACTAAGAGGACGTCCAGTGTGTTTTCTGAGGTTAGCCTGAGATGTGGTTACCAAATACTGTGGAGAGTGGTACACAGCAAAACCTGGAATAATCTTATCTTCAGAGCAGTTGCCTCGTAATTTCAGTGGATGGAGTATCGGTGAGTGCTCAATTGTCTCTCCGCAGCTTTCACTGGCTGGTCCCACAGTTTGCTGAGGTGCCAGAAGCAAGGGTGGAAGGTTCCTCCCAAGCTTCTCAGTTGTTGTAGTGTTGGAGGAATGAGCTGGCCTGTTTGACCCACTAGTGTTTTGAATCACAAATTGGGGAGTCCTTAAGGAGAAAGTTGTTTGGAAGTTTTCACTCCTACTAGACCAGTTCTCTATAGTGCGTGTAGCATTTTCCAGTGAGTTCCCAACACTGGCTGTTGATACCATATTCTTGGCTGCCTGCAGCATCTTAAGCACATTGGCTTGAGCAGAGTTAGCAGTGACATCTGGTTTGTAAACACGAACAGGACTCTCCAGATTCTGGACTCCATTAAAACAGCTGTAAATACCCTGGGAATACAAGATGAAACAAGAAAAGAATGACAAATTGTCTCGAGAAGGAGTGACCCATGATGATGCTAAGCTAGCCTTTTTTTCACAGAGAGAACTCATAAATATTGAATAATTTCCTTTATCTGAGCAAAACTAAATGTTAAAACCATATAAACCTGTATATCAGATTCTTCATCCTTGAAATAGGAAGATTCAGAGAAAGCATTTTCTACTAAAATTAGTTAGGGAAGATTGAACAGAACTTTTTTTTTTATTTCTTTTCAATTGTTGGTCTTATGTGGAAAATCTTGATTCCACAATGAAGATCCAACAGCTCACTAAATAGTGACTGGAAATAACTGTTCCCTCTTCTACAATGAGCTGCTCATTCAGGCAGATGTTGTACTATAATGAAGCCATCTTCTCTTTATCTCTCAGTATGGAATCTTGTGTTCAAGTTGTTAGCTTCATAACTCTCTTCATTCTGTATTTTAAAGTGTTTGCTGCTTAATTAAATTTTGTAAAATATTCCTTGAGGACCCTAATAATGATTGTTATGAGATGCAATGAATCTAGTGGCTGGTTAAGAAATTTCATGTAACTAGAATTCAGAAAATGCTTCTCAAATACATGAATTTAATTTAGGCATTTAAAGCATTTAACAACAACAGGAAATGAATGTTTTAATAGGTAAAAACTCAAATTGTATCAATAGTTATTTTCTGTCTGGCTTCTATTTACGCATGACTTGAAACGTAAGTATTTTTATTGTGTTTTTATTGCTTAGCTAAGGTGTTTATAATGGAAAAGACAAAAGGACTTGAAAATGTATACGTAATATAAATATAATAGAACTCAACAGGCAAATACATTTTTGTTCAATAAGCATGATTGTTTTCTTTCTTAGTAATTGTGGAAACTGTTTTCTAATTACTTTATTTTTAAATACATTTCACACAAATTAATATTAGTGGCACTTTTCTAATTTGTTTTTAGAAATTTTGACAGCAGACCCCACCTCATAATTCTATACCAGGGATGTTTGTTAGGACAGGATTATTAGTAAGGCTGAAAACTCCAAAAGCAGTTTAGAATAAGTTTTTGGGAATTTGCCCAAATATCAGAATCCTCTACTGCTCTGCTTGGGGCAAGTTTGAAAACTAATGTAACCATAGTTGAGATATTGGATGGAAAATGTACTTAAAATATGACAAGTTATAAACAGTGAAAATCCTTGAGTCTTATATGCACAGGAATTATTCCCATAGTCAACTTCCAGATTTTATTGCATTGTCTGAACTGGCAATCATTTTCATTTGTATAAACATTGCATTGCCTAAAACATTCATAATTTGCAGCTCTCCACCTCTATGCATGTTGTTGTGAGTGAAGACAGCCAAAGTATCTTTTTACCTACTAGAATTACTGAGTTGTTTGGAATCAGACTACTATTATTCACACAATTTCATGAGAATTCTTACTAAGCATGTAGGCTGCCACAAGTTTAATAAGATTTAAAACACCTAGAGAGCAGGAGGCCTCTATGTGGAGGGGGGACACATGATTGAATAACAAATAAGGTTGCCCCTTATGCATCAGTTAGCTGAAGCTGGGTTTAATTGATTTATGGCAGTACTTTGACTAGACAGACCTAAAGCTGCAAACTTGACAAAGACAAATTTATTATTATTTATTATTAAATTATTATTTACTGTATTAAATTTATTTGCTACTCATTTTGCCACATATTTATCCCATAATTCCCAGCCAGTTCTGCTCCAAAGGATTTTTTTTTTACTTTGATCACAATTTCCAATCCAAACAGACTATTGAAAATGTAGCCCATCAATTGTACTTTAAGCCCTTAGTCCGTAAGCTGACATTCAAGTATCACCTCCTTTGTTGTGGATCTCTCTGGAGACCCAAAGATCCGAAAAACAGGGGGGATTTTGTATCTAGAGAGAAAAAAACCCCAAATATCTCTCCTATCTCTTGCACACACAATGATTTGAGAATATTTTAACCAAAATGTGGGAAGTAAAAATTAATTTCCCTTTAAAGAGAGAAACAGTGTATCATGTGTGCTCCCATTGGCAAGAGTCACAAAATTGGTTTTTGAGGGAATGTCTTGGCAATTCAGAGCCTAGAGCATTTGAACACATTGATGATGCCACTAATGTTTTGCTAGATGTCCTGTTGTGTAGAGCCAATATTTTAAATTCTGTTTTTTATCCACATACTTGTTTTATTTTCATTTAAAAGAAAAATGTATTTTCAAAAAAGATAGTATCTAGAAATGGGCAGATAATTACTGAACTTATACATCAATGCTCAGTATGACCTTAATAAAAGATACTAAGCAGATTACACCGAGTTGTTTTTATGATACAAAATTATAATTTTTATAAGTATAAATTTGGGACCTAATGCAAAACCACTACTATATTATTATAAATGTTGAAAAGAAGAAAAAGAAAAGCACCCTAAAAATATAAATAGTTAATATGTAGAGTCATTTTAGCATAGAACTTGCCTTCTGTAAGGTGATGTTACCCCTAAAATTAAGAAAATAGCATGCAGTGAAGTGATGAGGCTGTTGAACTGGGAACTGGTGCCCTGGAGGAATTGCTCTCTTTCAGCTTAATCTATCTCTCAGGGTGGGTTTACACCTCATGCTAAGCCATATTTTTAGTCATGGTTTGCCAGATGAACCACAGTTGGTGGAGTCCACCCAAAGTCATGTTTCATAAATCACAGCAGCTGAATCCATATATTACTGCTTAGTGCAATATGTGGAACTCAGCCTCAGAATAGTTGTTATGGAGAAAGGAGCACACTGAACAGTAGGTGGAACACAAATCTAATGAATGAATTAATAATTTAAATTGTTCTTTTTTAATAAACATTTATACAAAAGAATAGCCCTAAAAATAAAGAGTATTTCCTGGGGGAATGGAAGAAGGATTTTGATTAGAGCCGAGGTGGCGCAGTGGTTAGAGTGCAATACTGCAGGCTACTTCAGCTGACTGCTAGCTGCAGTTCGGCAGTTCAAATCTCACCGGCTCAAGGTTGACTCAGCCTTCCATCCTTCCGAGGTGGGTAAAATGAGGACCCAGATTGTTGGGGGCAATATGCTGACTCTGTGAACCACTTAGAGAGGGCTGTAAAGCACTATAAAGTGGTATATAAGTCTAAGTGCTATTGCTATTGCTATTATGATTAGTATGATCATCAGATTTGTATCCCACTTTTATTTGTGCAACTCAAGGCCGCTTGCATAATGTTGTTTCCCACCTCCTATTTTCCCTACAACAACCCCCCCCCTGTGAGATGGGTCAGATTAAGAGAGAGTAAATGGCTCAAAGTTTACGGAGCTGGCTCTCATGCCTAACTGGAGACTAGAACTATCAATCTTCCGATTTCAAGGCCAGCACTTTCATCCACACCAAGAGCTGGACAGCCCCAATTCTACTAGTTTACGGAGCTGGCTCTCATGCCTAACTGGAGACTAGAACTATCAATCTTCCGATTTCAAGGCCAGCACTTTCATCCACACCAAGAGCTGGACAGCCCCAATTCTACTCATGCTTTGAAGTTCTGCTACTTTTCCCAGGCCTTTGGCGAGGTTGAATGAAGTCTCCTTGAATAGTGTGGATTTGTTTCTTTTTCCATCCCTGTCCAGTTCTTATTATCTTTGCCAATCTTTATTTTGGTTTATTATTATATACGGGTAGTACATATCAACTTACAACCATTCATTTAGGGACCGTTCAAAGTTACAATGGCACTGAAAAGTGACTTATGACTGTGTTTCACACTTATGACCGTTGCAGCATCCCTATAGTCACAAGATCAAAATTCGGACGCTTGGCAATTAGAATGCATTTATGATGTTTGCAGTGTCCTGGCGTCATGTGATCCCCTTATGCGATCTTCTGATAAGCAAAGCCAATGAAGAAGCCAGATTCACTTAATAACTATGTTACTAACTTAACAACTGCAGTGATTTACTTAACAACTGTGGCAAGAAAGGTCATAAAATGGGGCAAAACTCACTTAACAACTGTCTCGTTTAGCAACAGAAATTTTGGGCTCAATTGTGGTCGTAAGTCGAGGACTACCTGTACACAAAAATGTGAAATCACAATTGCCAGTTCTTCAGCTGGTGTTGGCCTTCATTTGCACCATTAATTAATTAGTAAAAATTATCTTATTATCTCTTTTATTCATTAAACATGAAACTCAAGTCAACTGAACATTTATCACAAATATCATTGACTGTGCTGATGGTTGATATGGGTTGCTGCCAGCATCCTAGGTATGAACCAAGTATCTTCTTAAAATGTACGATGTTCTGAGTAGCGCAGTTTTTTTGCAGTTCCGCTGGTGTTATTGCAGGAAGCTTCCATTTCTTGATGTATGACGATGATGATGATGATTGATTTTACTTTTGAGCCCTCAGAAGGGACGGCATTTGGGCAACACAAAAATGCAATTAAAAACCAAATAAATAAACTGTGCAGGAACATTACTTACCCTGCTTATAGCTAGAAGGAAATCAAGTTTGTTGGACTTTGGCACGGAATGCCGCAACTTCCAAAACACCAGGTGTTCCCAAGCAAAGACCAGCAGGCTAAGCCCCATTGCCACCAGCAGCATATAAAAGACCCCCGCCATGTTATCAATGTCTAGCTTACTGCTCATCACTTCATTCTTTTCATTTTGGCAGATACCAGACAACCACACAGTCTCCAGTTTTTGGGTTTCACCTGCAAAACGACACACAAACAGACAAAGGGTAGAAGAGGGAATACTTTTAGCTAAAGAATCCATCTGACATTAAACAACATCCCCCTTCGTGGGCCAATTCTTAACATTTCTGGGGGAAAAATGATGTTTGGGGTGCATGAATTTCGCAGAAAAGAGAAAAAAAAGTATTGTCTTGTTTTGAAAAGTGTCAGGGTTCCAAATAGCATCCCAAATTAAATCAGAGTCCGAGGCAAAGTATTCCTCAAAGTTCCAATTTATAGGTTTTTTGCTATTAGTTTTTTTTTTAATATCTGCGCCAAGTGACCATTTTAACATGGCCAGATCTGAGGTGGAAAAACAAACAACGTGGTAGTGGCTTCTTCTCCTACAGTGCATCATATTTGCTTGTTTTTGTTTTTGCTACTTCTGCATTTATGTGGCTGAACTAATGATGTAGGCAAAACACAATTATGATTTCAAATTTTAACTTCCAAGCAGTGCAAATGTTCAAGGGAATCAGAGTGTAGCTATCATCTTCCTTCGCTCCCATGGAGTTCACAACCGTGAGCACCTGGCAGGTGCAGCCTTTTAGATCAGTGGAACAGCATGAGTGAGTAGTGACCAGCTCATTATCCTGACCGCCAGTTTCTCATTTAAATCAGAAGATTAAGAGCAATATACATGAAGCTCTGCGTAGAAGTCAAATCTCTGTATCTGAACCAGATATTGAAAACATACCAAATGTAGTGGTGCCCTTAATTAAGTTGACAGACAATTTGAATTGAGCTAAGAGGGATCTCTATAAGCTTCCAAGGCAGACTTTTCTGGAGCACATTGCCGTATTGAAACCTTCAATCTGCTAACAAACAAAGCTGTAGTTTAAACCAGAGATGTCTCTAAAACCTGAAAATGCTGAAGTACATAACTGAATATATAAAAGTCACCTGTGTGCATGCATTGTCTATTTGTTAAATCTATCTTTGCCATTACATTAGTTTGGTATCTCTTTCACAGGAATGGCATCCTGGCAAGCAGGAGTCAGTGATTTTTTTTCCCCCATAGGCCACTGCTCATAACTAGGATATACCCACCCAGTGTTCATGCTTGCCAGGTCAGAGAACCCTGGGAGGCCAGATCTAAAGGCATACCTGGTTCAGCATTGTGTTTGCATAGTGGGCAAGTGAGAACCCTAGAAACAGGAACTGCAATAGGACTTCCATTTGGATTCCAAGGAGAGAGTAGAGTAGAGTAGAGTAGAGTAAAGTAGAGTAGAGTAGAGTAGAGTAGAGTAGAGTAGAGTAGAATAGAATAGAATAGAATAGAATAGAATAGAATAGAATAGAATAGAATAGAATAGAATAGGTTGGAAGGAACCTTGGAGATCTTCTAGTCCAACCCCCTGCTCAGGCAGGAAACCCTATACCAGTGGTTCTCAACCTTTCTAATGCCGCGACCCCCCCTCCGCCGCCGTGACCCCCGCCCCACCCCCTCTCCATGTGCGATGAGGTGACAACCGCCATTTGGGTTCTTTTACCCTCTGCGCATGCGCAAAGCATTCTGCGCATGCGCAGAGGGTAGAAGAACCCAAATGGCGGCGTCCGGGCTACCAGCTGTCCAGCAACCCGCAGGCATGGCTGAACCGGGACCTTTTCACCCCTGCGAGTGACGGTGGCACCAAAATGGCAGGCTAACGCGCGCGGCGACCCCTGTGAAATGGTCATTCGACCCCCAAAGGGGTCGCGACCCACAGGTTGAGAACTGCTGATTTAGACAGTAAATAAGAGCTAAATAATTGTGCTTTGGAGAAAGACACATTCTGTGTGTGTGCCAGGACATATCGCAGGGATCCCAAGTTTGTTTTTTAACATATTGCAGTTCCTGTAAGTGGCATAAATATTTATTTTGCTTCCCCTTCTCTTTCTTATCCTTCTACGTCTGGTTAATAAAAGACGTCTCCTAAACTTCCCCAGTTCTAATGCCTATTAAGCACATGCTTGCATGCTTACTTATAGTATATCAGCCACTTATTAAAGCTGCTGAAGTAGCGGAAAATTTAATTCCTGCTGAAGTGAAGAGAGAGAGAAAGACCTTTTCAGGGAACTGCCAGGAGTTTGGCTTCATTTAATATGAATCTTCACAGGACAGAGGAGAAGAGTTTCCCCAAAACTTTTCAACATTTTCTCCAATGACTAAGGAATTCATCATCAACATTCAGCACCAGAATTTTGAGGAAAATACAGAATGGGCGAAATGCATGTTGGTGTCTAGGACAACATTTAGCCCATATATTAGGAAATAAGAGGAAATAAGAACTAATGACACCTTTCATAACCATTGTGTTACTGTAATAGAAAAAAATAGCTGAAGTAAATCCTTTCCATTTTAATGAAGTTCACTTTACTGAAATTTTGCAGCTACTTTTATTTCCATCTTATAATTCAATTTTAATTTATATGTAACAGAATAACAGAGTTGGAAGGGACCTTGGAGGTCTTCTAGTCCAACCCCCTGCTCAGGCAGGAAACCCTACACCACTTCAGACAAATGGTTGTCCAATCTCTTCTTAAAAACTTCCAGTGTTGGAGCATTCAAAACTTCTGGAGGCAAGTTGTTCCACTGATTAATTGTTCTCACTGTCAGGAAATTTCTCCTTAGTTCTAGGTTGCTTCTCTCCTTCATTAGTTTCCACCCATTGATTCTTGTTCTACCCTCAGGTGCTTGGAGAATAGTTTGACTCCCTCTTCTTTGTGGCAGCCCCTGAGATATCGGAACACTGCTATCATGTCACCCCTAGTCATTCTTTTAATTAAACTATGTGTGAACAGTACATTTGCAAATGACCACCGAGAGAGTGGGAGTAGCCATTTGTCTTCTGGTGAAAATATCTGCCCTCTTCCCATCTTGCAGATGCTGCTTTATCCTGCTTTGTTTCTATCAAAGGAAATAGAAAATTCAGATGTAAAGTTGAAAAAAATCATTGTGTGGAAGGACTGAGAGGACACTTACTCATAGGCTACAGGCATGCCTCACTATCTCCCATTTTTATTCAATATCCATACTTTTATATGCCACAGCAATATAGATAAATATTTAAATTCTGCAGATATTTTTCCATTACAAGTAGACCTTGACTTACAACAGTTCATTTAGTGACTGTTCAAAATTACAACAGCACTGAAAAAAGTGAATTATGACTGTTTTTCACATTTATTTCGGTTGCAGCATCCCCATGGTCACATGAACAAAATTCAGACGCTTGGGAGCTGACTCACATTTATGACGGTTGCAGTGTTCCAGGGTCATGTGATCCCCTTTTGTGACCTTCTGACAAGCAAGATTCACTTAACAACCTTGTTACTAATTTAACAACTGCTGTGATTCACTTAACAACTGTGACAAGAAAGGTTATAAAATGGGGCAAAATTCACTTAGCAAATGTCTCACTTAGCAACAAAAATTTGGGGCTCAATTGTGGTTGTAAGTCGAGGACTACCTGTACAGAACAAAAGAATGGAATTTATCATATATGAAAAATGATGGATTTATCAAGTTTGAGGTGTGACAAAAAATATATATTCTTAAATGCTGGAAAGTTGCGGCCTCAAGGTTACAATCTTGAACCTGTGATACGTGTTCACTTTTTATCTGTAAATGGGCTAGTGTAATGGTGAAAAAAAATCATCAGTATTATTCCATGTGATCAAGGTTTAATGATTGTTTCAAAAATGGACTGCATGTTCCCTACTTTAATCATTGTTTCAAAAATGGACTGCATGTTCCCTACAGAATATGTAATATAATATCTTTTTGTTGTTTTCTTTTTCCTTTGGTTCTTATGTTTGGGGTTTTTTTTGGTTGTGTTTTTGTTTTACGCCTCTATATTATAATAAAGAAAAAGCTCTACTCTGAACTCGGCAAATCATTGTGACCCTGGAAGAAAACAAATAGGATGAAGCAGTAATTTCTCCTAAATATTAGCTAGCAATGTGTGATTAACAGAGAAAACAACCCACCATCTCCCAGGAATTGCAGGAGAGCTAAATCAATTGTTCTCTTCCACTTGGAGTCCTTCTGGAGGGCAATGCCATAGCCAGTGGTGGCAAAGACTTTCCCACTGCCAATGGTTACCAGCTTGCAACCCTCATCCTTGCCAGCCATGTAATTGAGCACTGCGGCATCATAGATAAAAGCATCCAGCTTTCTGGAATCAAGCACACAGAAAAAGCAGATTAGGGAACAATTGCTATGAAACACAATAGGAGGGAACTAGGGACTCCATCCAAGTTGGGAAAGGCTGTATTAGACAATAGGAATGTCCCCGTTTTTAAAATGACTCTGAAGAAGTGCTTTGAGCTTTGCACCAGTATAGCATGTCTCTGTTATTTAAGGGAGTCTGATCTGTTTTCAGGCTTCTCAGACAAGTTAACATTTCAAGGCAATCTCAATGCTTCTTCAGGCTCACTTGAAAGCCAAGTAAAAGTCAGAATGTGTTAATGAATACTTGTCTTCATGTGAGGTCCGAAGCCATGTTCCAAATTATTTTCAAAGCATGCACAATCCTGATGTAGATCAGGTACTGCTGGGTTTGAACTTATCAGAGAATGCCAAGGGTGCACTTTCAGCAACTTCAGCTGGACTATAGACTACAGGGCCATTCTTCACATAGAAAGAATGACCCATAGGCCAGGTGAGTACATGAACCTGATCAAGACATCTTTCATCCCTTTAGCATTTTCATCAAATATTCTGTCAGGCTTCCCACCAGACTTAATTATAAATTAATTCTTGCTTTGTTGATTATTATTTAATCCTAGTCAGGGTACTACCAAAACCCTAATCAAAGAACTACCAAGGAGAACACCCCACACCCCACCAATACTGATAGGCAAGCTCCTGTATATAAATAGGGAGCAAACCCCACACTCACTATGGAATGGGACAACTCGATGTAGCCAGCTGCTATGGCCAACTCACCACAGCCAATTCGCCGTGGCTAACTTGCCACAGCCAACTATGTAAAATAATTTAAAAATTATTTTAATTTTTGTCATTCACATTTCATTTTGTCTCTCCTTTGGCATACTTTCTTTCATGATTCTATTCCATTATTTCTTTGATATTAGTATAAGTCTTGTCCCGCGGTGAGTTGGCCATGGCGAGTTGGCTGCGGTGAATTGGCCATGGTGAGTTGTTGTAGACCTCACTAACTAGCATTAATTATGTGTCCTAGCAGTAATGAAATCTCTGCAAGCAAGACAACCCAGCTCAGAGAGCACTAAGGACTCTACAGTTCAACCCTAAGCTACATATATGCTCTTCTATTGGAGACATCAAATTGTTTCTTCACAGGTTCACATTTTCAGATGGAGAAAGGAGTAAGTAAGGTTGTCACATGAGAGTATGCAAAAATGCTATCTGTAGGCTGAAGACTGGTAGAAGTTCCATTATAGTTAATGCCATAAACACCAGCAATATATAGAAAGTTCGGGCATCAAGGATGTTTTAACACACAAGGAGGCTACCATACGCTGCCCCTTCTAATATGGTGTTATACTCAATACATGTGCCTACTATTTGAAAGTAATTGTAGATACAGCCCGCTCAAATTGGAATGCCTATGTAAATTTTTCCTCACCAAAACAAAGTAATTACTACAACTTGAAAGGACTAAGTCCTAGAAATCAATGTTGGTGCTACTTCAAAAGGACTAGCGATCTTGTCCTAATCAGATCTGGTTAGAAATGTCATTGGACACAGAAATCTTGAGGATGAAGAAACGGAAAGCTACCCCATTTTGAGGCTGATGAGGGCGTCTTCCACCGAGCGCTGGTTGTATTTTACCATGTGGGAATGCATGTCATGGTAATTGCTCCGGATATTTCTCTCTGTACTACCATTGGGAACTGTTCCAAATCGGAACGGAGGGTACTGCTCTTGAGGTTTTTGGAACTGAAAAGGAAGACCAAAAGAAAATAGTTGGTGTATTTTATTCAGCACTAGAGTCTAGCCAAGAAAGAGCTGTATGCATACTTGTGTACCTTCCATTTTACAGGTTAAAAAGGAGGTTATGTACACATTTAGTTTATTTTAGCTGATAGCTTTGATTGCCACAATGTTCCATTTACATTTTACAGAGAGTCATGATACATTCAAGGAAATGAAGAAAGAAAAACTGTTATTTTCAGTCACAGCAAAGTCAAATATAGGAGTACAAAATGGTTTCCCAGAAAATTGCTTGTTGTAATATAGATACAGAGACCATTATTTTTAGTAACTTTTGCTGTTGGCCAAAAATGAGTTTTCACATGGCTGTTCTCCAAAGACTGGTTTCCTATGATAAAAAAGCTAACAAATACTTATGTAAATTCAGGTTCTGACAATTATTATACCCATGAAAGACAACTGAGTGGTCTCCATGTGTCTTGCATTTTGACTTTTTTTTCATTTTTATTTATGTGATGTTATTTGGAAAATTTATATGGCCATCGATCTGAAAGAAATAACTCTGAGTGACTAACAAATAATGCATTAAACTGTGTTCATAAAACCCCCAATATAAAACTATATAGAATGCAATAATAAAATATTAAATAATAATAAAATAATATAAACATAATATCATGACCAAGGGAATTAGAAATTCACACACTGTCATATTTATTGGGCTTTAGTATCTTGGCTCTAATACCTGAGGAAGCCAGTTTATCCCGTCCTTTCAGAGCAGGATCTGGTTATCTGTAAGTTCAGGAGTAAGGCTGTCCCAGGGGGCAGGCTCTGAAGTAGAGAAAGCATGTCTCCTGGATCCCATAAAGTGAAGTTGGTTCAGAGAGGGTTTTGTCAGGCACAAAAGACCAGGTTCACACGTGAAGGTTCAATTTAAGGGATTTATTGCTAAAAGCCTGTGAAATCTGCTTAGACTTAGATAAGGATCAACGAAAGTCAAGTGGGGTTGGACTTTGTTTGTGGTTATGTAGTGATTCTAGGCTGATTCCTCTTTTCACCTCTTCGCCTGACTCTCCTATTCCTTCTCCTATAGGTATCCAGAGCATGCCCACCCTGATGGACCTGGTTGAAACCACTGGAGAAAAGCTATTCCAAAAATAACTTTAATGGTGATAACGAGCACCTTGAATTGAATCTGGAAATCTATTTGGAACCAGTGTGCTCCTTGTAGTATTGATGCATTTATTAATTTATTTATTTATCACTCTCAAAGAGCAACTCTGGCGGTGGCCAAATAAAATATTAAAATATAAAAACTATATATGACGTTTAAAAAGAGGCAAAGATGATTAAAATCCAATGTTAATTAAAAGAAGGGGGAGGGTCTTCAGGGCTGCTAACCAGCCCCATGGCTGCATGATCCTCTGTGAGCCCCCAAGGAAGACAGCAGAGCAGTTATCACTGTTGTGCCACACACTGCCCTAAACTTCTATGCAAAATGACTCTGGAGATAAACCAAATCCAACTTCACAAACCTTCACTGATTAGCAACAGCATCTTAAACCATGTCCTAAACAACAAACCTCAAAACCATACTTGGAGCTCATCAGCTCCCAGCAGCATGGCCGATGACAAGGGATTCTAGGACAAATGGGAGGCATCAAATTGCTACCATTGATCTTTTTGATGACTTACTCCAAGGTCATTACCAAGGTGGTTACCACCTTCACATCATATTAATAAAATCATCACTATTGCTCACCTTCCTATCACTCAGCCCAGAGACGGTATCAATATATTGCTCCTGGATCATGAATGCTGCCAAGTTTGCAGTGTAGCTGGCTAAGAAGATGACAGCAAAGAAAGCCCAGACGAGGACCATAATTTTACTGGTGGTGCCTTTGGGATTTTCAATGGGAACAGAATTGTTGAAAACCAGAGCCCAGAGTAGCCAGATTGACTTGCCGATAGTGAAGGATGGCCCACCGGACTCTAGGAGGAGGAACATAAATAATGAATCTTTCTTGAAATAAGAAACAGGTCTCTTAGCAATAAAATAAACTTGTAAGGCACGGTTCTCATCCTCAGTATTATGAGTGCCACCTGAGGGATGCAACCCTGAAGACTTTTCATTCATTGATACAAAATTTTGTAAAAATGATCATTTTTAGTAGTGTACAATGGAATTTGCATTGCTTTGCTTACTGTTTTAACACTTTTGGAGATAAAACTGCCTCTTTAGAACTAAAGCTAAATGTTGTGGTTTATCTTTGCTAGCTGATGGGAAATAACTAGAAGTAACTAGAAATATTCAAAGGCTGCAAAATAAAGGCAAACTAGGGAACAGGCACTGAACATCTGGAGGATCAATTTAGCTGTGATATGAGAAAAAAATCCTAGCTACTTGGGATGGATAAATGTGCTTATCAATCTTGCGGGTTACAAGCTGACCGTTCTGGAGAAAAGAAGAGAAAAAGGAGGCAAAGCACAGAGCCAGTCAGGAAAGGCTGAATCAGAAAAGGTGAGATCTGCTGCCGGGACACAGGTGTTCTGACCCAGCCTTAGTAGAAGCAAGAAACAGACTCCTTGTCACAAAAAAACCCCTCTTTATTTACCTCTTGTGAATTAATTGCATTCACCCACCGAAAAGTCCAGGCAATAGTCCTTCAAGTAATTAACTGCAGTAACAGACCTTATCAGTTCCTTGCGATAATTGCAAGACTGTGAGCTCCCAGCCAAAAGGCTGCAAATTAAGTTCTGGCAAGCAGTCTTTGTGGCACGAAACACAATGAGCAAAATCTTCAGAAATACGAACTGTTGTCTCCTACGACAACCACACCCCTTTCCTTGTCTTCCTCCCCACTTATCTCCGCCTCCAAAAGCAGCTGCCTCTCCGGTGGCTGGGAAATGTCGGACGGCCCTGGCTCTATCTCGGTGTCCGACGCAGAGCATCCATCAAAGCCTTCCCCAGACGCCAGAACTGGCCCAAGTTCCTCCCCAACCACCTCATCGTCCGAGTCTGCCACCAGCTCCGCTGGCAGCTGGAGGGCCACAACAAGAGGATAAAAAGAACAGGGGTGTGGAAAGGACAGAAGATCATGGCTGTGTTCCAGATACATCTGCCCACCCTCTCTCTAATTATCCTCAGCTTCTCTACCTCTACAACTCATCTGATCAGAATTCCAGTCGGCCCCTCGACTGGAATCTTCAATTTGATAATCTGCTTGAACTTTTGAGAGACGAAATCCTCCCTATAGGATCTCTGCGTGTTCTTTGACTCAGTGTAACTTGCTTGCTTGTTGTTGAGTAAAAACAGATTGGACTGATTTTGCTTTTGTATATTTGGTTGTCATTCTGCCCTAAAAAGGGGAAACTGTGGTTAGGAGATTCTCCAATGTATTTAAGTGTAGGTAACTTTGTCTACAACCATGAAAATACATGTAACTCTAATTAAACCATAATAATGGGACATTTTTGCAAAATACTTTGGAATAACGAAGCCTAAGGGTTTATTAAGTATTCCAAGAGATCAGCCATTGAGTGTTTAAATACATGAACCTTAGAAATCTTCTAAATCTAGCCTTAATGGTACTGTGTATGCCATTAAACATACATATATTATCCAAGAGCTGAAGAAGCTTCTTGGATGAGAAGCAAAATGTCTTCAAAGAAAAACAAGAAAGTCCAGTTGCCTCTTGAAAAAGCAACTTTGGGACAACTGTGACCTGGATGACTGAGAATCTCCATAGACATTTACCTATACAGGTATTAAATTTTAAAAAGTTAATGGATACGTTTTTGCCATTTCCCTTTGACCAGCTAAATTGGGCCAGGCCCCTACACTGGTGTTACATGCCCTATAACTGCTCCTATTCATTGGAGTCATCTGAGAAGGTGAAGGAGCAGGACCAGCATAATCAGCTGCCGGGAGTAGACTCTGAACAGCAAACGCTGATAGCAAAGGAGAACCGAGAGTCAGAGGAGAGAGGAAAAAAGATGATGCTGGCTTACAGGCAACCTAGACTAATAGAATTCTTGACGAACGTTTTTTTTCTTTTATGTACACTGAGAGCATTTGCACCAAGACAAATTCCTTGTGTGTCCAATCACACTTGGCCAATAAAAACTTCTATTCTATTCTATTCTATTCTATGTTCTTTTCCTGGAGTGTTCTATTCTATTCTATTCTATTCTATTCTATTCTATTCTATTCTATTCTATTCTATTCTATTCTATTCTATTCTAAAGTTATATCCCTCTCTGCACACACAGCTAAAATGCAACCGTAGGAAGGAAGGCAAAAACATGCTGAAATTGGCCAAGCATTGCAGATTTTCCCTGGGATTAGAGCTGTAACATTTCATTTGTTACAGCCACTGAAATGGGCAGGAAATGATTCAGTCTTACGTTGTGCCAGGCCATCCTAGCCAAGAAATGTGTGCCTGGTAGGTCTTACTTTTTCCTCTAAACTTATATATATATAAGTTGCAATGTTGCAATGAGATGTTGCAATGACATCTCCAACTTCACGCGGGAGAAAACCCGAATAACCACAGACCTACATACAAATACCTGCGAAAACCTAAAAACAGAAAGGACACGACTTTGCAGACGACCCACACTCTGTCAAAGACCTTGGAGTTCTCATATATATCATCTATATCTATATCTATATCATCTATATCTATATCTATATCTATATCTATATCTATATATAGATATAGATATAGATATAGATATATATATAGCCTGCAGACTTTAATCTTAATCCCATTAATGGCAATGGTTTGGAAGGAGTTAACCGATTCAGAATTCTGAGAGTCTTCACTGTTCTCATGTTCTTGATCTCTCTACATTACACAAAAGTCTCAAAAAAACGGAGATTCCTTCAATTTCTAAGCAGGAGGAAAGCAAAGTGGTGAGCCCAAGTTCTGAATATTTCATATTTTTTTTCTTATATTAGGACAGTCTTTTTTGCTTTAAATGAAGAATGCAACAAACAAAACAACAATCTGAAAATGTAAAATACTCTGTGTGTGTGAAAGAGAGAGGAGGGAGAGAGATTCCAATAAAGCAATCAGGAGCATCCAGGTGTCCCGCACCCTGCCAAAGAACATGATGGAAGCTAAAAAAAGATTGCTTATTTTTACTCTGGGCTCTTCTCTCCTTCTAATTAGTTTGCCATCTCATTCCAGCATCCTTAACTATGATCTCTGAATGACAGCAAATTTTCCAAGGTGAGAAATTCAGAGAATTCTCTGGAAGGTGAGATGACTGAACAAAGGTGGCAATGGACAGTCGGAAGGAATTCATTCTACTCACACCCTTTTCATGATCTACATGTCAGGATGTATAAGTTTTATCAAGGATAGAGGTCAACTGCAGCTTGCGCCTAAAAGCAGCTGTGAGAAAGCTCTCCAAAACTCTAAAAAGTGGGACCCATTAGTTAGAGAACCTGCTCAAGAAGCCTACAGGCACCTTTGCAGATCAGGCTAATCTAGCCTGCTGATGACAGTTCAGGGGCAAAGATACTGTTGAAGAACTGACCAGCCCTAGAATGGAGGGATTTTCACACAACGCTTAGCAGCAGCCTGGGTCAGAATCAGGGGTGGGTTCTGGATTCTGCTACTGCCGGTTTGCTCAGGGATGCGCGCGCATGTGCAGTACTAAAAAAAACAAGATGGCGGCGCCTATGGTGCCGCTGAGAGAACCGGCTCAGGGGCGTGGCAGGCCTGGGTCACTGCCAGTTCCAGCGACCCAGGCCGCCATAGAACCGGTCCGAACCGGTAGGAACCCACGTCTGGTCAGAATGACAAAAAACTAAAGGACAAGCTACCATGTGACCTGGAATGGGTTTTTTTTTTTTTACTGTGGATCAAATCAAAACAGTGTCAAGGGTATGATGTTTATAGGACTACCTACAAGATTCAAAGGGGACTCTTTTAATTATTGTACAGAGGTCAGAATTTTAGGAGATGGTGCAGCTAATCATACAGGTGTGAGAAAAGCCATTTTCTGACATTTCCAGTTCTATACATCCATTCGAACATTGTTCTTTTTTGCATTTGATTGGTCTGTATAGCTTGCCCAAAAGATTCTTGGATGGCTCTTTTTATTAAAAAAAAAATCCACTCATTCGTAACAGATTTGGTCTCTTGAAATCTACTATGTTCAGTGTTTAATATAGTATAGCGTAAAAAATATCTTTAAGCTTTTGAACAACCTTTAGATTTCTCACCCAAGATTTGCTAGACTTCCAATCTATGCTGTAAGTTCCTGTTTCTTTATATGTTACCCATGTGCATATGAGGTAACAGTAACAGAATGGGACAGGACCTTGGAAGTCATCTAGTCCAACCCCCTGCTCTCGCAGGAGACCTATACTGTTTCTGATAAATGGCTGCCCAGTCTTTTCTTATAAGCCTCCAATGTTGGGGCACCCACAATTTCTGAAGGCAAGCCGTTCCACTGGTTAATTGTTCTCACTGTTAGGAATTTTCTCCTTAGTTCTAGATGGCTTCTCTCCTTGATTAGTTTCCATCCACTGTTTCTTGCCTGGCCTACAGGTGCTTTGGCAAATAAGTTGGCCCCTCTTCTTTGTGGCAGCCCTTTAAGTATTGGAGTATTAGAGATCAACGGTAATTGCCAAGTTTGCACTTATGACTGTACAAATCTGGGAACAATTACAAATAAATTAATGTCATATACTGCTTCATTGCTGCCTTGCCCACTGGATGAAAAATTATCCTATTAACCGGGCATGTGTAGCCCTTCCGAATTAATATTGGCAGATATGCTACACTTGCTGGTGCTTCCTTCAAAACGTTGTGTCTTTTCCTGGGCTTACATGGCAGTTGCACAATCTCAGAGAAATAGATGTCTGAAATGCAGAGGTCCAATAGCAAGTCCACGCTTGCTCTGAAGGGCTGCACATCCCTGTAACTAAGCAGTATAAGAATTCTTATCCTGGGAATCAGACCAAAAGGGACCCTGGGAGGAACAGAAATGTATGACTCTTCATTGGCAGGGACTGCAATGGGTTCCATGCAAAATACAGAAAGTATCTATAAGCTAATTGGAGACATTATCTTTTGCACTGGCAGACCTCTTCTCTTATGCATGTGGTTTAATACAGTGCATCTCAACCTTTTCTTCACCATGGACCCCCTTTAAATACCTTTTGTAGCCATGGGCCATGCCCCCCCCAGACTTAACTCAAGATTTAAATCATAATATTTCTTCAAGCCTTCATGGACCCTCTGCGATGACATCCTGCTGCCTCCCCCCCCCGGGATCCCCAGACTCAGATTGAGAATCACTGGTTTAATAGATTACAATAAGATAGCATGCTCTATATTTTTTCTACTCCTTGCTTACTTCAAACCTTTCTGTTCATTCTGGGCTGTCATTCTTCTTAGGGTGCTTGGAAAAGGCCAGTTGGCAAGTACCTTTGGACTTCATTAGTCTATTTCATTGAAATAACTGGCAGGAAAATGCTTAATAAAAGAATAATCCCACTTTTTGTCCTTTCCTCCCTCACCACCCAAGTAAAGTAACTCATTCACTGAGCCATTCAGAAACTTACTTACTTTTGCCACTGGTTAAATTCTGGTTGTAGCCAACAGGACTGAAATATTCAAACACGAAGACTGTGATAGCAACAACCGTGAGACACATCACAAACATCATCACCCACACAGCTGGGCTGTAAGGCTCTAGAAGATGAGAGGAAGCCAATCAACTCAGGATAACAATATTGATTAGGAAAAATCATTTGTTTATGCACTCTTACTGCAAGCTATACATTCTTCCTATTGGAAGGATAACCCAAAGAACATGAACCAAGACTTATATGCAATGTCTGCTGAGATATAAAAAAAAATTGCCATCACATCTTTTATAACTTTACATCATCATAGACAACAACGAGATCTATAACATGGAAGGAATACAAAAATGTTGCAATTTATTGTCCCAAGCAGTTTGCCATGCCCTACCCACACACTCTATTTCATTGCCCCCTTCCCTTTTCTATTCTCCCTCATAACCCCTTGCTGTCATCTGTGTTGAAGGACCAGCATGCTAAATTCTCATTTGGGATTTTCTTTACACACTGCCAAGTTGTGTGTCTGTGTCTGTGTCTGTGTCTGTGTGTTTCCATATCTGCTGATGTCTCCCTCTTGTGCATAGCTAATAGGGCTTAGTTCCTCATCTCTTCTTACTTCTGAATACTGGCAATAAAGAAATTGAAAACAGCTCCAAAACATTGTTGGTGACAAGACTCACTAGAGATTGGTCCTATGAACCTGAACTGAGACAGACAGACGGACAATCAGACAGATAGCTATAAATAAATAGATGATAGAATGAATGGATAGATATAGAAAATAGATGATAGATGATAGATAGATAGATAGATAGATAGATAGATAGATAGAGAGATAGATAGATAGATAGATAGATAGATAGAGAGATAGATAGATAGATAGATAGGATAGATAGATAGATAGATAGATAGATAGATAGATAGATAGATAGATAGATAGATTGATAGATAGATAGATAGATAATGGATGGATGGATGGATAGATGGATGGGATGGATATAAAGAATTTTACCTTGACATGAGAGTCAAACAGTTAGCAGGACTAGCATATTCTATAACAGAGAAGTGCCTTTTTAATTCATGAGTTGTTGCTTCTCCAGGAGCAAACTCAAAGTATGGATGTTGGCAGAAGCAACATTCAAGCCCAGACTATATACTGATTATTGAGGATGGACTCATGTAAATAGGAAGGAACAAACTTTCTCCTAAATTCCTAAGTAGCCCTTGCACACACAAGGAGCAGTGCCACTTATATATAGAGAGAGTTCTTTACTCTGCTGCCTTCCCAATGGGTTGGGAGTCAATTCCAAACATTCCCCATCCAACTAGGCATACGTGGAATCCAATGAATCTGCAGGATATAATTTTGGGAAAGACTGGGCTAGAGGACTCTGCTGGATGTAATTTCATTCACTTAGATGTTGCAAGTACAGCTGCCATGGTTTGCTGTGATAGTTGCTCTCCTGATGACCCAAGAGAGCCTAGAAAATGTCTGTAGAATTCCCAGCTTCTCTTGTTTCCCCCAACTTTCTTTTCTCTTCTCCCTCTGCTGTCAGGAGGCTGTCACTCACAATCAGAAGGATGTCAGTATGATGCTTGATATGCAGGTCCTGATTTCACAGAAGGCTCCCATTTCAAAAACAAGCATTTACACTGTAGCTGCATGCTTTTTTTTTTCTTCTGCAGTCACATGTTCCACATTGATTCATTGTTGAGATGTGGCAGTCTAGATACATCCCTCATCTCAAAGACAGAAGAGGCATACCCCCGAAGACACAAGTGGAAGTTAAATCCCAGAGGAAGCTAACACTGAATCTAACCTGACCCCTTTTCCGTTGAAACTCAAGGCAGGGGATCCAGACTACAAGAGATTCAAGTAAAAGAAAGTGACACTGGGAGGGGAGTACTTACATTAGCTCCAATCAGAACAAATCACACATATATCAAACTCATATCTGGAATGATTTTATGCACCCGCTGAGGAGAGACCTTTGCTACACTCCTGCTATATATAGCATTTTTTTTAAAAAAATAAAAATAAAACCTAAACTGATAGGAGAACAAAAAGGAGAGAACAAGAGTTTTACCCAATAGGAGAAACATTCACTCACTAAAAGGTTACTCTGCAGATAATCACGGAAAATGTATGCAAGGAATGAGGGAAGATAGGCCTATGGCACAAGATTGTCACTAGCATTTAGCAGTCAAGGAACTGAGGGTGAAACATTTTTATAAGCATTTAGAAAATCAAAGTCAAATTAAAAAAGGACGGAAGTGAAAGAGGCTCTTTTGGTATTGTCATTTTGGTATTGTCCTGCAAAGAATCCCAAAGATGAGGGGGAAAATAAACATCGCTTTAGAGATGTGTACAAAAGGATAATATAGAAAACAAACCATGGCCCTGCTGGTTGGGGATGATGGGAGTGCAACCAACAGACCAGAATATTCTCCTCAAACAGCCACAAGCTAGACTACCACACAGTGGCAATGAAATCAAATCCTCCTTAATTATAACCTCCAAGTAATAGAGGATCATGTAGGATAAAACATATAGCACAAGTTAATACTATTAAAGTAACAGTTCACCCTCATATACTGTTTATCGAGGTAAGAAGAGACCCTACTAACCATTCATAGAAAATATGTCTATTTCATTGCTAGCCACAGATGTGGGAATCTGACACTGGCTTAAGAGGTTCCAGTATGAAAGTGGATGTTTACCTCTTATCCCAATTCAAAACTCCCTAATATAAAATTCACATCTCAAGGAAGTTTCGAATGATATAGTCAGAAATTCACTCGGCTTTAGTCATCATTGTAAGATGACCACTCCTGTCCAATCAATGGGCCGTGGGTCTTCATAGCCATTTAATTGTGGCTGTGACAGTCCAGTCTTCTCATTTATGCAGCCTACTTTTTCCTTTTGGGGGGGGGAGGAGGTTGAACATGGGAATATTGATCTCATGAAAGCAGTATTTTCTATGGTATCAATATTCTCACTGGTAAACATGAATAACCATTAAAAATATATATATTTCAAATCAGCTCCTCCAGTCACTCAGACTTGTTTTTTCTGCTGGAAAAGTTTGTTTGATTTATATTGAACCTATATTTCTTTGACGGGATTATCAATATCATGGCAGATCAATGATTACTTATGATTAAACTTATATGCTGCCCATCTTGCTTAGAGGCAGCTTGGGGTACCTTACAAGGATAATGCTGTCACCTGGGGGTTGTCTAATAGATTATTGCAGATAGGGGTGCAATCCATGGCTGTTTTCCAACTGTTCCCACTTATTTTATTTTATTTATTTATTTATTTATTTGTCAAACATGTACAAGATAGCAGGTATAGGTATAAACATAAACATAATCAAAGTGAATACAGATAGATGAAGACAATAGGACAGTAGGACAGGGACGGTAGGCACGCTGGTGCGCTTATGCACGCCCCTTACAGACCTCTTAGGAATGGGGTGAGGTCGACAGTAGACAGTCTAAGGTTAAAGTTTTTTGGGTTTGGGGAAGAAACCACAAAACCACATAGTGAATTCCAGGCATTTATCACTCGGTTGCTGAAGTCGTAGTTTGGTATAAACATAAACATAATCAAAGTGAATACAGATAGATGAAGACAATAGGACAGTAGGACAGGGACGGTAGGCACGCTGGTGCGCTTATGCACGCCCCTTACAGACCTCTTAGGAATGGGGTGAGGTCGACAGTAGACAGTCTAAGGTTAAAGTTTTTTGGGTTTGGGGAAGAAACCACAGAGTCAGGTAGTGAATTCCAGGCATTGATCACTCTGTTGCTGAAGTCGTATTTTCTGCAGTCGAGTTTGGAGCGGTTTACATTACATACACTACATATACACATTACATACAATACCTTTAAAA